>BDUI01000001.1:1762020-1828239 GCA_002335545.1 Apodemus speciosus | reverse complement strand
TATATATATTCAAAACTCAAATAGCCTAAACCATTTGATTCCATAATGGGTCACATTTTGCTCACTGAGGGGAAAGGGGGCAGGGGTAGGTAAAAGAGGAGGCTGGCCTGTGAGCAGGCTATGAGGAAGCATGATCATTTCATGGCAGATGAGAAGTCTGATCTAAACTTTGGTACTGAAGAATAGCTTCCTTTACAGGATATTTGATCACACTCTGAATCCTGAGATGGTATAATGGAAAAACCTGTTTCTAGTTGTGTGGCTCAGCCCTTAGCACACACCTTTACAATAAACCAAACAATGAGGGTAAAGTTAGTTTGTAGAAGGAAGCACCAGAGTTTCAAAGTGATGTCTAAGTGTTGAGTGGCAGACAAAGTGACGAATCGGAGAAAGATTTGACAGAATACGCCCAACTCTTGCTAGAAGAGAAGAAAGGGAAGCTGCTCGAGGGGCAGCGTAGAGAGAAGGAGGCACCTTGCTGGGACAGTGATAGAGACACCGGCTGCACAGAAGGAGCAAGCTAGACACAGACAAAGAGAACGAGCAGAGAATGAGAAGGAGCCAGAAGAGTAGAACAGACGGCCAAAGTTAGTATGAGCCCAAGCAGAGCAATTAGTAAGAAACCGAGAGAAGCAAGATCAAGTCAGTCATCTTGCAGAGGAGTTTGAGCAAGAATAACTGAGTTGAACCAGCAAGAACTAGAAAGAACTACAAAGGGGTGAGCTTATTCAGTAGCAAGTCTCAGAGGCAGAAAACATTCTAGGCCTAGATAAGATTGTACGGAGGCTAGATGCTTCCAGGACTAGGCCTAGGTTAGCAGACAGAAGCAGAAAGCTTCAGGTGAATAAATGTTATGTTTATAGGCTTCCAATCCGAGGAACTTGGGGCATCCCGTTTTAACCCTCTGTAACCTTGCCATGAGTGTCAAAGTGACTGATGCAGTTAAGGTTTCTATTGCTGTGAAGAAACACCACCAAAGAGCAAGTCGGAGAAGAAAGGGTTTACTTGGCTTATTATTCTATATCATTGTTCATCTTTGAAGAAAACCAGGACAGGAAATGAAACAAGGCAGGAACCTGTAGGCAGGAACTGATGCAGGGGCTATGGATGGGTGCTGCTCCCTGACTTGCTCCCCATGGCTCGCTCAGCCTGCATTTGTATAGAACCCAGGACCACTAGCTCAGGAGAGGTACTAACCACAATGTGTTGAGCCCTCACTCAGCAAGCACCAATCACCAAAATGCCCTCTAGGCCTGCTGTCTTAGAAAGGGTTTGTTGCTTTGAAGAGACACCATGACCAAGGCAACTCTTACAAAGGCAAACATTTAAGTGAGGCTGGCTTATAATTTTAGAGGTTTGGTCCATCATCATGGTGGGAAGCATGGCAGCTTACAGGCAGACATGGTGCTGGAGGAACCAAGAGTTCTCCATCTTGATCTGAAGGCAGCCAGGAAGAGACTCTGGATCACACTGGCCAGTCTTGAACATTTGTGTGTGTGTGTGTGTGTGTGTGTGTGTGTCCTCAAATCCCCACCTCCACAGCCACACACTTTGTCTAACAAGGCTACACCTCCTCCAGTAAGGCCACACCTCCTAATAATACCACTCCCCATGGGCCAAGCATATTCAAACCACCACACCTGCCTACAACCAGATACCATGGGGACATTTTCTCAGTTGATACAAAACTATCCAGCACAGTGAGCATGTTTCATATCTGGTACTTTAAAAGGGGGTGAGACCAGGAATTTTTTTTTGTTTTGTTTTTGTTTTTTTTGCTTCAGCATTGAGGAAAGAAGGTCCTGATGTTCATCCCTTGGTAAGGGAAATGTCTGGCAGCAGATACAACCATGGCAACTTTCACGACTTTGGCTTGTCTTCAAGCTCCCTGCCAAGATGTCAGTGCTTAAGGGAGCCTAGAGATTGGGATAAGGCTTCAGGTCCTCACATGAAATTTTGGAGAATGGGGATTTACTTTATTTTGGTGCAAATGCTGCTTTAGGAAAGTGGACAAGTCTTAGCGACGTATTTCAAAGTAGAGATTTTTGCTCTTTCGTCATGTTACACCAATAGTACCATGGTCTCTGTGCTTTGAATCAAACATATTTAATATGATAGTTGACATTTGCTTTTCCAGAAGAGAAGCTTGGACACAGCACTGAGAAATGACCCGTAGAGCTGAAGACAAACACGGGTCTCATGAAATGGGGTTCTATTTTCTCACCAGTAACGGTGCCTGCTGTGGGTTTAAAGCACCATGGTCTTGCTGCCGGTTCTTGGGCCTGATGTCTTTTATCTGACTAGGTGTAGACATGCGTCTGTCTTGATCAGAAGCCGTAGGGCTTTACACTTGGAATCTGAGCTTTATCTCAGTTGCTTTATTCACTCTTTACCAGGCCTGTGCTTTTTAACAGTGCTGCAGGATGCCACCTGCAAACTTGAGCAAGTCACAAACACCAGCAGCAGCGATTGTATTTTAAGGAATTTGATGGCTTTGTGCTGAGCCGCCTTCACAGCTGTTCCAGGCCACCTGTGTGTGTCCGTGATTTCCTCATCATATTGAACAGAGTGTGTGCGAGGCTTTAACAAGCTCATGCTGGTAAAATGTAGACCGGCGGTATGTGGGTCAGAGATGCTGTTTCTTCAGCATAAACCAGTAAGTGCATTAGCAGGAGCACTGGGATACAGGCAGAACTATAGAATTATAAGGTAACAGTAGTGTAACTATAAACAAGAGAGTTCTGTCTCTGCCTTTGTAAAGTTCATGTTCACATACCTTGTCCAACTTCCATGTCTGTTCAGCCTGATTTGTGAAAACTTCTAGTCACTAAGATAGGAAGTATATGTTGGGCACATTTTAAACATTTTTCAGCAATATGGTGTTTTGTCTTTTTAACAGTATATGTGGTGTTCGGTGCCATATCCAAGTCTCAAATTTTGTTTTTTTTTAATTATTTATTATTTATTTAATGTATATGAGTAGTTTGCACTTGTCTTCAGACACACCAGAAGAGGGCATCGGATCCCATTACAGATGGTTGTGAGTCACCATGTGGTTGCTGGGATTTGAACTCAGAACCTCTGGAAGAGCAGTCAGTGCTCTTAACTGCTGAGCTGTTTCTCCAGCCCATCAAATTTTGTTTTCAAGTCCTCAGGTCTACTGTATTTCATAAGACCTATTGGTTATATGGTCTGTGATCTCAGAGACACCAGACTACAGAGAAACAGTGTTAGGATCATTTAAGTAGAATTTCTTTTTTTTTTTCATAGTTCTCTCTCTGTCTGTCTCTGTCTCTGTCTCTGTCTCTGTCTCTGTCTCTCTCTCTCTCTTTCTCTCTGTCTCTGTGTGTATGTGAAAATTGGTATAATTTTCTGCACTCAAAAGAAAGATGTTGAGCTAGCCTGGTAGCATGCATCTGTAACCCTAAATTCAGAAGACTGAAGCAGGACAGTCAGAAGTTTAAGGTCATCCACTGCCTCATAGGCAGTGTGAAGACATCTGGGGATATGCGCGATCCCATGTCAAAAACTAACAGGCTAAATGACATTCAAGTAAGTGTAAACAGGACGGACTGTGGCGGTGTTTTGTTCTAAGACAACTCTGGAAGAATGTAGTTGATTAGAGCCCAGAATCCTCCACATGTGCCACAGGCATGGAGGGGTTTGGCTCGTGCATTGCTGGAATCACCTGTTGTCCTGACCACTGGAAGCTCTCAACCACCTGCCGCTAACTTCACGCCCTGCTCTGTACCAGCACAGCTTAGGACTGCCAGGAGGACATTGCTAATGGTTTTTCCTAGCACCTCCTGCCTCTCCTTCTAGACCAAGGATGATGCCAAACCTTGTAAGGCAGATCTCAAAGTTGAAGGCGGTGGCGGCAGCCGCAGCCGCAGCAGCAGCTCCTGTCTAGCAGCAGCAGTTGGAGCTGCTGCTCCTCTTCCTGCTGCTCTGGTCTAGAAAACTCATTCCTCCTCTCTTCCAAAAGAATGAAGGAAATAATTGACCCCTAACAGCCTCCAAGAATGTAACAACACCATACAAGATTGTTTATTTCACAGTTGAGACACTGAGCACAGAAGGTGGATTTTATTTTTACATTTGAAAAATACATCATTATATTAAGAGCTTTTGCTGGGCGGTGGTAGTGCACGCCTTTGATCCCAACACTTGGGAGGGAGAGGCAGGTGGATTTCTGAGTTCGAGGCCAGCCTGTTCTACAGAGTGAGTTCCAGGATAGCCAGGGCTAGAGAGAAACCCTGTCTCGGAAAACAAAAAAACAAAACAAAACAAAACAAAAAAAAAGAGCTCTTGCTTTGCAGGGGTGGAGGTGGTAATTGTAGGGCTAATAGTCACTAGTAAATCAAGAATCGAAGGTGTCACAGTAAGCTAAGACCCAGAAGTGGTTGGAACATGACGGTGCCTCTGTGGTCAATAATGAGCTTCAGCGGTTCATGGTCATTCATTGCTTTTCATACAGACGGCTTTAAAAACATCGAATCTGAAGCCTTATAATTGTAATTAGCAATTCTGAATTTGATAATTGTACTTGCTGAAGGCCTCCCACATAAGAGGTCTTTACATATAATTTTTGAAAACAGAGTAATTAATAGAGGATTATTTAAATTCCTCTTCTGTAACATTTCGCTTAAATGTAGAAGCATGGTTTCAGCCTTTGGCAAATCATGAATTAATAATTCTAGAAAAGCGAAAGTGCCTGTGGGAAAGATTTCTTTTTAAATCTTGCTTGAGAAATGAGACCTTCCTAGTCTATTGAGCACGTGTCCATAATTTCTCAGAAATTAAATAGCATGACCCTTTGATTGGATCCAAAAATCCAGATATTTAAATACACAACTTCAAAGCAATTGGCTTGAAATCCAAGGACCCATTTTAGGATGCTTTGAAAATTTTATTCCCTTTCCAGTCCAGCTCATGCATGCATATATTCATTTTTATTATTCATTAAATGTATTATAGATATTCATTTTTAGAGTCTGCTCTTACACCTCTGCAAAAAAAAAAAAAAAAGTTCTTATATTTGGCCCTGCTTGAATCTATTTTGGGTAGGATTTGAACTTGAGTAGGAGGAGAATGTAGTTTGGAAGAATCACAAATCATGTAACAGTAGGACTTAAAAACTCAAGCCGAAAGCCACTGCAGGACCAAGCTGAGCTCTTGTGAAGAGCAGGCGTGGAAGGCTACAGTGTTTTCCCAGGGGTCTTCATGCACGGGGCGTGTCCCGTGCCACACGGGGCTGTTCTTCACCCTGCTAAGTGACAAAGGACAGCGGGTGGGCGGTGCTGATACTCAACATTAAAGGCACAGGTGGAAGAGGGATCTTTAAAAACGCATTTGGAGGGTGAACTGAGCACTCACCATCTAGACTCCACAAACTAACATTTCTACCCTATTCGATTGCTTGTGGATTTTCTTTCCAGCTGGGCACGGTTTGGTCTTTATTTTTCCRTGTTCACTGTTGTACAGTTGGGGGACCAGCCAGATGGGTGATGTCATTCCTTCCTCCTCTCCCTCAGACCCTCCCTCCCTTTCTGCCTATCTTTCAGTTCATCTGTGTATAACACTTATCAGAAAGGTTTGCAGACTCTTTAACCCTCGCAGGAGAGCTTTTGAGTCGCCCGGAACGGTTGCTGCTGGTCCTGATGACTCTGTCCTTTTAGCAGGCTCTGTAGCTCTTAGGTGTTTGCCTTCTTGTCTCCTTCCCTCCCAACCCCCCAATTTTCCTTACAATACCGAGGAGCATTTTGCATTCAGGTGTCTTTCAGACTCTTCTTCTGCTGCGATTCTTGTAGATCCAGTAGCACTGAGAGCACGGCTGCTGATCAGAAAGCGGCTGCCTTGGGCTTTGAGGGGAAGCACGCCTGCCCTCCAGCATGGGGGTTCTCATCTGACCCTCACTACTGAAGCTGTGTTCTGTGCCACACACTTCTTCTCCCCCGTAGTACGGTCTTCCTAGAGAAGCAGGTCCTTGTCCAAATTGAGGCGCCCCTTCAGTGCTGAAAGATGATAAGGGCTTCTAGTGTGCACTGAGTCCGCACGCGCTCCGTGGTGTAAGATCTGTGTGTCTTGGCCATTTGCCGTCAGCCTTCGGGGCAAATATGAAAACATCTTCATTTTAAAGAGGGATATAGGGATTATATTGATTGCATCCAGATACCCAGAGCAAAACTCATTGCATATTATTGATTCATCTTTTCCCCCTAAAATTATATTACCTTTTTTTTTTTTTTTTTAATTTAGAAAATTTGTTTCGAGACAGAATCCCACATAGCCCAGGGTGGCCTCAGACGTGACATTTAGCTGATGGTGACCCTGAATATACTGGGGTTCTAGGCTTCAGCTGCCATGCCTGGCCTTTTTTTTTCTACATCTTTCTCCAGAGGTTGGAAAGAGGGCTCGCTTGTTGCGAATGAGTAACAGAGGATCCGAGTTCAATTTCCAGTATTCACACTGGGCAGCTCCAGGAATCTGGCCCGCCTGCTCTCCCCTGGCACTGCTCTCCCTTGTACGTAATTGAAAATAAAGCAAATCTTAAACACCCGACAAGTCCTATCATTGATGCTTATTGAGCTCCTGCCTTCTCCTGTCTGGCAGGAACAGGGGACACGGCGGTGAGCGGGACACACCAGCCAAGTCCCCTGATCTCATGAAAGCTATTTCTATCTGACCCTTTGTGCTCATTTATATGACAAGGAACAGAAGCAGAATTAATGCTGAGAAGCAGCAACAGAAAAAAAAATATCGACTTCATCTTAATTTAGTCTGGAGATAAAAAAAAATCACTAAATATGCTACAAGTCTTTTGTATAAAGATATTTTGTTGTAGTGCTTTGGGGTTGTCTATCAGCATTTACATTCAGAATTTTATGATGGGTTTACATAGCATCATTCATTATCTTAAGGTGTTGATGTTGATTAAGGCGATTTTTAAAAGAAAACTAGTGTGGCATTTCCTTCCACACAGCTACCTTTCCTGTGAGTCTTTACTTCCCACTAATACTTAGTATTTCCTGATAAAGCGAGACAAGAGAGCCTGTCGCCAGGGTGCTGTAAGGGGTGGTGGGTGTCTGTCCCCTACATTAGAATTACCGGTTCCATCCTGTGAGCGGTTTTTCTGCCATGGTCAGCCACAGAAATCGTCCGAGACTTGAGATGCTATGTGACGGACTGGAAGTTAAGCCAGCACTTAGATTTTCTTAGTTCCAAACAGCTCGAGGCTGGTGCTGGCTGCCACCTGCCCTTCGTCCGTTATATGAGCCCCGTCCTCCGTGGAGACGGCAAGCACCTTGTGTTTGTGGGGGGACCCGTATGCTTAGAACTGGACCTCATTTCCGAGGGATTCTGAGTTTAGTGTGTTTGCTGAGTGAGGCTCCGAAGACATGAGCTTGCGTCATGGATTCAGGATTTGATTTACATCGTAGGTAAAAGCCTCCTCACTAACCAGGCGCTCTTACTGTCCTGGCTGGCCAGAAAATGGTGTCTTTCATAGAAAAATGTCATATTATTTGTTAGCTGCATGTACTGGACCTTCGCTGGGCTGCCGGCCACCAACCAGCTGCCTCTCTGTTCTTATTTGAAGTAAAAAGCCTTTGTTCCGTGAGGCTTTGTGGAAGGCAGGCCTTCTCTAAAGGGGTCTCACTGGGTCTCTGGAAGTCAGAACTCACATGTGTGACTTGAGACCTCAGACTGTGAGGACATGGCTCCAAGACAGAGTGACAGAGTCTGAGTGGCGCTGAGCGTCCAGGGCCATGGCTGTCCAGTCACAGCAGTGATGACAACCGTGTGCCGGCCTCCCCTCCCAGCCTCCCTTCAGCCTCTCAGAAGCCTGGTTCACTCCCAGGTCAGCCTTCCGCCTTTTCCTTCAGCTTTTAGATTCCTCAACACATTACAAAAGAAAAATCCCTGTTAGCCTGGCAAAATGGATTCAGAACCCCCAACGGTAAGTATACTGCGGAAAAAGAACCTAAATGAGGCCGATATTTTCCAACATTGGTCCCATCCCGTATCCTGTTTGTCCTGTAAGTTCTTCTTGCAGTCTGCCCTCAAACTCCCGCATTGAGAGATGGGAGTTTGCGTTCCCAGTCCTTAGGCCAACGCAAATGGACAGAGTGTAGTGGGGTGGACATAAATGAGCTATTAGGCTGCACTGTGCAAGGCACGCCGTGGCCTCTCGGGCCCTTTCCATTGTGTTTGTTTCTTTGTTTTAAAGAAGTGTCCCCAAGGAGCCGTGTGTGTCAGACTGATTTGCCCTCTGACGGGGCGGAAGCTTTAAGAGACTGAGGGGAAGAAGCCTGGTCCCTGGAAGTGTGTGCTTCGAGGGGCCGTCCCACCAAGTCTGTGGAGTAACAGTTTCCTCTGCCCTCACCTCCTCCACTGCTGCGTTGTCACAGCCCAGCATTGTCCCAGCCCAGCCGGCTGTGGGCTCGAAGCCCTAAAACCATGAGCAAAAATAAAGCTTGGCTTTGAGAAAACATTACACTTCGTTATTTCGTCGTGGGAGGGACAGGCTTACCACAGAGCAGACAGCTCGGCAGAGCTGGCTCTCTTCTTCCAGGTAGGCCTCCAGGATTGAGCTCCGGGCTCCAGGCATGGTGAGCTGAATCTCGCTGAGACATCTCACCGGCCTCTTCCCATAATCTCCACTTTATCTTAGGTACTTTTTATAGCAATGGTAAACTACCGAGGAGTGCTGAGTACAGGTACTTTGTGGTTGTCATACGGGAGAGATCACAGTTAAAGGGGAGGGCCAGAGGATCCCCAGCTGCTCCAGCCCCCGGATGGTTTCCTGGGTAGGGGACAGGACAGATTTGTGACTAAGCAAGCTCTCACATGATTTCTCAGTTGCAGCTCGAGAGCAGACCCAGCTGATGTTGAGTGGAATGAACATAAATTGTTCCGAGTCCCTGTCCAGACTGCAGATTCATGGACACAGTAAACACTGTCATTATTTTAAGCCACTTCAGGTTCATTTATTTTTTGGACAGTGTACAATTTCATTAATAAATTGTGTTTAACATTTTAAATACAATTATAGTAAAAGTGTTATATAAATTGTGTATAAGATAGTGATAAATGTTTTAACATCAATTTTTAAAAAACAGCCATGATTTAAAATTGTGCATATTGGCCTTTGTGGCATTGCAAATAAATACATGAGACCATTTCCAATTTTCATGCATGAATATTAAGCTATAATACTGTTTACTAGTTATTATGGACGAGTTAAATTCTGCAATAGTTAACATATATTTAAATAGCCATAATTATATAAGTAGTAATGAAAAAACTGCCAGTGTGTGATATGCTTTAGATGTCCAGTTGTAATGTTTAATGTTCTTACTTCTGCATTTCCGTTCATTGCTACAGTTCTATACGTGTGGACACTGAAATGCAAGCGGAGGAATATTCCCTTTGGCCACAATAACCAACTCACACAGAAGACTTTGTCCTGCTTGAATGAGGCAATGCATTTGTTCATGATCTTTCTCTCCCGGCATGCTTGTCCATTCTATTAATGAAAAGTCTTACCAGCCCTACCTCCAAGTTCAGTCTCCAAGAGAAATTTATAAAGTTAAAGAGAGTTGTTCTTCATTATCTATACATCTCTGGCAACACTGATGCTAAAAGTGGCATCAACTACGTTTCTTTCCTCGGGCGTCCCCTCTGCCTCATCTTCCCCGATCTTCAATTAAATTCCTTTAGTATTCATAAAGTATATTATTCTGTGAGTGACATAGTATGTGCAGATTTCCTTTCCTTAAGTAAAATGAGGTTTACATAGTACAGTCTGGTGTGGTGACGTCAGCAACAGCCAGTTCTTGTCCATCAATGAGTCCCAGGTCTTTTAACAACTTCCAAAGATTTGGTCTTCTTTGTTCTTCGGTAGACATTACTGACTGTAAGGAAAGCGTCCAGTGTGTCCTCTCCACTGTGATAGCTGCTGGAGATTTCATTTGCAGAGAAGCACTCTTGATTAGATAGTCTAAAACCTCTTGTAGTTTAGTTCACCGGGAATGAGTACTGGAATGTCTTGAGGAAGCCAATTATTAGTGGGGCGTTTTTCCTGTTTCTCTGCTTCTAGTGTGTGTGTGTGTGTGTGTGTGTGTGTGTGTGTGTGTGTGTGTACAGTCCATCTGCATCATTGGATGCAAATTAATTTATTAAGGTGGATGTATGCACTACATCAGCTGCAGTGACTGCGAATCTACTGCAGGAATGATTTCTCCTCCTTCCCCTTGAATGAGCCAGTAGGTGACACCTCTTATGTGATATTCTGACACTTTCTTTCAGACTTTCGGGAAGTCCACTGACTATGGTAAGGTTCATCTCCATCTAATGGAACTCCATTTACAAAAGGCTGCTCTTTCGAGCACTGCAACATTCTAACAGACCCACACAGTGTTCTAGTGGCCTGGGCAGAGATGTCGTTGCTGCATATGGGGCAGCTGGCCTGAGGTAGAGTAAGTTCCAGTGTGCACCCAGTACAAGCAGTCCTAAAATCACCTGGGCATTTCCTTTAAAACCCCCCGCTCCCCACCTAGCGAAGGGACAATAGCTGGACCCAGCACACCATCTTCATAATTTGGAGGTGATGTTAAGCATACCATAGTTCTGTCTTCTGGCTAGGACAGAGCCCAGGCCACTTATGATAATAAGAGATTGTCTGTGGACAGTGTCGATGAGCTGTTGAGGCAGTCGGGAACCCTGCAGCAACTGCAGTCTTGGGTCTCTCATCATCTTTAGGCCTAAATAAAAACTGCATTTAGATTAAAAATATGCCCATGCCTATAACATAAATGTGTCTAAAACCAGACAAGGCCAGATCTTACAGGAGATCACCTACTAAGTTAGCGGCTCCAATGGCTAGAACGTCACATATGTCTAATAGCTGAAATGAAATGGAAATGCTTGTTTCAAAATCGGGGTGTAGGTAGGGTCCAGATCACCCAAGGAACTTCTTTTCCTGGTTCCAGTGGCCTTCTCAGGCTCCAGTGTCCCTGCACCCACTGTCACCAGCCGTTTCCTCAGCCAGCAGCCCCCTTAGTCTCTTCTTCTTCTCCAGCTTCTCGCCGCCCTCCATATTGTCCGCTTTGGGGTTACGGGCAGTATTATGTCTCTAGAATGAGGATGTTCTAAACGTTCAGACTAGAATACCTGAATTATACCCTTTAGTAGAAGCAGGCCTCTATTACAGACAGGATTATTGATATGGGGTGGACTTAATTAATCTAGTCCTCCCAATTAATTCCATTTTGCAATTTCATGGACGTTCTACCAATACTATAAAATTATTGGTTGAGAGTAAAGTTACAGAAATTTACTATTTCTACTAGTCCTGATTCTCTAGGGGAACAGGGCTGATAGAAGGGTGTATGTGTGTGTGTTTGTGTATGTGTGTCTGTCTGTCTGTCTCTCTCTCTCTCTGTGTGTGTGTGTCTGTCTGTGTGTGTGTGTCTATGTCTGTGTGTGTGTCTGTCTGTCTGTCTCTGTCTCTCTCTCTCTCTGTCTGTCTGTCTGTCTGTCTGTCTGTCTCTCTCTGTCTCTGTCTCTCTCTCTCTGTGTGTGTGCGTGTGTGTTTGTCTGTCTGTGTGTGTGTCTATGTATGTGTGTTTGTGTGTATCTGTCTGTTTCTGTCTCTCTCTCTCTCTGTGTGTGTGTGTGTGTGTGTCTGTCTGTCTGTCTGTCTGTCTGTCTGTCTGTCTGTCTCTCTCTCTCTCTCTCTCTCTCTCTCTGTGTGCGTGTGTGTGTGTCTGCCTGTGTGTTGTCTGTGTTATAGACTGTGGGCCAGCTAGTCCAGCTCTATGCCAGGCACTATGCCAAGAGTTTAATGAGAAGGCCTACTAGTACCTGGCACGACTTAGAGGCTTCCTCTGCTCCCTACAAAGTGAGACTTGTCCGGGTCATGTAGTTAGTGTCCGGGATTTAAATACAGGACGAAGGCTCGATGCAGGGTCTGTGTCTGTCGTGGCCATGCTGTATACATGTAATGGCTGAGTGGGGTTTCTTCCTGTGTCTTCTTGCTTCCTTCTTTCTTGACACTCTCTCTCTCTCTCTCTCTTTTTTTTAAATCATTCTCCACAGTAAATATCCCTGTCCACATTCCCTTTCACCGGGAAAGAACACACTTTCTACACCTCCCATTTGCCATGAGGCCCGGTCCTGAGTATTATTGAGGTATATTATTTACTCTGTTAGGGAAGGCGTCAAAGCATAAGTTTTATGAGGTCTTGTTTGATTGGGGACTTTTTTWAATTAAAACTTGTTTAGTATGTATGTATGGTGCACATATGTGTGTGTGAGTGTTCACATGTATGTTGGTATATTCATGTGTGTTTGTGTGCTTGTAGAGACTTGAACTTTGCACCAGGAATCTGTCTTTATTACTCCTGCCTTCATTACTGAGACAGATGCCCTGAATCAAACGCGTGTGGATACAGCTCGCCTATCTCGCCAGCTTGTTCTGTTTTACACCTGTAAGTGCCGGGTTCCCAGGCAGTCGGCTGCACCTGTCCAGCATTTGACCTGGTTTGGGATCTGCTCTGGTGCTAAGCACTGGCAGAGCATCTTCCCAGCTCTGAAGTTGTGGGAGGAATATACATTGTATTCAAAGGACACAAAATAATCACCAATTGTTTTTTTTTGTTTTTTTTTGTTTTTTGGTTTTTCGAGACAGGGTTTCTCTGTGTAGCCCTGGCTGTCCTGGAACTCACTCTGTAGACCAGGCTGGCCTCGAACTCAGAAATCCGCCTGCCTCTGCCTCCCAAGTGCTGGGATTATAGGTGTGCGTCACCACACCCGGCTACCAATTGTTGACTATTTAACATTCTTGCTTTTAGTACATCTTATTTAAATGCTTTGTACAAGTAACTTATGCGTTTTCCGCCTTCTGAGGGAAGAATGGTTTTGAGCATGTTGATGGCCATTTCCTCTGCTACACTCTCGAGCATGGAATGAGGGCAAACTGTGCTGGCCTCGGTGGACTGAGAACAGGAAGCTTGTGTTGGCACTTCGTGAGACCCTGATTACTTCAGTGTTCCTAATGTGCATCATGCCCGTTTCAGACGCTTAGATGATTTATAGCCAAACATTGGCAAATAAAATGTGAGGCGAATTCAATCTCTCTGTGCCTCTCACTGGAGCCCGGAGCTGTTCTCTGAAAGTGCTCTGCACATTACTGAAGGCGCTGCGTTATTCCTCTGTGCAGGTACCACTGAATCCTTTATTTAGATGAATTGATTTCCTAGCAAACTGCAGGGCCTCTGAAAAATTGGCAACCCTGCATCAAGTTCCGAGAAGTCCACTTAATGCAGGGGATCTCTGTGGGCTCAACTGTAGCCTGGAGACCATGTAGGGAGGGTGTGGTCCCATCTTCCCTGTTGACACAGAGGGCAGTGAGAAAAGACTTCATAGTGGCTTCGAGTGTAGCAGCCTGGCCGTGACAAAAAGCCAGTGCTATTTTTGTTTGGTTCAGGAATGACTTCTGCACTTAGACAAGTAATCATAGTGTGAGCGTTACAGAGGAAAGGTTGGTTTTGCTAACTGACCGCAGAGAAAGCCACCACTGCCGCTTTCTAGAATCTGTAGCGTTGCAGGAACTTGCACAGACACAAAGCCTTACTTCTCTTTTGCTAGTCTGAAATTTTTTATTTCTGGAATTTTGCCAGAAATTTCAGTATTACCCCAAAAGTTATAATTTGTATGTGGGTTGAGAGTTTAAACATGTCTTTAGACAAGTCTGTAAAACTTTATTTACAATTAAAAGTTGTCTGGGAAGTTTAATTGCCTACGGAGAACCTTCTCCGTTCTCATCAGGCCGGAGAGAAATTTAACATTTGCCATCTGTAGTGTTTTTCCCACTTCCAGGCTCATGGCCAGCCGGGAATGGCGTCCCTTTCAGCTGGGGAGACTTTTGTGTCAGTGTGCATTTCTAGTCTAATGGCGTCCTGTGTCCAACCATGTCATCTGGAACACAGCTGATCTTATCCAATCTAAGAGGTTTCTGTTGTTTTACAATTATATCTGGTTCTTGAATATAGGCATACTGTTTTTGTGCACGGTTAAAACTTTATCTTTGGGTTATTCAAATGCCGATTTCTCGGTGCTCATATCTGTTTTCAATCCAGACCCTGCATTGTAATGCTTATACCAAGAATCTCCTATCTCAAGTTTGTGTAAACAGTTCTTACCACTTATTCTCTGCTTTGTCAGTAAGCGCTGAGCACCCAATGGCTCGGCAGAATAGAGAGCAGGGCAGGACATTCGCCATTCAGACAAAGGAAGGAGGAGAGAGAGGGGTTCAGATCAGCTAGGAGGATGGAGGATTTGGAGCCACGAGGAAGGGGTCTGGAGAGAAGTCATGGAAACACACCTGAATCCCAAAGAGCCAGATCAATGACAATATGCAAGTATCCTGGGATGGGGCAGGGAAGTGGCCAGATTAGCATAGGAGGTTAAGGTAGGTCAATTAACTGCTCATTGGCTACTAGCATAAGGTAAAGAAATGCAGCCACAGGATTAATTACTGTTATATTTGTATTAAAGATAGTTTACAGGTGAAAATGACCTTTACTTTTGGATGTTGACCATCAGTTGCTTCTGTAGGCTATCACTGCAGTCCAAGTGGGTTACATATAGGTAATTCAGTCCACACATGCATTGGCATGTTCACGCATGCAAACCAAAGACTTATCTCTAGCAAGTATTTGAGCTGAGAGTTTGGGTGTAAGATCATTGTTGAGTTCAGGATTGAGATTTGGATTTGTCTCCTTGGACTGCTGTAACAAAGTATCAGACACTGATACTGTTACTTATTTGCTCATGGTTGCAGAAGCTAGGAAGTCTGGGATCAAAGCCATGGTGATTCCTAGTGTGCATCTTCTTGGTGTACCAATGGCCGTCTTCTGTCAATGTAGCTGCTGAAGAGAGGAAGGGAAAGAAAGAGAAAAAGAGAGAGCTTTCCAGTGGGGTTTTTGTTGTTGTGTTTTTTTTTTTCTTTGCTTTTTTTAAATAAGGCCACAAATGGCGTCAGGAACCCCGACCTTTCAGATCTTTTTGCACTCAAAGACCTTGTATCTCATCAGTACCATCTCACTGGGGCTTAAGGATTTTTTTTTCCGTATGCATTTTGGTAGAGCCTGGCTCCTCTCAGATTGACTTTCAAATTCGTAGATGTGTGTATTGGAGAAGTAAACAACAAGAAGACAGACCCGGGGGTGCCTTGTTTATACATGTGCCGTGATCCCCCCTCCTTTTTTAAGCACCAGGATCTTGGTGATCTTTCAGTCATCATGTGAACAACTTTGCACATTGAGTTCATTTATGCCCAGGAACCATCACCAAGCCTTAGACAGGAACCCCAGAACTGTAATCATTAGCCAAGGAACTGCTTACGCATTGTTCAAGGAGGGTGGGGGCACCTGTGTAAGGGGAAATATTTGCTTTTATTTCTTGAGTGGAACAAGCAGAAGGCAAACAAAAGAATTTTTTTTCATACTAAAAGAGATGGTAAAGTTATATCCTGCCATGGGAGTGGGGGGCCCAAGGAAGCCTCTCATTCGACCCCATTACTTCTGACAGGGAGATGCTGCCCCTCCTCACCTGCTCCTCACTGAAGGTCTCCAGGCCTCTGGGAAATAATTTTTGCAAATTCTGTGTTCTGCTGGATTATTCACATTCTGAAGCTGAGCAGTTCCATCCTTGAAGAGAAGGATTCTTCCCTCATGATCCCCAGAGATTGCAGATGATGGAGAATGGAAATCCCAAGTGGATGGGAGTGTCCCACTCACAGCAACGGCTCTGCCTGAGGGTTCCTCTCAAGTTCCTGCCATCAGGAGTGTGTGGTCATTACATTTCCTTTTGCTTTATTAGCTCCTTGAAGGTTAGGCACTCCTGGATACAGGATAAGAAAAGGGAAAAGAATATTTTTGTCCCCAAGGATCTTATAAATTAGTCAGAAATGTATTTTGATGGCTCTTCCTAGTTGTCAACTAAGTTACATCTGGAACTAACAAAAGCCCTGTGAGGGATTTTTATAAATTAAATCATTTGACATGGAAAGACCTTTAATCCAGATCTTTTGAGATGGGAAGATCCACCTTTACTCTGGACCATACTTCTGATGGCAGCCTATATAAAAGTCATGGAAGAAGGACGCTTGCTCTCTCTTTGCCTGCTTCCCCTTGCTCTCAATGGCAAGTCCATCCCTCCATTGACTTTGGATCCTACTTTTAGGATTCCAGCACATACTAAAGACCAACTGAGACATCCAGCCTCATGGACTGAACAGCTAGATTCTTGGACTTTCTGTTGGTAGTCAGCCATTGTTGGACTAGTTGATCCACAGCCCATAGGCACTCTGGTAAATCTCCTTTTCCGTGTGTGTGTGTGTGTGTGTGTGTGTGTGTGTGTGTGTGTGTTCCATCAGTTCTGTTCCTCTAGAGAACCCTGACTACATGTATATACTTCAAATGCTTAACAACAACTTGAGTGGTATATAGTTCAAAGGCAGAATGAATAGACAAATAGTACATTTCTCCAGGACATTAGTTATTCAGACCAAATGGCCACTGAATTGAAAGCATCAGCTTCCCAGTCTTCATTCTACAATTTTGAATTCTGCAGGTCAAAGGTTATCTGGATTTCTAGTGAGTTCTCAGATGACGGTACTATTCTGGTGGCCCCAGGTAGGGAAGTAGTGCTTGGGGGAGGGGAGATGAGAAGAAGAGAGCACAACAGAGGAAGAGAAGATGGCATGGCTAGAGGTGGACTTCTGCCATCAGCCATCTGTTGGAGTTAGTCCTCASTCCTCGGTGAGGCTCCCATTTTCAGGGTTCAGTGTGCAACAGGCCTGAAAACACCGCCTTTGATATAAAAGGGGGCATGCTTTTCCCTGCAGTGTGGCGAGTCCTTGCATGGAGAGGAGATTCGGCCATCTTGCAGCAGCAGGAGAGGAGCAGTGCTCTTGGTTTGCTCTGACTGAAGTGCTTTCCTTTTGACATTCTCTCTCCCTTCCTCCCTCCATTCACACCTTCCCCCGTGTTCTATAATGTATATTAGTCGTTTTGTCTATATCCGAAAGCAAATAGGAAATACGATTTTCAGCTTTATGACTGATTACAGTAAAACTAGAAAGATGGAAATGAGAGCTATTAGGAAATTTCTAAAGGTGAAGGGTTTGGCAAGCTAGCTACTTAGGAAAGGGCCGTTTTGTGCTTTGGAGAAGAACTTGTACTGACTGGATGTATGTTTCTGGAAAATAAATGCAGCAACATTTTCCAATCCTCCGGATGGAGCTTTATCATAAAATTTTACTGCAGTGGGGTGGGAGGTTTCACTGCAGTTAGATCAGCACTAGACCAAACCATTCTACTCCCAATATGTCTCCCAGCTACTTCATGTTCCTGGGGAAGTAGTGTCWGTGGATTTATTTATTTTTCCTAAGCACAGAATCTGCACTTAGATTCATGTTATTTAAATTTTCTATCAAATGCCCCTTTGGGCAGTATAAAAACCTCTCCTAACGTGTCTCCATTTTTAACTGAAAGCAACTCACAAAGAGCCAATATCATCTGTTGACTCAATCAAACTGACTTTGGGCATTTTGAGTATGGCGAAGTCAACACTATCTTTTCTTCCTCTTGCCTATTTCCACCCTCCTCCCCACCCACCTGCTTCAGATCTTGTCCAGCGATCCCTTTCTCTGTCTTCTTAGTCATACTCAACATGCTTTCAAATCCATTGACAGCGGGGTGGGGGTATAGTAACATGGAGCAAGATAGTATGTCTTTGTCTTACTTCATGGTTAGTTTTGAACACGACTGCATCTGATTCTTAGTGAAGAGAGCAGCTTAGTATTCCAAATACTTTTCAGAAGCATTTAAATATAGGCTTCTGGTGTAGTGTTTTCTGTGGTAAAATATTAATACATATTCATAATTAGGTATTAAAGTGTACTGTGTGGTTATTGTGCAAATTATAGGAATCAGACGGACAACAAAGGTTTTATTTTTAATATGAAGAAACATGTTGGGCTGGAGAGATGGCTCAGTGGTTAAGAGTACCGGCTGCTCTTCCAAAGGTCATGAGTTCAAATCCCAGCAACCACATGCTGGCTCACAACCATCCATAATAAGATCTGATGCCCTCTTCTGGCGTGTCTGAAAACAGCTGCAGTGAACTTACATATAATAAATAAATAAATCTTAAAACAAATAAATCCTTTAAAAAAAAGAAGAAACGTGTTAAGTGATATCTGTTACTTTAGTTGTATTTTACTTCCAATAAAGCTCTGATTTCCAAGAGATGGCACTGGTTTTTTGGTTGCTTGTTGTTGTTGTTGTTTTCTTCCTCCTTCCCTCTCTCTTTCTCTCTCTTCCTCCTTGTTCTGGATTATTTTATGTCAGCTTGACACGAGCTAGAGTCAGCTGAGAGGAGGGAGCATCAGTTGAGAAAATGTCTCCATGAGATCCAGCTGTCAGGCATTTTCTTAATCGGTGCTTTATGGGAGAGGTTCCCGCCCACTGGGGCAGAATCACCCCTGACTCACGGTCCACGAGAGCAGGCTGAGCAAAAGCCAGGAGAAGCAAGCCAGGAAGCAGCACTCCTCCACGGACGCCACACTAGCCCCTGCCTCCAGGTTCCTTCCCCGTTTGAATTGTCTTGCCGTCCTTTGATGCTAAGACTGTGGTGTGGAAGTATAAGCCAAACAAACTCTTCCCTCACCAAGCTGCTTTTGATCCTGGTGTTTCATCCCAGCAACAGTAACCCTGGCACCCAGCTGCCCTCCTTCTATCCCTCCCACCTTCCCCACCTCCTTCTGCCCCTCCCTGTCTTCCTTCACATCATTAAAGTAGGGAAATGACTGGATTGCATTGGTAGTTTCTAGACACTTAAGTTCTGTAATCTCCCCCCACCACACACACACACACACACACACACACACACACACACACACACACACACTTTCCTTTTTTGCTCCCAAATCTAGTGTTTCCAGGCTGTCCCAGATGTGCCACGTAGCCCAAAATGACCTTGAGCCGGGCGTTGGTGGCTCATGCCTGTAATCCCAGCACTCTGGGAGGTAGAGGCAGGCGGATTTCTGAGTTCGAGGCTAGCCTGGTCTACAAAGTGAGTTCCAGGACAGCCAGGGCTATACAGAGAAACCCTGTCTCGGGAAAAAAACAAAAAAACAAAACAAAACAAAACAAAACAAAAAAACCAAAAAACAAAAACAAAATGACCTTGAATTTCTAACCACCCTGCCTCCACTTCCTAAGCACTAGAACACAGGCGTGCAGCCACTGCTTGTTTATGTAGGCCTGGGGGTAGAGTCAAGGCTTTGTAGAGCTAGACAGGTGCTCTACAACTGAGCTACACCTCCAGCCTGTGTACTTTGTTGTTCTTGTTGTCATGGTGATGGTGATGGTCTCCTCCTCTTCCTCCTCCTCCTCTTCCTCCTTCATCTTACTTTAGAAGATCAGGAGAGATCTGTGTGTGGTTTTGTGGGGGAGAGGGTTGCTGAGCCCGATCTATACATAGTTCTTTTGTGGTAATATTTTTCCAAATAACTGTGAGATGCCCTTCTCTCCTTTTTAAGCTAGAGGGCCCCCGTGGTTTGAATCACTCAGGCCCTTTCTCTTTCTCATGGTCATTGCAGAAATTGTTAATTTTTTAAAGTATCCTCTTTTGTTTTTTGATAAAAAGTATTATTATTTCCAGTATTTGTGATGGAATTTTAAGCCATGGTGTATACCTAATGACTACACTCCTATGGTGTGTGTCTCGGCTCGTCTGTGGCCTCATACCCGTCAAGTGGAAGATGTGAATTCTATATCATTAATCTTTGAGTAAAGGGAAGGAGGAAAGTCATCTATCTTATACACCTGACCAGTGGCCACTTGAAAATTTGATCTTAACTCCCCAGAACGTAAGCATTCAGTATTGATTCTTCTCATCTGTTTCCCTGGAAGTTTACTTCGAGTGTAGACATCATCCTAAAGGAGAGAAAGTGTCTGACGTGGAGTCTTCAGAATCTTGCCTAGACTACTGTAGCTAGCACTGAGTAAACCCTCGGTTGAATGAATGAACGAAGGAAAAGGTAGAGCTCTCAGAAAAATCATGCATATTTATGCTGTAGGTTCAAGGTTTTTATTAAACTGTAATTTTTTTTTAAGAAGCAGAACCTGTCTCCTTTGGTTGCTTTTTGAATAGGTAGTATAATTACACTACATAAAAATTTGAAAGCATTGTATTAGTTTTCTAGGGTTGCTGTAATTACGTCCACTACAATCTTCAGTGACCTGATGTTAAGTCTTCAAATACCACATTTCCAAATATGGTCACATCACAGACATTCACCCATAACTGTAGCAGTAGGATCTGAATGTGCCTCTCTGGGAAGGAACATGGTTCTATCTATGTAGATAAAAGTGTATAAAGAGGCTGGAGAGATGGCTCAGCGGTTAAGAGCATGGACTGCTCTTCCAGAGGTCCTGAGTTCAATTCCCAGCAACCACATGGTGGCTCACAACCATTCGTAATGCGATCCAATGCCCTTTTCTGGTGTGTCTGAAGATAGCTACAGTGTACTCATATACATAAAATAAATAAATCTTTAAAAAAATATGTGTAAAGAGCCCACATCATTACTATCCCCAGCTTACTTTGATGTACACTCAGAGGTTCCTTTAAATAACTACAATTAGTTTAAAAGTGACAAATGGGAGGGAGGGGAATTGATTTTGTCCTGCAAGAGTCTGTCTTGTTCTCGTCTGTTTCATTCATCAAAACTTTGTGATTTTTAGCCTTCAGATTTATACCGTGTCCTCAGCAGGGGTCGGGGGCGGGGGGTGAGGAGAGAAATGTTCAAACAGAGACTAAATATAGGGATCCTATATTAATCATGGTGCGAAGCGCATTCTACTTTGCTGTGACTTCCTCATTAAATGTCAGACGCTGTGTGGGCTGTCGCACTTAATCACCGAGCGGGCGCAGAGTAGGCTGTCGCTGGCTCTCGTTCTGGTAATGTTAGATCTTAGAGCATTTTGGCTTGGGAATTTATTTAAATGCATGCTTTAGAATCTTGATTTACTTTATTGAATTATAATTTACATACAAAAAAGGGCAAGCATTTGACAAGTTACATGAGGTTTGGTATATACATTTATGCACTGCCACAAGCAAGCTAGCAGAAGGGATCCAGGGGGACTGACCGGGAAAGACATGCTGGCAATAAACTCGGGATTTTTTTCATGGCTTTGAAGTCAGTTTGTTACTGTGCTGTACTGTGAAATGCTGTTGCCGGGCAGTGGTGGCGCACACCTTTAATCCCAGCACTTGGGAGGCAGAGGCAGGTGGATTTCTGAGTTCGAGGCCAGCCTGGTCTTCAGAGTGAGTTCTAGGACAGCCAGGGCTACACAGAGAAACCCTGTCTCGGGGGAGAGGGGGAACAAACCCAAAACCAAACCAAAATAAACAACAAAAAAGAAATGCTACTGATAAAGCCCCTTCTTACAAGATACTCTTCTAGTGAAGTCGGTGAAATTCACAAAGGATAGTTGTATTTCATGATATGTAACAAGAAATGTTAATGTCCTATGTCTTTTAAAATATGAAACACAAACACACAGAACTATACACATCGCTGTATAGCGTCAGGTTACATGATCTCCTGAGTCCTGAATAAAGCTGCCAGTATCTGTTTAACTTTTTCAAGTTCCCTTTCCTTTCCCACTAAAATGATTTTTTTTCGAGACAGGCTCTTAAGTATCCCAAGCAGGACTTGAACTCACTCTACAGACAAGGATGACCAGGGATTGTGATCTTCYGACTTCCAACCCCTTCTGATGTCCACCACCCTACTAACCCGAACCATGCTGGGGACTGGACCCAGAGATTTCTTTGTACATGTGCTAGGAAAGCACTCCGTCAGCTGAGTTACATCTCCAATCTGAGAAATCTTTAAAAGATTAAAAAAAAAAAAAAAAAAAAAAAAAAAAAAAAAAAAGGCCTCCAAACTCAGTTCCATGTGGTGTTGCTATTGCTCTTGTTCCCTGGAGCACACTTGGAGGAATGGCGGCCCATCAGGAGAACAACTTTTATGTCTCCCACCTCCGATTGGCAGTGCGCCGTGCTCCCTCTTTGCTATAGGAACTGCTAACTTGCTGTCTTAGGACCGGTTCGGGGATACAGCAGATAAGGGAAGGAACTAGCCTGAGCCTCCGGTTCGTCAGATCTGGCGTGAGTCCCAACATGACCATTTGCTGTCATTTGACAAATTGCTCCACTTTCTAAAGCCTCAGCTTTTCATCCAAAGAGAGGGATGACACAGTTCTGATCCATCAGGAATTTACCATGCAAACGCAGGATGGAATTGGAAGAAATGACTGCTGTCTAGAGACATTCAGCGTGATGGGGCGTTTAAAGAGAAAGAGAAAGCAGGCAGTTATAGACAATTAAAGGGCTTCATAGCAAAGCCAGCAGCAGTTCAGTAGTGGGGAGCACCGTGTGATTAATTAGACTGTACCACTGAAACCTTCTCAGTGGGTTACAGCTTTAAGCAGAAGAAGCAGTAGATGCCACACTTGCCGACCAGTCAGCATGATGCTGTGGTCTACAGATGTAGTGTGCAGAACTCATAGCTGTCAGGAACCTGGGGTGTGTGATGTGTAGTCGCTGAAACTGACTACAAAAGACAGAGGATTGGGAAGCAATGACACTGAAGAAATGACAAGTGGCCTCACCTCTCCATAGACAACAGAGATTAACCAGATGTTTGAGCTCTGCCCCTGCGGTGCGAGGAATCCCTCCGAGCTGGTGATGCTAACTTTGTTCATAGTGACTCATGCGCACACTAACCACTGTGAAGCCGTTCCCCTGTAAACAGGAGCTGAGTGGTTGAGCTTTAGCTGGATAGTCTTTAAAAACCCATCACTGGTTCCGGGGAGTTAATCCAGCGCAGAGCCTCCGTACCGTGGAATAGGGCCATTTTCATGCATATTTCAGGGCTTCCTGAAATACTAGGGAAGGAAAGTGTAACAGATAAGATATTTTATACCATTAAATCAAGTAACAACCTGGTATCCTTACTTAAAACTTCCCAGAAAGTTTGTTGAGCTAAGAAATAGTGTTAGTCACACAGAAGCAATTCAGCGTGTGAATTTCTGGAGATTTCTGGACCTCTGCTTCCAGAGCACAAATTGACACCTCCCCAGAGACACTCCCTTCCCATGAGCAGGTGCTGGTGTCTGTTCTCTCAGTCACTGTTACCTTTCACAGCAGCCTGTAGATGGGTGGGGATGCGCAGGCGTGCGTGGGGGAGGGAAGGAGTGCTGTAGGCCCCTGGTGGACTTCCGGATTCCCAGAAACCCTTCGCTGCCCTTCTCCAGCCTCTTCCTTCCGGTCCCAACCCCTTTACTGGCCTGGTCTAAGGTACTAGAAGTCCCTTTGTCGGTTGTATGAACACTTAATGAACGGTCTACTCTCCTATTCCCTACTGGCTATATTTTTGTTAAGAAAGATTTTATAAGCCGGGCGGTAGTGGTGCACGCCTTTAATCCCAGCACTTGGGAGGCAGAGGCAGGCGGATTTCTGAGTTCGAGGCCAGCCTGGTCTACAGAGTGAGTTCCAGGACAGCCAGGGCTACACAGAGAAACCCTGTCTCAAAAAACCAAAACCAACCAACCAACCAAACAAACAAACAAAACCCAAAAAAACCCAAACAAACAAAAAACAACAAAAAAAGATTTTATAAAAAAACCATGAAGAAAAACACACATATAAACCTGTTAGCAAAGAGAAAGTAGGTTATGGATTTTGTGGTTTGGCTTAGTGTTAGGAATGATCTGCTCTGTGGCTAGTAGTGTATCTGTCTCACTGTTTGTGTGTGTGTTTCTCAGACTCAACCCATAAGAGACCAGAGGCAAGAAAAAAGTCACATTTTTACTCACTGTCTTCCCTAGGGGTGAAGAAGATTGCAGTTAGTCATTGGACTCCTGCAGTTCATTGAAAAGGTAGAAATCATTATTGTTTTAGACATAACTCTTTCTTTTTTCTTTTTTGGTTGTCAAGACCAGGTTTGTCTGTGTAGCCCTGGCTCTCCTGGAACTCACTCTGTAGACCAGGCTGGCCTCACTCAGGGACCCTCCTGTCTCTGCCTCCCAAGGGCTGGGATCAAAGATGTGCGCCACCACACCTGGCTTAGATATGACTGTTTTCCTTTTAAAAGGTCTGAATGTTTAATGTTTGTTTTTCTAGTTTTCAGACAGATAAGCTGTGGCTCATGTGTCTCTATGGTATGTATTGCGTTATACTGTTGCCATAAAGTGAGGTTTTAGCCAATCATTGCACATTACATATAGCCTCGTAGGATTATAGACAGAGCAGGCTGTCTGGGGTAACTGTCAGAAGCAAACATCCTAATTCCCTGACCGAGAACCTCAGAATGTTCTGAGCGTCCTTCCCCCGCATCAAGATCCATGGGCTTCCTATTCAAAACCACAGCTTCCCTTCCTTTTGTGATGGACAAGTATTTCTCTCTATAGGAGATGAGGCCGTGTAGGAAAATGCCTGTAGGAATGTGTCTAGACTTAACATTTCCACCTCTGAGATACTTCTAAGCACATCATAGATCACACACAGTGGGTGCCTTTCCTCCTAAGCACATCATAGATGGCGCACAGTAGGTGCCTTTCCTACAGCCAGGCTCTGGAACGTCTCACTCGGCACATGGCTCTTAGGTCTCATCTGCCGTCTTCCTGATGTCACAAACCAGGCTCTAGATGTCATAATATGAAGGTGATGCCCATGTTGCTTTTCTGTCAGTGTGCCTAAATCAAAAAGCCCAAGGCTACCCTTCCGTCATGCCTGATTAGGCTGGTCTGTGGCCCCACAGTAGAAAGGATCTCATAAGTTTCTAAATCAATTTCAACCTTCACTATTGTTTAAAACAAAACAAAGTACAAATCTGCGAGACTTAAAGACCGTTTTCGTAAGTTGTGCGTTTTGCTATTGGATCCTGGAGCCACTGGCAGTTTGAGCTGCCGTGCGGGTGCTCGGGAATTGAACTCCAATCCTCTGGAAGAGCTCAGTGCTCTGAACCGCTGAGCGATCTCCCCAGCCTGGAATTTGCTTTTATAATTAATTTTTCAGAGCAAAATGAGGATCTATGGCTAATTATGAACAGACATTTTTAAACATTTGTTTTATATGTGTGCGATGTCTGCGGGTGTCCACGTCACTGCGTGGTAGTGGAGGTCACAGGGACAACTTGTAGGAGTTGGCTCTCTTCTTCAACCATAAGGTTCCCTGCGATCCAACTCAGATCATCAGTACCACCAACAGGTGCTTTTCCCTACTGAGCCATCCTACCAGCCGTGTAACAAATACTTCCGCAACCTTATAAACACTGCACTGAAACTCTGACAGTCATGTACTCTCACAACTTAGTTTACACTATTTCTGGACATTTTCTTGGCTTGCTTTGTAACACTACGTATTTATTTTACATATAGCCACCAGGGTATACAGAAAAAGGGATAAGAGTGTGCTTTGAAACACGGTGATTGGCATTTTGGGGTTTGGCGGGTTTTTTTGTTTGTTTGGTTGGTTTTGTTTGTTTATTTTTGCTTTGTTTTAAGACTTGGTCTCTCTCTGTAGCCCTGACTTGGAACTTGCTCTGTAGACCAGGCTGGCCTCAACTCACAGAGATCCTCCTATGTCTTCCCTTGCTGGGATTAAATGTGTGTGCTACCATTGCCTGCGGGCTCCCCCGCCTCCGCCTCCCACCCCCCAGTGTGATGTGCGAGTGTTAACTTCATATGCTGGTTTCTTGAGGCTTGACCTAGCACTATGTGTCAGATATTCAAGTGTGTGGGTTTTATTCTAGTCACTGAGGGAAGAACAGGTCATGTGATCTTTTGAGTTGCAAGGTACTTATCCCAGATCTTGAGAATAAATAGATTTCAGTAACTTCAGGAAGGAAAAGATGTGCTTCCTTTGTCGGATCAGAAGTCCAGCAAGGATCCTCACTTTCTTGGGACTGAGATCACGGTACCAGTTAATAGTGGAGCTGAGAGGGGGTTCTGCAGGCTGAGCCCTGACTTCTTGCTTGCTCCTGGGCTCTGGAGACCTTTTTACATATGTTGACATCATTAGCACCCAGACACGTGTCYGCTTTGCCTGTCTTGTTAAGTATAAGCTCTTTTAGGTTTTCCTTTTGTAGGTATAAGATATACACAATATTATGCTTGACTTCAGCACTTCCTCATAAGAAAATGATCACAATCAATTTTGAAGTGTAAATCTACTGATTTTACCACTTAAGATTTCCGCGATTTTTGCTTCACGTCATGAGATGTTATTAACTTACTGTGGTTCCTCTTCGTTTTGGTAAATTACCATCTTCCATCTTGTTTTTCTGATGCCTTTCATTAAACTGTATCTTGAAAAAGGAAGGGGTTTGCCTCTAGATTATGTTCTGTTACTGCTCTACTGTTGCTTGGGGTTGAGGGTTAGATGTGACACAGCCTGCCTCTTAAGTGACCCCAAAAATTCCACCAGGGAACTCCTACAGCTGAAAAACAGCTTCAGCAAAGTGGCTGGATGGAAAATTAACTCAAACAAATCAGTAGCCTTCCTCTACTCAGAGGATAAATGGGCTGAGAAAGAAACTAGGGAAACGGCACCCTTCACAATAATCACATTTCTTACTTCCGTTTTTCCCTCTCTCAACTGCCCCATGTACCCCTCACCTGTTCCCTTCGAATTCCCGATTACCATGTGGGACTTTGGTAAGTGTGGCCCAGCTTGTTGTACAATTACATTTCACCTTCCGAAACAAAACTTATGTTAATCATGATGATATAAATTTTCCTCATTAACTTCATCTCTTAATGTTTCCACAAGGTTGTACTTGAGGAAATCCAGTGGCCAGTTCTCAGCTTATGTTGGCCAATGAAAAATGCCTCAAGCTCTTCCAGCAAACCAAGGCTCTTACGCATCTTATCATTGACACCCGTGACAAAAATTACCAGTCTCTCTAACAGCTATGACGAAGCCTGCCCGGAGTTCATTAGACTCTTTTCTTCCCTCTTCTCTTTTTCCAATAAGGGCAAAACTTTCCTTAACTACACACTTTCGGCAGGAATTACAGTGGTCCTAACAGTTCACTTTCAGCGTGTTACAGCTGCCGTGTCCCTCACATCCCACCTGAGGATGCACACAGACACCAAAAGCTGTCTGGGTTCCGGATCTTTGCCCTCTCTTATCTCAGCTCTTTAGATGGCCCCTCCTCTTAGGTTCTCTTAGCTGCTTCCCTTTCTATGTCACTTCCTTTGTCGGCTCACAGCAGTGAAGAGAATCTGCACCTGCACCTCCAGCCCTGAAGCAATTTGGTTGACATTTTCTTGGTTGTCAGAAGTCAAGGGAACCAACGTGCCATCCAGCTCCTCCTCTTCTTGCCACCGCTGGGCATCTTTTCAGGACTGAGAACTAACACGGTGGGACTGAGGACTTCTTTGCATCAGTCAGCCCGCTGTCCTCGCGAGCTCTTAGAAAACTTTTAAGACTTTTCAGGTTAGCGTAACATCCCTACCTCTGCACCAGCAAACCCAAACCCATCTGATCAGAAACGAAACTCAGTGTCAAGCCTCCTCCCCTGGCCAGGCTGCTAGCTCCTTCCTCCGATGACTCCGTTCCTCCCTACGATCCTCAGAAGTACATTTTAAACCCATCTATTAAACTCGTTAAAGAGATTCCTCCTGGAATCACTGCTGCCACCGGGTCAACTGTAGGATGATGGCTATCCTGACTAGGTCCTGTACTGGGTCCCCTAATCTGCAGCCTTATTTTAGCCCTGGGGCTTCTCCAGGAGAGCTCGGCAGCCAATACATGATGGCAGTCACATGACCCGCTGCCGCTGTTCAAGTTAAAACTGCCGTTTTGTGAAGCCACCCTGACATGTGCCCCGTGGATACTGGGGACACATGGATACTAGCCCCCCCTCCAGTGGCCCTGTTCTTCAGGAAGTAGCCAGCAAGGGAATGTGTAGCCCCATTTGTTTCTTTTTAATCTGTCTTGAGAAACTCCCAAAAGGGAAAGTTGACTTGCCTGGTCACACCGGTAGACTTTGGTATTTGCCACGTCGAGGCTGCAGGGGAACCAGCGTGCAGGGGGATCTCCTGTTCCCAAAGCCCCCCTCTCCCCCTCTAAGATCGCTCAGCCTCCTGTGCCATGTGCTCACGGCCAGGACTCCCCCAGGGGAACCACAGACCTGTACTGGTCATGATTAATGCAACAGTTCTATTCTGGAAAAATATAATTATTGCCTCATAAGCTTGCGCTTCTGAACGTAGAGTTACAGTAGGGAACTTGAGAGTCATATTTCAGGCTGGCACTGTGGGAGCCTGTCCTCAGGGCCTCGTGTAGACCAAAGAAGGCCGTCCCAGATCTTCAGATGACCAGGTAGTTCTATAATGAGTCGGAAGACGTGTTTCACTTCGCTGTGCTCTAAACTGTGAGGGCTCCTGCTAAATGTAGGTTTGATGCGCATCCTCGTTGTGAACGTCCTTTATAGAAAGCGGTTTCTAGTCTGGTTACAAGAAGGGGCTGCATTTCTGTTGTTGTTGACATGCATCCCCAGATGGCAGCAGTGCCCCCAAGTCTGACTAGACAGTCCCCTTTACTTTTGTGAGGCCTCTGCCCACCCCTCCCCGTATACTGTAGCAGAGTTGGTTCAAAGGAGCTGCCTCGGCCCTACTTCTACTGTAAATAATCATGACATGGGGCAACGAGACCAAGAAAGCTGAGTGTTAGCATTGCCTCCGACAGCCAACAAGCTTCAAGGCCTCAAGCAAATGTCTTCTAAAGATCTAATTTTTCCTATCGGAAATACATGCATCATGTTAGGTGATCTCAAAAATATTCCTGGCTGTAAGACTCTTACTTGATGGAAGTTCATCTCCCTGAATGGCACTATGATAATTAGATAGCCTGGCAGCTGGGCTCGGAGGGGCAGCGCTGAGCACTCCCGTCTGCGCTGTACCTGGGAGTATTCTTGCTTTCATTTCTTTCCCTTTTTGTTGTTTATGATGTACAGGATCTCACTCTGTAGTCTAGGCTGGCCTCGGATTCACAGCAGTCCTCCTGCCTCGGCCTCCTGAGTGCTGGGATGTCAGGTGTGAACAACTCACAGCAGTGAGATTAGTAAGCGCATCAGTAAGCTCCCTAGAGCAGTATCCTGGGTTCGCCTCTCCAGTCACTCACTTGGCAAGAACACAGTATTCCCCTCGAAAGCAACCCATCCGTGCCCACACGACGGACTAGCAGTGCGTATTAATAAAGAGAGCATGCTTTTAATATGATTTGTACTGTTTGAGAACCACATGAAGAATTTTAGCTTTTAGCTTTGACTTTTGAAGGAGGAAAAACAAATCACCTTATTTAATGGAGAAGCAAAACTCTCCAGTAAAGAGTAATGGACCGGACGTGAGATTCCCTTCACACTGACTCCTCTTTTACAACGCAGACTCTTACATGATCCCAACCCTGACATGTGAATGATACGTTAAATGAGGGCCATTGTGAAAAATGAAGACAGCAAGAAGGTTATTCTCAAAGGTAGTCGCAAAGTCAAAACCACCATTGTAGCTTATTCATAGCTGATGTTTGGAGGTCAGAGGGAAATCCAGCAAATACCCACAGTGTCACCTAGACAGCCGTGCATCCCTTGGGGAATTTAATTTATATTAATGAGAAGTGAGACCTGCTTAGAGTTTGCTCAGAGATTGCTCTGGTGTCAGCTTTTAATGATCTTACTTCACGAAAAGGATTTTAAATGGATTATCCTGAAAGAAAACCTGATGAGACCCTGATTCTTAATTGTGAGGCGTCTATTACACTGCCCCCCTCCCCTACCAAACCAGTCACATATCAGGATTTCTTTTTTGAGAGCTCTCCTTACCGTGTTGATAACTTGCTGTCAGTGTAGCCCAGACAATTGCTTGCTGTGTAGGCCAGGTTGGCTTTGAACTTGTGATCCTTCTGCCACAGTCTCTGGAGTGCTAGGATTACAGGCAAGCACCTCCGTGTCAGGCCGCCACCTCAGCAGACCTCATGAAGCCCTGCCTTGAGCGGTAGTGGTGCTGTCAGATACTGGCTACAAGCACTCTCCGTCTACTGGGCTCTCTAGGAGGTGGCGTTCTCAAATTCTAATTTAGCAAGTTTACGGAATTACAGGTGTGGAGAGGGAGACTCAGAAACATTAATTAACTTGTTCTAGGCTGTATTAAATAATGGGCCAGAACTAGAATATGGTAAGTTCCCAAGTCTACCTTTTCGACTCTAGCAATCTCAGGGTGTTTTCTTTCCTCATCTGACTTTGTGGTGGTGTTTATAGAACTTTCCCTTGATCTAGCACCAAACTCTAGATGCTGTGCTTGGGGTTTTATTTTGCAGGCCTACTTAGTAGATGGTACCAGTTCTATTTATAAACAACAAACAAGGGGGTAGAGGAGTAAAGCCCACCAGCCCCAGTGCCAGATAGGATCTGACAGAGCTAGGACCCACTTTTAGACCTGCCTGGCCTTCCACACTTTACTACCCAGGTTAACAGGCCTGGCAGCAAGGGTCTTTAGCCACTGAGCCATCTTGCTGGAGCCTGTGGGGTCACAGTGGGTACACAAGAGAAGATGATGATTTTTCTCCTTCCAGAGTCTGTCCGTATCAAGCAGTTGAGTGGCGAGAGTCAGGGTCCCAGAGCCCCTTCCCCACCCATGCCTGGCTGTCGACGGACTCATTCTCGTGCAGACCCAGCTGAGGGATCTGTGGCGACCGTGAGCTCGTGACTGCAGTGGCGGTGTCCTGTCTAGGAGAGAGCATCTCATGACCCTCTGCACTATCTTACTTTCTTTTCACCCTGTCCTCTGTACCATTCTCCAGATCTTCGAGGGGATGGGGTAAATATCTTGTTTAGTGCTGAGACTAATCTGTCACTTATTCTCAGCACCTCACACAGACATGAGATTCTGTATTCGCCCGTGTTCCTGGAAGGAGAAGCTACTCTGATTAAAGCTGAGAGCGGCAACTGTCTATGCGTATAAACATACATACTCAGAGGACTGTGGTGCATGGCAGTATTGCGCGTGTCTGCTTAACTACATAGTGGAAGTCGCGCTCAGTTCTCCTCTAGGGCCTGTGGCCAAAGAATTAATATTCTTTCTCTTTTTTTCTTAACTATGGGTATGAGTGTTTGCCTGCATGTATGACTGTGTACCATGTCTGCGCCTGGTACCCACAGAGGCTGACGAGGACATGGGATCACCCAGAACTGGAGTTATAGACCGGTGTGAGCTGCCCTGGGTATTGGTAATAGAATCTGGATGCCCTGGAAGAGCAGGAAGTGTTCTTCACTGATGAGCCATCTCTGCAGCCCTGCAAGGACTTAATGTTATAATGAGAAAGACATCACATCAACAGAAATCATTACATTCCATGAATTATAAGCATATAATAATGTTTATTAAATACATGGATATAAATGGATGTTTATATCTCAGTTATATCATCTCTCTGTCTGCCTGCCTGCCTGCCTGCCTGCCTGTCTGCTGTCTATATACCCAACCTTCTAATCAGGAGCATCTTGTTTCTATCTTTGCCTCATGTTGAAGGGAATGCAAAAATTACCTGGATGATCCTGCTGTAAGTGAGCTTTGGTTCATAGCACTGTGCAAATATCTGCATATGCAACGAATGAAGGAAGACATTTCCTGTATGGTCTGAGGCTCAAGCGGAGGTTTTGTGACATTGCTCTGGGTAATACGTAGCACCAAACTGGCTCAGCTGTACAGTAAAATATTAAGCTGCAAAGTAACTTCACAAGAATATTTGGTATATTTTGGTGGTGGATTTTTTTTTAAGACTGTCTGTCCTAGATCTTGCTCTGCAGAGCAATCTGGCCTTAAACTGGGATCCCCCTGCCTCTGCCTCCCAAGTGCTGGGATTAAAGGCGTCCGCCACTATTGCCTGGCTCGATATTCTTAAAACTGATTAGCAAGGAGGAACTGAAGCAATAATTGGTATTACCTTTATATATATTGACAAAGACTAGAAGAAAATACATTAGAAGTTTCATAGCCGTCTGTGGGCAGAAGGTGTATAGTTGGTCTTGACTGACTTTTTTAAATTTGTTTTTGTATTTATATTTTTCCAATATTAATACATATCGCTTTTATGTCAGGAAAGAAACACAAGTGATTGAACAGTAGCCTTAAGTTTTTTTAGACACCGTGTACTCCTAAGCAAAACCCAGGTTTCTATAAAATGGCATGAAAGCTGCTTGTATTGCCACAGCACCTTAGCATGGAATTCCTGCAGTCAGGAATGTCTACGTTTGGAAGAGGACGGCCCTGCACCATGCACTGATTCACATGGGCCGTACAGTTGTTATTGTATTTTCTTAGCACGTGTGTACACATATGTTACAGGCCACGTGTGGCAGGCAGAGTACAAAATGGGAGCGATTCAAAGTTTCTCTTTGTAGGTCTCTGGAATAGAACTCAGGTTGTCAGACTCGGCAGCAAATTCTTTTACTCTCTGAGCCTTCCAAATCAACAAAAGTGTGTGTGTGTGTGTGTGTGTGTGTGTGTGTGTGTGAGAGAGAGAGAGAGAGAGAGAGAGAGAGAGATAGAGACTGCAAAAACCTAATCAGCTTTCTTAAACTTACACTCAAAATTTGTAGGAAAACTGGATCTTGTTTTCACTGTATGATGAAAAGATCTCTAGAGCATTAAAAATTAATATTTTCTAGTTAATTGACATAAAATGTTTGCTCCCTAGCGTCGAAGGGTGGGTGACCATGAATAGATTGGAGTTTGTCTAAAAGCTGATGATGCACTCCTCGCCTGCCTTCTGCTATGAAGAATGGATGCTATGAGGTACCCAGCACTCTACACCATCGCCTAGTGTGGCTTCCTGGCCAGCGGCACCAGCACGAGCATTCCCAGGACACTGTTAGAAAGGTAGATTCTGGTTTGCAAGCAGGAGGACTGTGGTATTTCGTAGGTCCTTGAAATGAAAACTAAATGAGAAATAAGGCTTAGATGGGGCAAAAGGTCATCCTGCAGGTGATTCCCACGAGTGCGGAAAGCTGAGGACCCAGCTGTTCCCTGCGCGGGATGCTAGCCTGTGACGTCAGAACTAACCCTCACTTTTCTTCAGTTCATTCAGTCTTTCCTGTAAGCTCAATATTTTGGTGAATATTTGGTAGCTTTCTGGGCTTTTCCTGATCTTTGCAATAACTAGCAGAGGTTGGGAAGTGACTAAAGCACGGGCAATGGAAATGAACATTCAGGTTTAACATCACCATTTGTATTCTGCGCTTTAGAAGCAGGGTCGGAAATAGAATGAGCTCTTCAGAGTCTGCCGTCAGCTCTGTCCGTGGGGACAAGCCGTGCTTAGATTGTCCTGGCGTCAAAATGGTGCACTATAGAAATGGCTCCGGGAGGGCTCCATATTCATGTTTCTGTTATGTGTTCATTTCATTATTCAGTAAGCAACCTGGATTTGTGGTTTATAATTTTGCATTTTGTTGTGGTTTATATTTGATTCTAGGACTCTGGAATGCAAAACTTAGGACTCTTGTGAGTGTAAGAAACCAAGGCCATTTTGCAACTTTTGAAGAAAACCTTTTTTTTTAAACCTCCAGAATGCCTAAAATGTGTTGTTTTGAGATATTTGAGGCTTTTCTTTTCATTTCTTTTAAAATAACATTTATTTTTTAGTGTCTGTGAGTGTAATAAAGGCGAACAAACAGATCAAACATGGTGTTTGGAAGCAAACCATTGAGATTGAGCACCGCATATTAAGTGAAGTAAACACCAAAGCAACTTAAGGTCTACAGCTCTTGGCTGAGATGGGACGGAGAGGACTGAGATTGTCTAGAATTGAAGTGATGGAGAACTCATCAGCTAAAGCCACCTATCAGCTAACTCCATTTTCTTGCACAAAATGAACACATCAGTTTATATGACCCAAGAGCAAGGTGTTTCCAGGCTTGCTCACCTTCGATCCCAGCACTGGGAAGCAGAGGCAGATCTGTGTGAGTTCCAGGTCAGCCTGGGCTACAGTGAGTCCCAGGCTAGTCTGGTGTATAGGTCGAGACCCTGTCTCAAAACAAAACAAATGACCTTGTTCTGGGAGAGTTGAACCCCGGGAGACCAGACTTAACAACACCAGCAACACAAGGCTAATTAGAGTATCACCAAGGTGTGTGTTTCCTACATTTGAAAAGGTTCTGTGTTTGAGAACCAAGTTGCTTTCTGAAAGACAGAAGCTGACAAAAGAAGGGGGCTAGTAATATTTTACTCCCCATACATTTTCAAGTAATTTATCCTTAACTCTTATTTGACGTATAAGTTCTGGCCTCTCACCTGTCTAAGGTTAGCTCAGGCTGACTTAGAACACACTCTGTGGCCCAGACTGCCCTCAGACTCCTCCTTATCCTTAGGCCTCAGCTTCTGAATACAGGATTTACAGTGTGTACCAGGCCCAGCCTAGCTGCTTTAACAACAAAAACCTCAATAACCCCCCTCCCCCTTGATTGTTTTCTGTTGTTACACATAAAAATACTTAGTCCACTGTGCATCCGTTGGAAGTCTGTCCTGGACGGCGAAGCCACTGATCATTTAAGCAGGGTTTGTGGATGTGGAGCAAGGTGTTGGCTCGGGATCCTAGGAACCATTTCTTCCTATGCTTTTGTTCTGTTACAGGTGAGGCCCGTGACTTGGTGCTAATCAGACACAAAATGAATTTTGTGCCAGTATGCAGAGCTTGAAGGCTGGAGTGTTTGACCCATGGGTTAAGAACACTGACTGCTTTCACAGAGGTCCCAGGTTCAGTTCCCAGCGCCGTTGGATTCTGGCTAACAACCATCTGTAACTGCAGTTCCCAGGGCTCTACACCTTCTTCTGGCCCTTGCAGGCAATCGTATACATAATGCACAAACATACATGCAGGGTATCTGTCTGTCTCTGTCTTCATGGCAACACTATTACAGTAAGGATGTCATTCTAGATGAGAAAAGAGAAGCTCAGAGAAATGAGTAACTCACCTGTTGTCTTGGAATTTAAACCTCAGTCTGCTAGGCTTGACGGCTTAGGCTTCGTGATCAAGAGATCCATTATGGTGCCCCAAACCCGGCAAACAAACAAACAAACATGGCAGTGTGAGAAACACTATGCAGCGCTCAAAATGATGTCAGAGGGATTACCATGTGACTGTGTGCTTACATCCCTAAAAAGAGATGAATTGGAGAACGCGCTCTCATTCACGCTATGGAGGCGGAGCTTATCCAAAGCCCAGTTCCCCATGGAGGCGGAGCTTATCCAAAGCCCAGTTCCCCATGGAGGCGGAGCTTATCCAATGCCCAGTTCCCCATGGAGGCGGAGCTTATCCAAAGCCCAGTTTCCCATGGAGGCGGAGCTTATCCAAAGCCCAGTTTCCCATGGAGGCGGAGCTTATCCAAAGCCTAGTTCCCCATGGGGACGGAGCTTATCCAAAGCCCAGTTTCCCATGGAGGCGGAGCTTATACACAGCCCAGTTCTCCATGGAGGCGGAGCTTATACACAGCCCAGCTTGCCTGTATTCAGAGCAGGGCTGTTTCCATCCTTCGGGGCTTTGTAAAGATGTGACAATGAGAGATAGGCAGATGAAGCCCGTCATCATTAACTTCAATCCGTTTACCTTCATTTAACAAGCTCTTCATTGCCACTACTAGTGTTTTGCAAGTAAAGACAATTATAAAAACCCAAGAATAATGAAGCAATCTATGTTCAAGAATTGATGGCAACACCACTCCAGACCCTCGTGCAGCTTTTTTATGGTATGTTTTAAAATGTACCTCATTTCTCTTAAATGACAATATAGCATGTTTGTCTCTTGGGTAGAAGACTATTTCTTTTAGTCGCTACGATCTAGGGTCTTCGTAATAAACTACATTCCTTTCTCAATTATTGTCACTGTGTCTAACAAATGACTTTATGAATGTGTGGCAGAGTTAAGGATAATAGTAGTGCACCCCTGGGCTAGCAACAGTAGGAACCCTTCAGGCCCAAGCCGGAAGAAGCACTCAGAAAGAGAAGGAATCACCTTAGTTACTAGAAACCAGGAAGAGCTGAAGACAGGAGAGAAGGCCAGCTCAGCTGGAGCGGGGACGCGGCCACAGCTATGGCCCAGCAAGGAAGAATCCATGGAGAGGGGACTTCACACTTTCCCTTCCTCCCTCTTCTGCCCTCTAGCCTGTTGTTGTTGYTGCTGCCAAACTCCATCAGTCCAGAAAGTAGGGAATGTGTTTCTGGCCCGTGACTCAGGGTAAGGGCAGTGGGGGAGTAGAGAGAACAGTTTTAGGAGGGCAGAGGAGCATTCATAAAGGAAATTTTGTGTCTGGTATGAATCTGTGCAAGTGTGTCTCCTGTGATTGTGATTTGGGTCTTAAGTTCGGCCCAGAGACTCATGCATTGAAGGCTTGGGCTCTGGCTTACGGTCCTGTGGGGGCGAGCGCTGCAGGCTGAGTCTCCTTTACTGTGAATGTTTGACCATAATTGGCCTGTGGAGGAAGATGGATCCCTGTTACATTTGCAGTGATGTGGAGGCAACGTTGGCCACAAATAATTTGTTAGGTAATTATTTACCTATTTCCTGGAATCCTATTTTATAAAAACTCAAACTTGAAGAAAACATCTGCATGGGAAAAGACTCTAATCTGTGCCGTGGCCTCTTTCTTTTCTTTCTTTTCTTTCCTCCCTTCCCCTCTCCCTTCCTTCCATACTCTCTCTCTGTCTCTTTTAGGCTCATCTTATACTTAGAAACATTATACAGAAGGAAAGATTGCTATAAATTCCCCAAATACTTAGAGAGGCGTGCCTCCTTATGGTGACAGAGGTGGACGGCATAAGCGTATGATCTGAGGGCAGTTGCCACACAGACACTTGACAGTAGACAGCAGCTTGTAATCGTCTGTGGTTCGGGCAGCGGTGTAGGCATGCAGGAAGTGACCTGAGGGGAGCTAGTGTTCAAGATGAGCCTTGAGGTTTGTTGGTAAAGAGGGGAGCAATCCTTTCAGGCTGAGGGAATGTTATGCACAAAGCACAAACCCAAAGAGAGGGCAGAGGAAGGCCAAGGGAGCCTTGGCGTGAATGACCAGGTGTAGCACAATGGCGGTGAAGGGGGTGATGGGAGATTAGCTTTGAGAAGGGGCTCAGTTGTCAGTCAAGCTCCTGAGGATTTTGCTAAGAACTTTATGTTTTTCTACATAGCTTATAAAAATTCTCTCGAGAAGGGGAGGAAAATACTTGTGAAGTAAGGGAAAGTAGGTTTAAGAGGATGGTGCAGAAGGACCTTTGGCAGTATTGTAGGGCGACGAGGGCATTGGGGGACGGAGGGGTAGCTGGTAAAAGACACTACCATTAGCTAAAAGGCAACAGAAAGAGAAGATCTGGTCTTGGAGGAAAGATTAAAAGTGCAGTTTGAAGCTAATCGAATTTGTCCATTAGAGATGATTGTTTTAATTAGGAGAGCAAGAAGTTGTCTGGGCCTTCGAACAGGAATCTAAAACAGACATGGCAACCTGAAGGTCGTTTTTTTGAAGACAGGAAGTTGGATTTGCTGGTGAATGTGCACCATGAAGGGACACACAGGAGAAGCTGTTATGACCACAAGACCCCCCCAGGGGACGGCAGTTGGGGCTCCACTGCCTTCTGCGACGGACTGTCCCCAGCCACCATGGCTTCAAGTTCATGGTAAACTTGATATAGCCCTACTTTGAAATATGGATCTTCTGTCAGCCAGGCTCTTGAAATTGTGCCTGTGTAGGTCCTCAGTCTCATGATCTTTGTTCTGCAGCTTGTGTGGTAGACCCAGTGGCTTGGCCAGTGTGAGCCCCAAGCACGGCGCGCTGGGGCTCCCCAAAGGCGTCACCCACACACACCTCTCTGGAGACTAGCTTGTAAACAGAGAACGATCACAGGCATGAACGGCTGTTGGAAAGGACCATCTCCAGGGACCCTCTGGAGATGCACTCGGGGAACGGGCTGCGTCCTTGCTACAGAGAAGGTGGGTGCTTGCCACCATGGTGCACTGAGCCAAAGGTAATTTTTAAAGCTGTGAGGATAAATGAGCTCTTTTCCATGGAGGGAGCTCAGCGTGAGAAAGAGGGCCAGAGCAAGAACCATGGAAGGAGAAGTTGTATGAAAGGCCGAAAAGAAAATAGAGATCAAAGAGCTAAGGGGAAATCAGGACTGCAGTCGTCTTAGACGCTAGCGAGGTTTTGAGACGTCAACAGTAGAGCTGTGTTGAACCGACTTAGGAACTGTTTATAGCAACTGGTAAATTAGTCCCCCTGCAGGAACTTTAAATTCTGTTTCTGTGGGTGGGTTGGAGAGGCCACAGTGTTTACAGGAGTTACTCTGGACCTGCTGAACTCTGAAGGCAGATTTATGGAGCTGAGGCAGTGCTGCCTGCCGATCGGTGCCCTGGAGTCCTAGGAAGAGGACTGGCACTGAAGGACCCCTGTGTGCTGCCATAGGCCTTGTCACAGTGTCACATCCTGTCAGCAGTAGTAACCACCCGTCTCTTCAAGTCAAAGGTGGTAAAGAGCCTGGCTATTCTTTCAAAACATTGAGCAGGTGAGGCAGGGGAATAGCTCTGTGGTAGAGCACTTGCTTAGTGTGCAAAAAGCCCTGGGCTTGATCCCGAGCACCACCAAAAGCAACAAGAAAAAAAAAACATTGAATGTATGGCCGCATCAATAAGTATTACTATGTTTCTCAAGTTAAACGTGCATTCAGAGGCCAGACTTCTTATTTACATTGTTAAATAACTTCTTGACCACTGCATACACTAAGTGAGTTTTTATGGAGTTGTGATTTTTGTGATTCTGTATTTTCAGAAAAAAATAAGAAATGTTTATTTTTTCTTCATGAGTTCAAGTGCCTGCCGAAGCCAGAAGAAGGAATTAGGTCCCCTGGAGCTGGAGTTATCAGCACTTGTAGCCTCCTAACGTGGGTGCCGGGAATCGAACCCCAGTCTACTGTAAGAGCAGCAAGTGCTCCTAACTGCAGAGTTATCTCCTCGGCTGGAAAAGAGGTGTTTTTAAATGTGCCAGTGTGTTTGCAGGCTGTAACTGCCGTCAAGTTGATATATACTGTGGCAAGCTATTTCTTCTGAAACTAAAAGCAAACTTTCTCTCCATCTCAAGAATTCGAGAACCGAGATTTGGAAATATTGTTGTGGGATAGTTACTTGTTGTCATGGCAGAATACCAGACAGAAGCAACTTGAGGGAGGCTTTGGGGCTCTGAGCCGAGGATGTTGTCCATCAAGCCGTGGTGGGTGCAGTGGTTTGGCCCAGGGCCATGGGAACTTGCAAATCTGAAAGCCGAGACTTCCAGAAGCCAGGGCTGGGCTCTTACCATCCGAGGCCTGCTCAGTGACCCATCTCTTTCCAAGCAGCATGACCAGCTGGGGTGAGCTATTCAAACCCACTAGCCAGTGTGGACATTTCACATTCAAACCATAGCAGCACTCCTGTAAGTTTCTTCAACACTGTGGTTTTTTGTATCCTATTAAAAGTACATGAGCAGACAGAACAAGTTAGCATCCACTCCGATCTGACGAGGAAACACTTGATCCTCACCTCACTTCGTGAACAACTAGGAACATATTGACTGTAGTACAATGATCCTCTTCCAATACCAATGGCTTCATCCTGGTGCCAGATTTGTAAGGCTACAGGTAAGAAATCTTGCTAAAAATTAATATTGTAGAGTAGATACGGCTGTGAGAGTGATGAGACTTAGAATAGATTATGTGTCTTGGATGCAGAGCTGGTAAAATGATGAAGCAGAATCCAAAACCTTACCTGTAGCCATCAAACACTGCCGAAGGTTTTTGCAGAGGCTTCTGTAGGCTGACCTTACCAAATGTGCATCTCTGTGGTTGCTGGAGTGATCCTAAAGCCCTCTGAGACCTAGCTCTACTAGGCCGGCCTGAGCTACTTATAAGCCCCCTCTCCATCCTTCTGATTGAGGGGGTAGACCTAAGTGTCCTTGGGCCTCTTTGTTAGGGCCATGTCGCGTCCACCTCGACCAGCAAGAAAGACGCAACACAGGGAAGATCTTCAAGCAGTTTACTCAGGATCCTTGAAAAGCTTCTGACCTTGGGGAAATCCCCCCCCCCCCCCCCCCCCCCCCCCCCCCCCCCCCCCCCCCCCCCCCCCCCCCCCCCCCCCCCCCCCCCCCCCGCACAGGCTTAAGTACCCTAGTGCCGACCAATCCCAGCAGGCCACTTTGCCTCTGCTGATAGGCTGCTCCAATGCGGAGACAGGAAGGCTGAGCAGGAACAGCCAAATAAGGACTTGTTTACAACTGAGGGCACTCGCGTCTGGAAGGCGGAGACCGCTCAGTCTTAAAGGCGCGGCACTTCGCAGCCCTCTACAGGGCCAGCCCTCCTTTTTTCATTCTTGAATTCCTGACAAATTGCTTTCTAGCCTTTAACACACTCGCCACATGTTGGAGGAATAGCCCAAAGGTTAACTAGACCTGCATCAACTTGAGTTAGAGGAATCCAGAAGATGTATGTAGAATGGACCCAAGCTCTCGAACCATTCTTTTACTAACATGTGGAACATTTGTCATTAATCCCACAGCAGAGCCAGTTCTGCTGCCGGAGTGTGGGGGTAGGGGTAGGGGCAGCTTGTATCTTTACAGAGAAGAGAGAAGCTAGTAGGAAAGGCTTCCTTGGTTTATTACATTAATCTGTGTTAAGTAAGGAACAGCGTGGGTGGGAAACCCTGAATGATGCTGCTAGCGGTGCTTAGAAGTTATCTGGGGTTTTCAGGCAACGAAGCCTCTTCCTTCCAGGGCCCAGGCTAAACCCAGTCTCAGTGCTTCCTGATGCTGTAATTCGGGCAGGTTGTTACATAGAGGAGCTCATTCTGCCATTCCCCAGCAAATCCGTGGCTTCATGGCTCCGTGTCCCATGCAGGTCAGGAGGTAATCCGTTAGGCATATTGGTGTTGTATTTACAGAGCACTTGCATAGACATTAACCCAGCCCACCATCACACGGAATGTGTTCTTTGAGTAAATCCTTTAGAGGTTGGTACAAAATGAGTGTGTGTGTGTGTGTGTGTGTGTGTGTGTGTGGTGTCTTCTATCACACTCTGGGTTTTTTGTTTGTTTATTTTTTGTTTGTGTGAGGTAGGCTCTGTCAGTAAACCTGAACCTCACCGTTGAGTGGCCTGGATGGCCTGCGAGTCCCTGGGACCCCACTGCTGGGATTTCAGGCATGTGCCTCCGCAGCTGGCTTAACTTCGAATGGGTTGTGGGATCTCTTGCTTGTACAGCAAGGGTTTTGCCCAGTAAGCCATCCCCTCAACTCTCTTTTTCTCCTTTTCATGTGAGACAGAGGCTTGCCATGTAGCTTGGGTTGGCCTTGAACTTATGATCCTCTTGCCTCAGCCACCCCCCAACTGCCCCCACTTCTGACTGGGATTTCAGAATTGAGCTGCCTGGTTTGAACTGTGATCTTTTTCTATACCTATTTGGCCACACCTACTGACGTATGCTAAAAGCATTCTGAATAGAGCAAGCAAACTCTAAAAGAAAGAATAAAAATAGCAAGAGGAAGCTGTCAGAGGTGTGGGAGGCATTCATTCTCTTTCCTCTACTGGGGGCTGAAATCCTTCCAGTGCCAGGACATTCCTCTTGAGCCCCTAGGCCTTCGCTTAGGATACGAAGATCTGCCCGCGCTGGGGAGACATTTGCGAGTATAGATGTGTGTCCTGTAGAACTTACGGGAAGTGGTGTTACAGTGTGGTGAGAGAGTTATGTACAAATCCATGAAACATTCACCACACTATTATGTAGGTGCGGTCACTCTGGGGATGGCAGTGTCCCCTGACAAATGCCGTAGAAGAAACCGATGAATCTATTCCTGGTGTCATCCTTAACTTCGACATCTCCAGTTTTAGTCACGATGCCTGATGCCTGCCTACCTAGCTCGTCACTCTGTAATCTACTTTAAATTCATTGGGTTTTTYGTTTGTTTGTTTTAGACATCTGCTAGTTGAGTACCAATTTAGATTCTAAATGTTTCCCTCTGCGACTCCCTTGAGAAACGCGTTTCTAAGTTTAGCTCCTGCTCTACCTCCATACGCTTCGTGCCCCATTTCTGGGCAACGTACGTGGGTTGAAAATGTGCACGGTTAAGACGGTGGAGCTTCAGGGTCAGGCCTTCAGATAGGAAAGTCGGAGGCCACTATCCATTTGAAAGTAACTTTGAAGTACATAACACCGAGTCCTTTTCTAAGGGCAACTTTATAAATAATGAGATGGGGACTCTCTCGTGTTAGTTCAAGGGTATGCCTACCATTTTGGCCTGGGTGGGTCAGAGGGCAGTGTGGGTGTCTGTCCTCACTCTTCATGAGACGGCCTCTAGCCATTACCGCAGGCCTACAGAGATTTCTTCCTTTTGCCTCCGGTCCTCTAGGAATGCTGGGATTCCAGATGTGCACTGTTGTGTCTGGTCTCATGTGGGTTCTGGTATCAGGTCCTCAGGCTTGAGCTGTGAGTGCTTTACCCACTCAGCCACCTCCCCTGCCCAACATGAATGTGAGAGCAATGTAAAGAAGGTGCTCTTCAGGCTGTCTGTATAGATCCCTGGTAGAACACTTGCCCAGCGTGCAGGAAGGCCCTGAGTTTAATCCCTGGCATAACAAACCACGAAAAGGTGTTATGTAAAGCAAAACCACACACAGGGCTAAAACATCAGGTGGGGTGGGGTCTTTTGGCTTTGGGTCAGGGTAGGAGACAGAGTGGCCCATGGGTAGTGCCATCTCTGCGTTGTTCCAAGCTGAAGTTCCTAGGGAAGAAAATAGGCACAGAAACTTGGAGAACAGCTGCTGAAGTTGACAAGAGCCTGTGGAATGCCTGTCATTTGTCTCTGGTCTGTCACAACATCATATATCAATGGCTATCACTGAGAGGCTTACAAGACAGTAAGTACTTGGTTCGGTGAAGATAGGCACGCGCGCGTGCGCACACACACACACACACACACACACACACACACACACACAAATAGCCTAGCGGGACAGGTTTGGTCTCACATTCCACTGTTGCATGCAGCATGCAGTATAAATACTTATGAAGGTATTATAAGTATTAAAGGAATCCCAGTCAAATAGCTTTATAAATAGCTTGTTCTGTCTGGTCGGATGGATAATTGTACCTAGAATTAAGTTTCTATGCAACACATCAGGGAAAGTGTTTCTACTTTTAGAAATTACTGGACTTACTAGACTTTGCATTTTGGCTTTAATTACCTTGAATATAACAAATCAATGAACAGGGGGTAAAGTGATCCCTGCGTGACTAAAATAGACAACATACGGCTTTTTCTTCCTTCATCTGCTTTGGGCACGGGAGAATTCTTCCAGCCTCATTTAGAGCTTATGTGTTCTTACATTAAAGATGATTCCCATAACCTTCATGATTTTTTTTTCTGTGTCGAAAGCTATTAGACACAAAAAGGCAGGTGGAGAGGGATAAGCATTGACAGAGGCTGCATGAAAAATGATGTTATTTCTCAGCGAGGCCAATAGAAGACCCTGTAATATAGGGGTAGTAAGCTGCAGTGGACCCCAGGACATTCCTCACGACAGTGCATCCCAACAGGGCTATGTCCTGAAATATGAAGAAGGCATCATCTCATTGTTGCCCTTTCTGTTCTTTGTTTATGAGAAGATTCTAGATAGATTTCAAACCAAAACAACCAGACCAAATCTGTTACGCCTCCAGTATTTGGAACATCTGGGAAATTTCAAATTTGTCTCCTTTTCACCTGCTTACAGCCATTTTATCTCAGCTGCTTCTCCTCTGTCACCTTCTGCTTGTATCAGCCCGGCACTCACAATCATTCGGTGATTTAAACTAATCCCAGAGTAACTTGTGGGAAGCCCTTACTTGTGCAGCACTTTAGAAAATGCAGCCTGCCAAAACCTTCTCCGAATTTTGTGCTGTAATGTGTACGAAAATTTACATCATACAGCATCATGACTAAGATGAGTTCAGAGTAGGGTTGGGAATATCTAAGGTTTGCAAAATGGAACCAGTTTTGAAAACCTGTAAAGTTTTGAAAACACGTTTTCTAATATAATAGAAAAATAATGGCTTAAATGTCTCTTTCCTTATGCATTTTCATTTTGTGTAAAAATATCCACAACAAATTTACAATTAAGTAGAGGATATGCTTATTACCTAAAAATTGTTTTGGAAGGGTTAGGTATGTCGCGTCAGTTGGCAGAGTGCTGGTCTAACAGGCATGAAGCTCTGGGCTCAGTCCCCAGCATGACGTAAAGCCAAGGGGGCAGTGCATGGTTCTGCAGCAACACTCGGACGACGAGGACGTAAGTGGTCAAGGCTGCCCTGAGCCACCTGGCAGGTTCAAGTCGGCCGGGATTATGGGAGACTCTCCTGGAAAGTGATGTTTTAGGAACCATTAATAATTCACTACCAATTTGACTCTAATACTGTGGGTTACTTATCTGATCTAATAACTACTAAAACCCGTGTGTTTTGCAGAAAATTTTAATCCAGAAAATAAAAATAGTTCAGTGCCCACCAAGTTGATAGTGATAAAAAATTGGGATGGAGGAAAATAACGTGAGGTAATAGCATTGGACTTCAGAATGCCGCACTCACAGCGTTTGACTCGGAAATCCATACAAATGACGGAGACCGTGTTTAGTGTTTAGAACGGGGAGTAAAACACTCGCATGGTTGATGAAAAACTTGCAGTAGCTCAGACTAGGACAATGCTTTGAATTCCTTTATTTGCATGAGTGCCAACCATACCATCAATGCTGTGGGTTGAGGCGGACCCACTAAACACTCCATGAAGAGTCTGATTAAGTCAGCTTCATTTAGGACCTGAATTCTGCCTCAGCAAAGGTTTTCTAAGCAATGACTTGTCCTTTTCTCTATCTGATCTCACTGTATGTCCACTGTACCCTTCTGTGTTTTCTTCATCTGAGTTCCTAAGTGAGCCACTTGAGAGCTGCTCTTTTTTTCCAGAATATACAATCAAGTTGTGTCCATTCGAGTAGCATTGCCTTAAAGCAGTGGTTCTCGGCCTGTGGATTATGACCCCTCTGGGCGGTGTCAAACAACCTTTTCAGGGGTCAAACGACCTTCCTTTCACAGGGGATTTCCTAAGACCGTCTGCATATCAGATACTTACATTACAATTTATAATAATAATAACAACAAATCGCAGTTATGAAGTAGTAATGAAAATAATGTTATGATTTGGGGCCAGCACAACATGAAGACCTGTATTAGGAAGGTTGAGAACCTCTGCCTTAAAGATAAAAAGATACACATACCTTCCCCCAAATTACCCAATGATGTCACAGATCTGTTTGTCCTTACCCTGCTCCTCAGTGGAGGAGGACCCTACACATACTGTGTTGCTTGTTGAGCAGAAGCTTAACTTTAAGAGATTTTTCATTTTGACTGGTGAAATATATCCTGTTAGAAATAGAATATAGTCCGTGAGGTGGGCATGGTGGCTCGTGGTAGCTAAGCTAGGCGGCGTGCTGTGAGATCCTGTCTCACAGAGGAGGGGAGGGTCATACGCGCTCCCCTGCCCCGTTTTGCAGTGGAAAGGGGCGAGAGGGCACAAATTGCTAAATTGCTCTGTGCATAGCCGTCGTCTTTTGTTGCTGTTGCTCAGGCTAAATCAACTTTAAAGCCTTTCTTGCTCATGAAAACTTAACATCATTCCTTGTCAGAGTCTCCCACCACCAAACTTGCATTATGACCCCTGTCAGGATGAGTGGGTTGTGGGAATTTAGGGAGAAGGCCGCTATCAGTTATTGTAACTTCCAACTCTTTGACAAGGCCAGAGTAGCAGTGTACTTTGTGAAGGTGGGCAGATTCCCAAAGTGCCTGCCCCACAGCCTTCATCCCAGGTGTATCACACAGAACCAGACTCAAGTAGAATGTTCTAGAGCCAATCGGTGCATCCACTTGTGGTATCTTTCTCAGAAATCTACAGTCTCTGAAATTCTACGGCAAATAAGGGCCGGGACCCCAAAGTAGAAGGTACCTGCCTCTTTCTTTCTCATTGCAGGATTTCACCTCCTCCAAGTGCCTCCTCCTTTCAAATGGTTTAACAGTGGGAGCTAAATTAGAAAAGCTTGAGAGCAAAAAGCTGTTTGCTTTTTCTGCTCAGAAGGACTTGGTTTATGTCGGCACCGAAAGATTCCCTATCCCTCAGGGATGGACTGCGTGCTGCCGTGAGGCCGCTGAACTCACCAGACGCATTTAAGCATTTGGTTTCCATACCCTGCTATATTAACCTCTCTGTCACACGTATTGTCTCCCAAAAGCTATCACGACATGTTCTTCAGCTTAAGGACTTAGGTTTCTATATATCCTGCCATAGAGACTTCACCAAAAAGAGTGATTGTTTTTGTTTTGTTTGTTTTTAATGTATATGAGTACAGCATTGCTCTCTTCAGACACACCAGAAGAGGGCATCAGATCCCATTACAGATGGTTGTGAGCCACCATGTAGTTGTTCCGATTGAACTCAGGAACTCTGGAAGAGCAGCCAGTGCTTTTAACCACTGAGCCATCTCTCCAGCCCACAAAACAAATGCTTACTTTTCCTTACCTAAATCTCCCCCCCCCTCTCTCTCTCTCTCATATGCAGAAAGTAGAAGGATATAGTCAGAGACACTCTCTCTCTCAAAAAATGGTAGTGTTCTAAAGTCTGTGACCAGACTTTTCTCATGTGCTAGAAACTTACTATAGCATGGTCCAGTTTCAGCGTGAAAATGTGCATCCCAAGTCCCCTGTGGCAGCCTGGAAGACGGCCACGCCTGAGAGACAGCAGCATGGCGCTGACTGCGGTCTGCATCTTGCGTCTTTCTCCCTCTTTCCAGCCTTGCCTTGCTTAGGCTGAATCTGAAATCTGTGAAGCACTGTTTTCTTTTTCCGGGGTTGCTAGACACAGGAAACTGGGTTGGATCTCACTGAGCAAAGTTCACTGAAGTCCCTGATATTTAGACAGTCCGTGTTCTTCACTGTAGTATGTTTCTAAGAATGTCAAAAAACAAAAGCAACGAAACGTGGTTGTTATTTAATCTTTCCTCCTACATAATTACGGAAGAGCCTACAGGTACGCCATTAATCGATTCCAGCCACACTGACAAAGCAATCAGCAGATTAACCATGAGGACCAGAGTTAGAGACGGAATGAGGATGAACTGGAGATTTTATTCTCTAGGGGTGTGTGTGCCTGTGTATGTGACTTTAATTGCAGTCTTCAAAGGCTAGGTTTTTTTTTTTTTTTAAACTTCCAATTCTAGTGTCTCTTTTACTTATAGCTAGGTAAATTTTAAAATTTTTATGTGTAAGCATGTTTTGCCTGGGTGTATGTCAGTGTACCACGTGTGTGCAGTATTCAGAGAGGCTTGCAGAGGGAGGGTATCAGATTCCCCAGGGTTGGACTTGCAGCTTTGAGCCACTGGGTGGGTGCTGGGGATCAAGCCAGTATCCTTTCGAGAGCAGCAAGCACTCTCAGCCACTGTGCCATCCCTCCTGCCCCCAAGGTTAATATTAACTCTAAGTTATCTCTGATCTCATTTACAAAGTTAATAAAATATCTCAGCTATTTTCGTAAATTTAATAAATCTCCTTTCCCTTCCATTTCAGTCGTCTGGTTTTAAATGTTACTGGTTTATAAATAATAATACATTCAGAGCTAATAAATAACAACAAGCATCATTTTTAAACTTACGCTTTAAATACCACAAAATGCTGAAAGTGAGTAGATTACTGAGTGGGAAATTATTTTTTTTTAAATGTCTGCCATATTGCAAAGCTTTTTGAGCATCTAGGACATAAAAGTACAAATCCACTTAAGGGAAGCTGTTGGCGTTTCTGTTAATTAAGAGTTGTTGCCGGGCGGTGGTGGCGCACGCCTGTAATCCCAGCAGTCAGGGAGGCAGAGGCAGGCAGATTTCTGAGTTCGAGGACAGCCAGGGCTATACAAGGAAACCCTGTCTTGGAAAAAAAAAAAAAAAAGAGTTATAATGGCCAGGCAGTTTAGTTGGTTCTAGTCTTAGACTTGCAAAGACCCAGAGCATGGCAAAGCTCCGTCAGAGGAAGTTATCAAACACCGTGTAATTCAGAGCTATTTCTGCGTATATGGAAGCTGTTCACTACCAGAGATTTCCATGTGACATCCGTTAGATTCTTAGCTACCTAGATGGTTCTCATACAACCTGTTTTATTGTGTTTTCTCCAGGGCTTTGAAAAAGACACCTAATCTTCTATGACTTAAGTCCCTGGATTTAGATTATTCCACATTATAGAGTTCTGCTGTCTTAGGGTTTTTATTGCTGCAGTGAAACATCATGACCAAAAAGCAAGCAGGGGAGGAAAGGGTTTGTTTAGCTGACACTTCTGTCTCACTGTTCATCGATGAAGGACGTCATGACAGGAATTCAAGCAGGACAGGAACCTGGAGGCAGGAGCTGATGCAGAGGCCATGGAGGAGTGCTGTTTTCTGGATTGCTCCATGTGGTTTGCTCATCCTGCTTTCTTATAGAACCCACGACTACCAGCTCAGGGACGGTACCACCCACAATGGGCTGGGCCCTCCCCCGTCAATCAGTCCTTAAGAAAATGCCCTACATCCAGATCTTATGAAGGCATTTCCTCAACTGAGGTTCCCTCCTTTCACTGGACTCGAGCTTGGGTCAAGTTGACAGGCAACTAACCCGAACAATGGACTAATTACAAAAACCTCCATTATCCATTGAGCTTTGTCTTCTGGGGCCTATCATTGAGTTCCATTTAGGATTAAAGACTTTTGGAGTTAGATGAGCTCTTACACTCTTTCACATTCCCTGGGCTGTGCAACCTCAACATTTACAACGACGGAAGTAAACTTGGTCGTGTTCGTGGTTCCCGCAGCAGTGCAATGGAAAGGATTTATGTATTTTTGGAATTGACAGCAAGCAGAATTATGTAATAGTATTTTTAGTACTATCCATATGTCAGGCACTGTGCAAGACAAAAGGAATGCAATTTTAGCCTTAAAAGGCATGAGTTCTTTCCTCACAGAGCATCTGGTAAAGTGAGGCTGAGCACAACTCATCAGCGAGATTTGGGGTTATGCAGTCAGGCGCCTAACTGTTGGGCTTGGTATCTGTTGAGTGAACTCCTAACTGTACTCATTTTCTTCTCTTCTAGATCGATATTAATGCCATTCAAGAGTTGCTGTAGAATTAACTTGGAGATTGTCGGTAGCAAGTTAACTAGAGACTGTAGTCTATTACAGTCAGCCTATTGGAGTCTGGAGTGATGGTTGGTTTGTTAAGATCACTTGCTGCTCTTGCAGAGGATCAGGTTTGGTTCCTAACACCCATACAGCAGCTCACAGGTCTCCATCCATCACCCTCTTCCGGCCTCCATGGGCACTGGCACTGGGCATGCGCATGGTACTCAAATTAAGATACAAGCAGAAGACCCCACACATTAAAATAAATTAATTCATTAAGTAATTAAAGAGTAATCATACACAGGAAAGAAAAAGTTCACCTAAAGGCAATGTATTCTTTCTGTGTCCACTGGATGCTTATTTTATAATTGAAGGTGCTATCCCTTCCAAGATTTCATGGACACATGAAATAACACTTGATGGTCAGAGTTTAAAGTCAGCCGGGAAACTGACTCATAGTACAGAAGCCATTAGGATGGGTCCTTCCTGTCTTGTTTCCATTGAAGATATTTTCTGAATATTTTATTCTAAACAACCTTCATTAAAATCATATTATATTTTGTGATTATTATTCCGGGTGATTCAGAAGCTGTTCTAGTGGAGGAAGTTCTAGTTCATTCAGGATGGCTTAGAAAATGCATCCTTATTGTAGCAAGTCTTAGGTTATTAGACGGTATATGTGGTTGGGTTCTTACGTGGGCTCACTCCAGTAATGCTTTGGAAATGGCTTTCCTCTTTCCCTACTGCTCCCAAATCACTTCACGGTGGAGAATACAGAAATAGTGCTAGAAAGCTAGGCGGGAAAGCAGTCAGCTGGGAAAATGACCGTTTCTCCTTCAACCGCCCCTCACTTTTAAATGCATGTGAGTGAGACTGGCCACAAACTCAGGAACGTGGGACAGGATGGCATCTGATGAGACCTCAGAATGGTGCTCGGGTGGCCACAGAGTCTTTTATATCAAAATCCATGGAAGCGCATTGAGACACTGAGTAGAAAGTCCTCTGGGTAGTTCCCTCCTGGCATTTTCACATGGAGAAGGCAGACAGAAAGCGTACCACCCGGATGGCCTGTGTGCCCACGACCCAAGAAGACGGCTACTGTGCAGAAGAGGCACGCGGTTATTTACAAGCGTCCTATTGAAAGTCTTCTTTTCGAACTTGTATTTTGTTTGTTTCTTACCCTCTCTGGAATAATGAAAGACGTTTATTTTAGGAGGGCTCATGCTCTTCAGGACCCCACACTTTGTACCTACAGACCTGGGCTGTAGGCTGTGAGGGAGACCAAGGCATAACTGTTCGAAGCCTGAAAATTTTGTAGACATCAAGGAATGCACTACTCTGGCGAGGCTCAGGAGCAGTGTGTTGATAAGGATGTTAGAACTTTTAGATGGTCTTGATCTCTTTCTGTTATGAAAATCTCAGGATGGAGAGGGAGTCTAGGCCAGAAAGGAGGTCATTCCTGTTTGAAGGTTCTAGATCAGGGAGAAGAAAGTGGAGCCAGCCAATCGAGCCTGAGAATGATGGGACAACTTCCAGATGTGGAAATCACTCTAAACCTCCCATGTTTTGCTAGGAAAACAAATACTAGAGCTTATATAGAGCTGATATGCTACGGAAATGCAGCGTCCTCGGGTCAGGTGGTGGTTGGCAAATGCTCTATTCCCAGGCTAGAGTTCTGGCATATATGCCTTCAGTTAAGCGACACACGGTAGTTCATGCCCTATGTATTCTCACAGGGTAACGTTGCCATGAGGTAAACAGGTCAGCTGTGAGATTTTTGCAAAGTGAGCCTCAAAATATGAACTAAATTCTGACTTACGTGGGTGATAGGAAATATGCCACGTTCAGACTTCCTTTTAGATCTCTTGTTTTGTCAGTTCTGCCTTAAAGCCTCACTGAGGAAGGGCTGCGGCTTCGGGCTACCTAGTTGAGCAAGAACATGCAAAGTGACCATTTGCTCCTGCTTGTGCTTTTGCTCCTGCTTGCTTTCCATTCCTTTTCATAGCAGACTGCGTCAGAGTAAGCAGCTCAATGTGCAAAAGGAGGAAAATCAAGAAGCCGTCCCTGGTCATTGAGATCAGCTTTTAACTGTTCTGAGTTAGGAAAACCAATGCTATTTTCAAACGAGAAGCAGTCCTGCCCAATTTTTTTTTTTTTTTTTTTTTTTTTTTTTTTTTTTTTTTTTTGCAGTGGCTGCTCTGCAGATCTGGCTTACCAGGTTTACTGAAAACCTCTACTTAAAAGCGCCACATTTGCATGGTTATGACTGAACTCTGAATTCCAGTTCGCACTCACATTGCGGGTGAGGGTTGGAAACGGGGATCGTGAAGTTTTTGAGTGATGAAGTGACCCATTTGAGTTTGGCATCCTGCTTTAAATTGACCTTTTGTTTCCACACAGGCTCTAATGCATTTGGGGAAGGATTCTTTGCATCCTCATATTACTGCAAAGATAACCTGCCATGACCGAAGCAAAGTACTGAGTCTTTAATTTCATCATCTCAGGAAGTCCTCAGATCTGTGCCTTAATGAGATTAAAATGACGCCACCCTACGTTTTTTGGGACCCCGAGGTTTAGTCACACCAGTTAACTCCTGTAGTCACCGCAAATGTAATTATCAATGAAAGAGAAGCAGGCACTTGAGAGGAGGAAAATGACTTACACAGAGGTGTCTGCTCCTGGGTTAAACAGTTGTTTTGGGGGAGAGAAGACAGAACCCACCCAGACCGCCCACGACCCTTTTCTGGGTGGAGGCGGTGGGTGAGTCTCTTCCAGATGATTTAGAAAGCTGATCTCATGGGCACAAATTTCTGGATTCCAAACTCTTACACCAAGGAATGCTTTTGATAGCAAAGGGGCGTCAGAGGGGAGGAGAGGGGGCTTGGAAACACATGTCCTGTATCAAGGAACTCGGAGACAAGGCCTTGACTGCCAGTCTCCTCCACTGTCCTAGCTGGTCTTATTGTCACCTGCCTCCTTGTTTCTCTCCTCTGCAGATGCATAACTAACACAGGTTCCCCCCTTTCTAGGGGTGTGAGTAGTAGGTCCTGTCAAGGAACTGCCACCAGATGTCATTCTGACCTTAAATGGGGTCATCATGATAGCAGCCTCTTGAGTCCTCCTGACTTGCTCAGCTTATCACAGACATGGGGCCTGGGTTGCTGGAGGGTGTTCCTTAAGGAGGCAAAGCACTTACGCTTGTTTTTATTTCAAATATAATCCATGGAGCTTGGTATAGCCCTATAAATAATCATTGATCCTCCCAGGATGCCTCACAGCACATATTATTTCTGTCTGCATATGAACCGAGAAATCAAGAACCATTAGGCATTCTACCTAAGGCATGCAAATAGACATCCTGGGGGCTGGCGCAGGACCAGGGACCTTTTGCTGTGTCTCAGCTTTTGCCAGAAGCTCCGTGTTCGAGGAGCATCCCATGACTGAAAGTGAAGATAAGAGCCCCTAACCTGTGTTACTTTAATACTCTGCAGCGTTGGCAGGGACCCCTAATCAAAGCCGGCTTGTGTTATCTCCTCTAACCAGAAGCCCTCTCAAGGAAGCAATGTTGGGAAAGCAAAGGACTTTCTAGTTGTGCCTTTGAAGTTGTTTGGTCTGCTGTGGCTGGTGTTAAGTCCTGCTGTGGGGGGTTTAAATTAGGCAGGGAGCAGTCAGAGTGAGAATGTAAAGCAACTGTTTGTGTGGCTGTGTTCAAGGCCTAAATTTAGCTTCTGTTAAATTTTTGTTAACCTCCTTTTTTGTAAGTTCCCCTCCATCTGCTGCCTCCCCCCTCTGCCGCCAGCGTCCCTTCGTGGCCGGCTGATGCCCTTCTTTACATTATAACTGTGGCTATGGTCCAGTGCCGATGACTTTGCATGGTAAATTAGAGACAAAATTTTTGGCAGTGAAACCCTTAGAAGTTATGGTTTTGTATGCCAAAAAAAAAATATCTTGGGGTTTGTGGCATCTGTTATTTCTGTCGTGTATATGTTAGTGATTAGCCTGTCTGTAAGAAAAGCTATTTGCCTGTCTCCCCCTATAGCCAATCAAATGAAACCAGCCATTGATGGTTAGTTTTAATTGGGGATTATGTGAATTTATTATGCTAATTTCCTTTTTGTAGGTTACCATGAGGATCAGGGGATTTGTTCGGTTTGGGGCTCATAGACAAGGAGCAATAGTGTAAGGAGCGAGCGTCAGGCAAGTGCTAGATAGTAGTGCCCAGTGAGTACCTATGGAAGGACTTAGATAGGAGAACAAACGGCTCCTGCGAGAATCCAGCTTGTGATATTAGAGGTCATCTAATCTATGTCCTCTCTGAGGACAGCAAATGAATTACTTCCCTGATCCAGACAAGCTTTTGAAAGAGAGATTCAGGGCCATTGAGACAGTTGACCTGTTAAAGGTGCTGTCTGCCTAACCTCAAAACCTGAGCCCCAACCCTGGAGCCCACATGGAGAAAGGGTTCCACGGTGCGTCCTCGCCTCCACATGCCTGTCCTGGCGTGTGCTCATGTGCGTGCACGAACAAACTATATAAACGGTATAAACTAGCCATTTAGAGCATTAGAAAAATGATCAGGACTCCACGGCCAGAGAAGCACTTGCCCTTTGTAGACTTTGGATGTGTTACTTGCTTTTTACCCTCCATGGTAGGACTATGGATGTGGACCCAGGTTCACTACTATTTTGCCTGGCATCCTGCTTCAGTGCAAACAGCAGATCACTTACTATCTTGACCAAAGGACCGGTGGGCTGGCACCTCACCCCACTGGGTAGTGGTGCTTGGTTCAGGAGCTGTGACTAGATGAAGCAGGCCAGCTAGAGACCTTCTGTGGTGTTGCCTCAAACCAAACCTGACTAGTGTTGAGGATCTGAGTCTGACTCCGAGAGGCTCGGCCTCGTCATCTTCTCCCATCATTGAGAAGGAAAGACATATAAAGAACAGTGACGCTGTGTTTTAATGATCGTGACCTTTCCAAGATGGGGACTTATCCCCAGGTCAACAGTGTGGACTTTTGGCAGGTGATGAAGTCTTGGGGGGGGGGGGAGCCTCACAAATGAGGTGAGTGACCTTTGAAAAGCTGAAGGCAAATATCTAGGCCCCTTGTCCCTCTGTCATGGTTGCCATGGGAGGATACCTACTTAGCACTAGAAGAGATGAGGCTTGACCTTGGAGCTTTCTTCTTCTCTAACTGTAGGAAAGTGAATTTCTCTTTATATGTTACTCTGTCCGTCCTGACTAATTTTATGTTAACTTGTCTCAAGCTGGAGTCTTATGAAAGGAGGGAGCTTCCGTTGAGAAAATGCCTCCTTAAGATCCAGCTCTAGGGCATTATCTTAATTATTACTCAATCATGTGGAGGGCCCAGTCCACTGTGGGTGGTACCATCCCTGGAATAGTGGTTCAGGGTTCTATAAGAAAGCAGACTGAGCAAGCCATGGGGAACACTTCAGTAAGCAGCACCCCTCCATGGCCTCTGCATCAGCTCCTGTCTCCAGGTTCCTGTCCTGACTTCCTTTGATAATTAACTGTGATATGGAAATGTAAGCTGAGGAGCAATTATGGAGACGAAGTTTGGAGCAGAGACTGAAGGAAAGGTCACCCAGAGACTGTCCTACCTGGGGATTCACCCTATAATCAGTCACCAAACCCTGACACTACTATGGACGACAAGAAGTGCTTGCCTTAAAGAGCCTGTTATGGTTGGCCAATAGTCTTACGGATACAGAGTCAGATACTAGCGGCCAACCATTGGACTGAGCGCAGGGTCCCCAATGGAGGGTTGGAGGGTGGTCCAGAGGATCCCCATGGGAAGAACGATGATGTCAGCCAACCAGACGCCCCAGGGCTCCCAGGGACTAAGCCATCAACCAAGGGGCACACATGGTTCCAGCCAAAAATGTGGCAGAGGAATGCCTTGTTGGGCATCAGTGGGAGGAGTGGTCCTTGGTCCTGTGAATGCTCGATAGATGCCCCAGTGTGGGGAAATCGAGGGGGGGGTAGGTGGGAGTAGGTTTGGGTGGAGGAGCATATTCTTAGAGGTAGGGGGTGGGAGGATGGGTTGGTGGTTTTCAGGGAGGGGGGAAGCCGGGAAGGGGTATAACATTTGAAATGTAAATGAAGAATATATTCAATTTAAAAAAAAAAAGGAAAAAAGAAATGTAAGCTGAATAAACCCTTTCCTCCCCAACTTGCTTTTTATCGTGGTGTTCATCACGGCAGTAATAACCCTAACTACGAGACTCTCTAAGGCATTTTGTTAGAGCCGCAGGAACAAACTGCAACAGCTATAAGCAGAGATGCAAGGCAGATGGAGCCCGAGTTTCTCATCTCAGTCCATCCCGACACAGACCTGACTACTGTTCTTGCTGTTGTTCTCAATGTTTTTAACCCAAATCCCCATTTAGGTAAAGGCAGATTGTTGGGTTCAGCGAGTTGGTTATTAAAAATAGCTCCTGCTGATCCAGAGCAAATAGAGTTCACGGGCTCTCATCTGAGAGGGTCTTTATTTTTGTTTCCTGACATCTAATCAGAATATATTCAGCAGACTTAAGTTTTTCCCCAGACTAAGTATTCATCTCCAGGATGGAAACTCAGGCAATCTCCATAAAATTAAACAACATTCTTCACTGTAATAAAGTTAAATTGCAAATCCACCACGGTTCATGGGGTAATCCAAACTTGAGGCATGAGGTGAGCACCCTGCCTTTCCTTCCCCCGCTAAATACGTTGAAGTCCACCGTAAGTTTCTCCTTGGTGGCCAGGGTCCGATCTGCCAGAGCCTGTGCTGAAGACGTAGGGAGGACAGAGGGCGGGGTGACCCTTGCTTCCTGTGCTGTGGCTTTGCATCCTTCGCGCCTCAGTCACAGTGGAGCATCTGGTGAGCGCCTCTCATACCTTTACTGACTTGTAAGCCGTGTGTGCGCTTTGCTCATCCCGTGGATTGTTGGCTGTTAGTTCCACAGAGACTCTGTGACGAGGTCTAGGCTGTCCCCTCTGAGGCATCCAAACAGCTCCTCCCCTCGGGTGGCCTGCCTCCCCCACAGGAAGTCCTGTGGTCCTTGGCCAGACAGTTTTGGGTGGGCAGGCCAGCTCAGCAGTCACTTCACCTCCAGCTCTCTTTCCGTTCTTGTTTTCTGGGCTTTTCTAGGACAGAGACAGACGTTCTTCCAGTGCGGGGCATAGGAGAGGCTTCTGTCCTTTCGAGACCCGCTCTCCTAACTTGCCTGTATCTCTCTCTCCCTTCTCCTGGACACCTGGGCAAAGGGATGATCCACAGCACTGTGTGCTTCCAGGAATTCCCTTCATTACCATACTGTTGGCTTTTTTGGCTGTGGTCGGGGCTTTTTACAGTCACACAGTGAATTGCCAAAAAATTTAGCTTCCAGATTTGCATTGGGTCTGGAACGTCACGATAGCATTTCACGACTGTACCCTGCCACCTCAGCTGAACTGCCAGCGTGAAAGAGCTTTGAAGATGCACTCTGGGCTGGAGAGGTGGCTCAGCGGTTAAGAGCACTGGCTGCTCTTCCAGAGGTCCTGAGTTCAATTCCCAGCACCCACATGGTGGCTCACAACCATCTGTAACCTCTTCTGGCCTGCAAATGTATACACAGCAGAGCACTCATACATTAAATAAATAAAAAAAAAATTTAAAAAACAAAACAATATTTTTAAAAAAAAAAAAGACGCACTCTGAGGAGCACTCTAGAAACTTGGGGACTTAGGTCCTTCTCTCCTAGAGGGGGCAAGGCTAGGACACAAGGACCTAATTAGAATGGAGCATAAAAAAGCCACTGCAGTTCACAGAGCAGAGATTAGAAGAGCTTGATGTAGGCTTACCCAGGTGCCTTGGTTCTGTGTCTAGTTAATGCATTTTTTATTACTCAGTAAACCCGAATTATTAATGTTCATCTTCTGGTTTGCACTTTTCTCGTAACTAAGTATGCAAATGACAATAATTAAGACAATAAGGACAAATATTTGAAATGAAAAAAAAAAAACAAAAAAAAATGGGAGTTGCCCCAGAGCCAGATCTGTACAGAGACATATTATGTCCACACTCTTAAAGTTTCTACAGTTGTGGTACTGTGCCACATGCACAAACCATCCTATACCCAGAGAATACTTTTCTTCACCCAGGAGATGGAAGAACTGACAGAAGGTGGGGAAAGAGGTAAAGGGTAAGCGCCGTCTGTCACCTCGAATCCAGGCGTATTGTTCATCTAGTTCAATAAGCAGTTATCTGTTGCACACCTTTTTTTAGGTAAACACCATTGCAGCCACTACGCCTGTAGGGATGAACCTGAGAAACAGCTTGATCTGACACGTCTCCCGTTCTAATTGTGCTAAGAAAGAAGGGAAAGAACAGGATCAGGAGGACTGCTTCTTAGAGGCATTTTTGGTAGAGGAGCTACGGCTCCACCATTTGTTTGCAGTCCACATATATCCCTAACTGACGGGCACTATAGATATGTAAATGGACTATCTCTGACACAGGATTTTTCAGACAAGCCTAGACTTCCCAAACCCTTCTTCCTGGAGATGGTGTCTGACTCATGGTGTCAGATCTCCTCAAGTGGAGCTCTGACTTTCTTTACAAGCTCTTATATTGGAAACCATGTCTGGTGGTTTGAGTATAAATTTCTGAGTGCTGTTCTGGCAGTGGTCACCTCTGCCCCATTAGAACTTCCTGTTGTCACATTTAAATAGCTCTTGCAGGAGAGTTATTCCTTTGTTTGGGGGGGGGTGTTTGTTTGTTTTCTTTTATTATCTGCTCAGTTCTTTTGTTCAGTTTCAAACCATGGGGCACAGAAAGATGACTGTGATAGTTCGAATAAGATGGCCCGCACAGGCTCGTATATTTGAATGTTTAGGTGTCAGAGAATGGCACTCCTTGAAAGGATTAGAAGGATTAGGGGGTGTGGCCTTGTTGGAGGAGGTGAGTCAGTAAGGGTGATCTTCTGAGATTTCAAAAGCCCTTGCCGAGCCGGTGGTTCTCAGCAATTGCTCCACCACCACCACCACCACCACCACCACCACCACCACCACCACCACCACCACCACCACAACCACCACCACCCTTGCCACCTTGCCCCCCACTGTGACAGTAAATACTAAAAGTCTGAAACTGTAAGCAAGTTTCAATGCTTTCTTTCATAAGAGATGCCTTGCTTGTGACTACAACACAAGCTAAACCTTTTCGGCTAAAATAGTAGACAAATTGTCAGAATTTGCTTAGAATGTTTTCTCTAACAAATTACCCAAGGTGTTTTCCACAAAGCAAGAAAATGAATCTTGTCGAAATATGAAATGTGTTATAAATATGAAGTAACAGGTAGGCTGCACTGAGACAGGTTGGGAAAAGTGTATTCCCACCCGACAAGGAGTGCTCTGTACCTGTTCAACCATGATTTTTTAGGTTTATTTTTATAAATATGGTTTCTGGATCCTGCATGACGCAGGCGTCACGCTGATCCCCACCAGGAATCCTGACTTCACCGTCAGGGTATTTTTATGCTTTCCTTTCCTTAGCTACAAGGTAAAGGTACTGAGCGTGTGTCTCAGTGATTCTTACAGGTTAATGAAGGAATAAATGAAATATTATTGTACAATTAAGGCTTTTATAAATCATAAAAACTTTTACATTTGATACATGATTTTTTTTTGTCATTTGCTTTTGAGTGTTGGCATTTATGAGTAATCCTACTCTGTTAAACTTATATCTTACTGGTATATCTGGCTAGATTTGTGTGTGTGTGTGTGTGTGTGTGTGTGTGTGTGTGTGTGTGTGTGTGTGTGTACATGTATAGATTTACTTTGTGGTGGTGAGATTTGAACCCAGGGCTTTGAACATTCTAGCCAGGCATTTTACCACTGAGCTACGTCCCTGCCCTAAGGTTAGGTAAAAGTTTTATGATGCGACTCAAACTAACACAGACATTCCAGCCTGCATTTCTATTAGAGAAACGTGTCTCTTAAAGCAGGAGCCACCTGGGTTGAGTTTCTGCTCTGCCATTCACCACTGAATGGCTTTGGGGAAATTAATTATTTTGTTCTTCATCTCCTCCTCTGTGAAATAGCGTGAACATTAACTGGTGAATGTTGCAGAACTCAGTACCGCTTGCTGAATGCTATGGTAAGCCTCTAAGTGCTGGCTCTCCTCACTTTGGAAGCAGATACAATGGATCCTAGCGGTTATTTTAACAGGTTGTTTTCTTTATGGAAGAAACTCAGTTTCCGTTCATCTTCTGCTGCGGTTGTGAAAGCATCTCACATCTGCACTGATTCTAATAAGCCACATTTCAAAGTGTTTTAATGTTTGTACCGAATACCAGCTTTTGCAGAGAACTGGGTACAGCTGGTCTCTGATAGAAATAATACAGGAAACTTTTTCATTTATTTTATTTGAAATGCTATAACTTGAGACCATTCTTGATATGTATGCTGGACTTAGGTCTATTTGATCCTAGAAATGTTTTCAAGTGGTCAGTGGGAAAAGGCCCGGGGAAAACAAGGCAGGGGACGTGCAGTTGAGGTGGCGGGAGCACGAGCAGCTGTGTCCGGATGTGTGACAGTGCTGGAAATGACCAGGGTGGACAGCCCCGCAGAGGGGAGAGGAGAGCCGGAGCTGCTTCCTCCTCCGCTGCCACCCTTCCTCGGTCACTGTTCTGTTCTGGTGGCACCATCTCCTCTGTGTCTGGAGGACTGAGAGGTCGGGTGCTTGGTTGGAAAGGAGCCACAGCTGACCAGTTTTTACAGCGTGCAGGTACGCAGCGTCCGGTCTTTCTGTCGCCTGGGCAGCCTCTCCTCCTGCATTGGAAGCGCCTGCCACGTGTCTCAGCCGTGGATCTTTGCCTGCCGTGGCGGTTAACTTTCTCTGAAATGGTCCCAAGCCAGGAGTGGTAGGAAAATGACTGCAGATGATCTGTATAAAAAAGATTTTGATGCATGACTTTTGTTTATGATTTGTAAATGACCTAATTTCTTTTAGTCAGTGTGCCTCTTGAGGAATGTGTTTAATGGAAGCGGATAGTGTTGTGGATCCTTCAACCTAATCGTGTAATTACCATAGGCCATCATTCCTGCTCCTACAGGGTCCGTCCTTTTTCCCTTTTAAAGCTGGAGTGCAATGAGAGCAAATGTTTTCTACTTCAGCGCATTATTCACCTTAAGTGTGTGTTGACAAGTTAAGGACATGAAGAATACGAAATCTAGATGATCATTTCTTAAAGCGGGACCCGTTAGGGTCCATTCTTAAGGACCGCCCCTCAGCGTCCCCTGCTTTTCTGGTGTAGCTTGTTGCACCGTTTGATTTTAGACTTCCATTTTCAGTGTGCTACTTTTCTTTTTTTTTTTTTCTGGCCTTCCCTCTTCTTCTCTGTGCCAGAGACTTTTTAAAGGTAGTTTTTCTGCTGTGTCCAAAGCCAAAAAGCTGGTAGAGCGAAGAAGGTTAACACTTAAGTGGCTAATGCGGGGGGAAGATTACGTGTTCGGTCCCTTCCCCATCTCTTCTTCTCTGGGAGACCAGGATGGTATGGGTGACTGTTCTTTCCTTGCTGCCAACATCATGGCACCAGAGAGATAATTTCCAGTGGTTGTAAAAATCCTAACACCACAAAAACTTAGAGGAGAAAACAGAATTATCGTGGTGATTCCTCTACCCTGAAAATCTCTGGTTCTGGAGGCCGAGCCCAGCACTGTGTCCGCCCACCGCTCGGTGTGCTGTAGATGTTTCCTGCCAGTAAAACGTCACCTGCATTCTCCCTTTTAGTGGCTGGCGATGCTTTCCCTGACATACGAATGCCAGCAAATAGGGACAGACTCAAAATGGAGTTATGGCATGTCAAAAGCCTCAGTGTCCTGACCGCCCCCCCCCCCAACCCCCGTCCAAGCCGTATATCCCAGGCACCGGAAGGTCTGTATTTTGTCCTCCAATAGTGGAAGTTGCCGGAACCACACAGAGCTGGAAGAGCCCTGCAAAGGGAATACATGGCCTCTTTCTTTTCACACCGTCCATCTCTCTGCCTAGGTGACTGAGGAAAGACTCGGGGAAGCGCTCAGTTCTTCTTATTGCTCAAATAAGAGAATTGATAGAGAAACTCTGTTTCCATTAAAGCCGAAGAGCAGATGTCTGCAGGGACTGCTCAACTCCTTTTGATGATAATTCCCGACGTTTCTATTGGCCATCATCGTCCCATCTCTTTCTGCAGGATGGAGTTGAGATTCTGGTCCATATGGATTCTTCGCTCTAGTTTCATCTTCTGTGAAGAGCCGGGTGACCACAACAGCCAGGGTAAACTTTCAAGAGGGTAGACACTGAGAGGGACCAGTGTGTGTGTGTATGTGTGTGTGTGTGTGAGTGTGTGTGTGTGTGTGTGTGCGCACTCTTGCCTGCCTCCTTTGGTTTGGTTTGGTTTGATGTAATTTAAGAAGTATCGATCTGCCAGGCAGTGGTGGCGCACGCCTGTAATCCCAGCACTTGGGAGGCAGAGGCAGGCAGATTTCTGAGTTCAAGGCCAGCCTGGTCTACAGAGTGAGTTCCAGGACAGCCAGGGCTACAGAGAAACCCTGTCTCAAAAAACGGGAAAAAAAATGCTTTCTCTCCTTCAGTGGGTCTTGTTTTTTGTCCTGTGAAAAACCACAGGAAAACGTCATGACGTCTAAAGCTGGTAGAGGCAGCTGCTGTGCCCCTGGCCGCCATTGGTCTCCAGCTTCTTCCCGTGTTAGGCAGGCCCTGCAGAACAAATCCATGAAGAACTTGGCAGTGAGAAGAATCACCTTAGACAAAGCTGCGGCTTTGAAATGAGTCTAATGTGAGAGCTTTTCTATCTGTTTGGGTTCCCCCAAGTTCCCACCTCGCCATTATTTTAGTGGTCCACGGTGCATTAAACCTTAGGTCTCAGGCTAATAAGACATGGGAAAGTTCAGCAGTGTCTTTCCCAGACAGCTCAGTGGATACTCTTCAGATGTTCAGTGTGCCTTGGATTCCCATGGGTGTGTTCTGAAGTGTGCCTCAGTGTCCACAGAGTCACTTCACATACTGGATGCAGGCCTGAGTAATTGTACCGCTTAGTTAATGCCTTATAATAACAAAACACAAAATATGAAGCATTAAAAATAATTAAGGCTCATGCTTCCCAAATGGACTTGATAAATAACAAGGTGTGTGACATTATGTTTCTTTTTTAAGAAGAACTTAATTCATTTGTCACTTTTATGTCATTGTTTTAATTTCTCTCACATTATTTTTTAAAATCATTTCACATAGGTGGCTCCTACTCTGTATGTATTTCTAGCAATGCAATGTTTGATACCTGTGTGTGTGTGTATGTGTGTGTGTGTGTATGTGTGTGTGTGAGTGTGTGAGTGTGTGTGTGTATGTGTGTGTGAGTGTGTGTGTGAGTGTGTGTGTATGTGTGTGTGAGTGTGTGTGTGAGTGAGTGTGTATGTGTGTGTATGTGTGTGTGTGAGTGTGTGTGTATGTGTGTGTGAGTGTGTGTGTGAGTGTGTGAGTGTGTGTATGTGTGTGTGTGAGTGTGTGTGTGAGTGTGTGTGTGTGTGAGTGTGTGTATGTGTGTGTGAGTGTGTGTGTATGTGTGTGTGTGAGTGTGTGTGTGTGAGTGTGTGTGTATGTGTGTGTGTGAGTGTGTGTGTGTGAGTGTGTGTGTGTGTGTGTTTCCTGTTCTGGGGACTAAGCCTAGGCACTTGTGCACACTAAGCAAGAACTCTGCCCCTTGAGCTGCATCATTCATTGGCTCTCTTCAGTGGACGGACACACACACACACACACACACACACACACACACACACACACACACACGGTCTTGATTTAGTGCCTGGCTTCAAGTCAATGTTAATTCTTAGGAACGTTCTTACCGAGTTCATTAAAATATTTATATTGTTTTTATTTCACCTCCAGTGGTAGCCAGCGTGTTTCTGCTTGAACTGATTCCCTGAGAATTTATTTATACAATCTCATGGGATTCAAAGAGAACTCCAGGTTCAAAGTATGTTTTTAGTTAAATGTTTCTAAGGATCTTGTAAATAATATAAATCCTCTCTAACGTACGTCCTTCTCACTGTCACTCAAGATATCTAGTGACGCAGAGCCACACAGAGGCCTGCTCTGATGCAGCAGGGGCAGAGAGCCTACTCTAGTTGCATCATTTCTGTACTTTCTACCATTTAAAAATTCCCAGTCCCAAGGGTTTTGCACCCCAAAGTGCGACCAATTAGCATGGTTACCAGCCAGTAGAAGCTATGACACTCCAACTTTGGAACACTTTCTAAGGTTATTTTAATAGTTAGACTGTTGTTCAACATTGTTTTCCATGGGTCTGGTCTATATGAAATTCAGAGTATATGGTTTCTGTGAATCTTTTCCCCCCCCCCCCCTGGAGTGACATCAAAAGTCTCGCTCTAAAGTACTGAGTGTGTTATGATTTTGTCAGGAATCCCCTACAAGAAATTGGTGTTGTTCTCTTTTCTGCTCTGGCTGCTCATTGCCAGGACAGTCCGTCTGATGTTGTAAATCAGTCACAATGGCTGTCATTTCTGCTGCCACAGTTAAGGCTCAGAGAGAGAGAGAGAGAGCAGCTCTGTTACTTAATCAGTAGGTTGGCTCATTGTCACTCATGTGACAGCAGCAGTTTGAAGCCATGTGACTTTTTCACCCGCTCTGTTAATTCAGTAATGGCTTCATACTGCCATTATTTGGTAGCTGCTAAGTCAGTACAGTTAATGGAGAGGTTTTGGAGAAACTTCTATTTAGAGGCATATTTTTAAGCCTTCTGGATGGTTGGTGTGCCTTCGTTTGTTAGGCTCATACGGATAACTTGAACTTTGAGAGATTACCACTTAATATGGTAGAAGCAAAGCAGTCACAGCCAAGACCCGGAAGACTCTCTTCCTCTGCAGTGTATCTGTCAGCTCTCTGGCTACAGCCTAGAGCCTCCAGATTGTGTAGGTTCTACAGAGTTCCTATACCCTGCCTTGCAGCACCTCTATTGCTGGGTATGATAGAAGAACAGAAAATTCATATAGTAGATCTTAAGATGGAAGGAGGCTTTGAAGATCTTCTTCATCCACTGTTTGCCCAGCAGCTCACTGCACTGCTTAAGGAGAAAGACCAGGGGCCTTCCAGTCCAGGATTGTGTTCAAGGGCATCCGCCGCAGACCAGCCAATTGCAGTGCGGCTTGGAACCCAGCTCTCCCGAGCTTGTTTGGGGCTCCATGGTTTATTTAGGAATGGAGTGATGCCTGCTGAGAGCCTGCCACGCTTCCTTCTAAGATTTTTAAAAGTGGGAGGATGGTGGGGAGAGACTTGTTGTTTGAGTATTTGCAAGGAAGGAACTCAAGAACAGAGCAGGCCAGGCTCTGAAGAACAGGCAGGAAAACTAGTGTGTATTTTTAGGACTCGGAATAAGGAAGAAGATAGGACATTTAAGTCTAGCGTTTTGCATATTGAAAGTTTCTATAAATAGCAGCTGTTACTAATAATTGTCCTTGTTAAAATTCCTGAACATTTCCCCCGGTTCCCACCTGAGGTTAGTTCCTCAGATTCTCTTTCTTACGCAGATTCTCTTTCTTACGCGGTCTCTTCTCCCCCCAAACACGCCCACATCCACTTGACTGAGGCCCATTAGCACCCCTATCTGAAACCCCACTTCAGCTCTGTGCCTGTGTGAATTCCATCTTGGATGCTACTCCCCGATTATAGTAGTTAGCGTTTGTAACATTGACAAAGTACCTGATGTGGGGGCGGGGAGTATTGAGACCAAGATTCTGGCCGAGGTTTCAGGATTCTCAGTCCTTGGTCAACTGCTTCTATCACTTTGGACCTGCAATGTGACAGAATATGGTGGCGCCCAGAGCAAGCAGTAGAAAGGGCTCCTGTTTTTCCTGGTGGGTAGGAAGCCAAGAGCAAGAGATAAGGAAGCAAGGTTCGCCTTACAAAGCCTTCCTCTGGTACTTATTGGCAGAAGCTCATCACTGGGCATGCATCAAAACCCTGAGGGAGCTGGCATTCCCATCACACACACACACACACACACACACACACACACACACACACACACACACACACACACACACACCAGACTGTGAGAACCAAACCTGCAGCCCACAACGCGTTTGGGGAACCCCTGGAACCTAGGCCACACACAGCACTGGTCGGTTGTTCCACTTAGCAAACTGCTTCCATTCCTCAAGAGTTGGCTCACACGTCCCACTAGGCAAGTGTCTCTCAAGCTTCTCAATTAGATAATTGGCTACACTTGCTTGTATTTATCCGTTTTCAGGTTATTTGCCTTCTTAAATGGCAAGTTCTTTGAAGGCAAGAGCTCTTCTTTAGCTCTCTGTATTCAGTATCATCCTTGGAACATCGTACACATTCCAGAAATACTTACTAAATGTGAACGAATTATAAGGCTTGCTCTATAACCCAGTTCAGCCAGTCCCCTGCTTGCCATAGTTCAGTATGTTGCCAGTTGTTGGTTTAGGCAACAAAAGGGCCACCGTCATCATGAGCTTCCCGGCTCCATCCAGGGGAGCTCAGAGGTAGACATTTTGCCGATTCTTCAGTGCCATCTGCTGGACCGAAGGCTTACTCCCAGCACATTCTTTTTCTTTCTTTCTATATTCTTGGTTAACATTCCGAATGCTTTCCCCTTTCCCAGTTCCCCCCTCACCATATGTCCCATAAGTCCCCTTCCTTCTGCCTATTCCCCAATCACCCCTCTCCCATTTCTCTGTCCTAGTACTCCCCTACAATACTGGATCAAGTCCCTTCTTCTTGGGAATCATATGATTCGCTAATTGTGTCTTGAGTATTCAGAGCTTCTGGGCTAATTAATATC
>BDUI01000001.1:1751296-1761920 GCA_002335545.1 Apodemus speciosus | reverse complement strand
TTTCCAGAGTGGTTGTACCATCTTGCAATCCCACCAACAGTGCAGTGTTCCTCTTTCTCCACATCCTCGCCAACACCTGCTGTCTCTTGAGTTTTTAATCTTAGCCATTCTGACTGGTGTGAGGTGAAATCTCAGGGTTGTTTTGATTTGCATTTCCCTAATGACACATTCTTAACGCAAACCATTTGGAAGATTATTTCTGTTCATGAATATAGGAGTCATTCCTGTATCTTGGCATATTTCAGATGCGTTCTAAAGCAAAGCTTCATGGTAATTGCATTTTTGTGTTTTTTAATATTTTAGGGAGCTGGCCAATCATGGACAATGTTTAAAAAACATTCATTTGCCCAGTAACATAACTATTGCTGCTCATTGTTTACTATTTATGTGAACAATGCTGAATGTTGAAATTCTAGATATTGAAAATTTTAATCTTGATACACTTTTGGTCCGTTTAAACTGATTTTTGATCTATTTATCTAGAAAACATTGTTGACCATGTACTTAATGCCTAACACTTTACAGACTGCTAAAGGACCAGGAAAGACACAGAAGCAGTCTTGTTCCACGGAACAGGTATTTAGATTAGAGGAAAAACATATAAATGCCAGTTAGATTTTTTATGTTTGTGACCCATCCGTGCCCCTTAGAAACAGAGTGACAAAGTTACCAGTTTTATTAATCCATTTGGATAGATTTTCTTAGAGCATGTGAAACTGAAGGGAAATTCTTAGTATTGATAAAACATGTACATGCGTTCAGAATGCCTGTTGCTTTGCATGTCACTTTGCACGCTTCTGCCCTTCTTAACTCTTCCTCTGTTGGCCTGATGTTACCAAGGAGATGCTCTGTCTCTTAAACTGAGGAGCATATGTTTTCCTTCAAGCAAAATTCATTTTTATCACAAATGATAAACTAATACAGAATTCTCCTTTGCCTGATAGCTTATGTACGATGGGGTATCATGCAGCGAAGCTACTGTTTATAGACATCATTTGGAAAATGTCACGCGACTTCCACACACATCCAAACTTGATGTTCTTTTTAACTGAGGAATTAGAAAAGACCTTGAAGATAGTTCTTTGGAAGAAGACATTAAAATACTGTGTTTTTAAATGTGAAGTCTGTGTATAAAACTTTGTTTTCTGCACTTGAAGGAAATAGTTCAGAGTTCTCAAATTAGTTTATTAATCGCTGTTCAGTGGTCTTCCTTCTTCAATATGGGGGGACAATCTGTCCTAGAAATGAAATCATTTGTTAAGTGTTTCACGTGTCATGTTCTTTGATAAATAATGTCTGCCATGGGCATTGTTTTCAAACTCCTATAATTTATTTTAATGACACTGTGATTTGTACAGATGCTAACTTTCATTTCTTTTGTCTTGAATGCCAAGAAACTCAGAGTCTGTCTTTGATTTGTCTCTAACAAATAAAGTGAGTCTTAATGACATGTTCTATGTGTCTATGTTTCTAGCCTGTGACTTCTGAGGTTTGGCCTATGTAAAATATTTATTATGATAGTCTAGATTTTTGCTAGAGTGTTCGGGGGCACACCAGTGAGACGTGGCTGAGCAGACCTGCCTGGCAGGGCTGTACAGGGTACAAGGAGGTAGTCCGTAGAGCACCAGGCATGGAGCCTGTGACACAGCACGTACTCAGTGCACTCGCTGACTGCTTAGGAGCCAGGCTGGCCCACCGCGGAGGGTGAGCGAATTTGCTTCTGGCTTTTCCAAGGAGGGCTGGTAGGTGGATAGACTGACCACTCTAAGTTCCCACTGGACTTCCTCTTGGGAACTAAGTCACTCACAGCGGGAAATACTAGCCCATTCTAGATTTGAGTCTCTATGTCTTTCTCAAATTCTTCACTTCCTTGAGAGGATAGTGAGGTGTGGGGTTTGGAGAGGGGAGCCTGTTAGACCTCTGTCCTGCTCAACTGAATAAGTCACTTTCTTACCCCATCTGGGAAGCGTTTGCACATTTCATAGTAGAGAGAGAAAGGTTCATTTTAGCCTGCTTCTGTTGTCATTTTAAACGAGAAATTTAAGACTAGGATATTTCAGATCTATCCATGCTTACCAGTTTGATTTTCTTAACCCACAGTTTCTTTTCAGAAAACAATGTTTCTGACTTAACAAAACAAAACAAAACAAAACAATTGCTTTAATAGATGTGTCGTGATTCTGTATATCCTGGCAAAATGGTCCTGGTGTAAATTCAACATGCCAGAGAAACACGCAGAGAGGCTGAGGCTGAAGAGAGGCAGCATTGCGGGGTGAAGACAAAATGAAAGTGGTTGGGAAGCAGGAAGTCAAGAGCTTGTTGAGGCCTGAGTTGGTTTTAAATTCAGATTCTTAATGACAAATCCACGTTAATGATAACGTCGGGAGCTATTTTTTTCTCATAACAACAAATAGAAAGTTGCTGTTTTGTTTGGGGGAGGGTAGCGGATAGCCCCCCCCCCCCAAATCAGAAGCCCCATTTGTTCTTCTACAGGTTTCATGGCTGCTGTCCAACACTTCATAGCACAGGTCTGTCTGCCTTTTCTACCTGTAAAATTACCAATTCTGTGTTCTCATGACTCCAGTTTCCCACACTTTAGAAATCACACTGACATAGCTGGCTGTTACCTCTTACTCCCATACCCCACTGCCTGTCCTAAGTTCTTGGCACAGCCTGGCTCTCTGTGGAAGCCTAAGGCTACTCCAGGCTGTTAGGTTTCTCGATTGTTTTCCCTGAAAGAGCATCCTTACTTCAGTTAGCCTGTGGCCCCTTGTGGCCGTCAAGCCCCTCAGCACTCTTGGAGCAGGCACAGCGCCCCTCCCCTGTCACGTATCCCCAACATGTAAAACATTTTATTGTACATGCAACATCCTTGGCATGTACAATAAAAATGAACCGCAGAGAGGCAGTCCTAGCCCTGGACTGTGCACCGACCCCTCCAGCTGTCCTTTCTGGAGTCGGCAGTATGTATATTTCCTTTCTGCTGCCTACGACCGATTTGCCTCTTGAGAGCTAAGGATGTGTCACTTGGAGTTTACATAAGCAGGTGCGTTTGCTGCTGAAATTACAGCTTTTCCATGCAATTAGGTATCCTTTTCTTTCTCTTTCCTAAAATAAGATGCCCTTTTGAGTTCCGTGTGTAGTTACACACGACTGCTGGTGATTCCGCTTCCCTTGCTTTTGCCTGCATCCTGGTGCAGGGCTCTGGCCGACTTGCAGAGGTGAGGTGCTGTTCTGACCATGCCGGGGTACATTCGAGAGCAAATCGTGCTGTGGTCAAGGTGCTTCGCCAGAGGTCATTTTGTGGCCTGCTTCACGCAGCTTTCGAAGGGTTGCCTGATTGCCCACAAGCTGCTGGCAAGGAACATCTGTGCCTCTGGTATCTCCGAAGACAGTTTGCTTCAGACTGGGGAGGGCTGCAGCTTCCTGAGGCTCAGTGAACTGCCAATTCTAAATGACAGAACAAAGGCGCCCGTGGCAGCAAGGCCCTGCAGCAATGTCAATGCAGACAGTCAGGACTTTTATAAGAATTAAAAATATTATAGGTTAGCAGGATGGCTGAGTGGTCTGAGACAGCTTTGGTAAAGCCTGGTGACTCGAGTTCAAGACCCAGGGCCCACATGGTGGCGGGGAAAGAAGGAACACTTGGGATTTGTCCTCTGGGCATACCACAGATGGGGCATGCACATACGCAAATAAGTGATACACATAATTTAATAAGATATATTAATAATAGTAATAATTAAAAACCAAAAACAACCTTTACTAGCCAGCCTGAGTCCTGGGATATGCTGTCGTATGGGGTTATTGTAAAGGGTCTGGCACAACCCTAGGAGTCTGTCAGAACTTACTATAAAGTTGGTAGAAATCCATGCTACATGATATCAAATTCAGCTCTAGCAGGTGGGATCCAGAGTTCTCTCTCTGATAACATGCCCAAGTTAAAGCAGATTTGAATCAAGGATAGAGCAAACCCCATGACTAATTTTAAAGGAAGTCACCGCCTCCCTACCCCAACAAACTGACAGTTGTTGGAGTACCACCCCACAAAGATGCTATCAAGGCCAGCCACCCAACTCTAAAGAAAACCGAGGCCTTTCCCATGTATACGTCCACTAAGGCTTCCCTGTGACCCCTTTGTGACCTTGATATCTGGGTTCTGAAATTAGGTAGTTTTGTAGGTAGTTTTTCGTGTGTGCGTGAGTGCGTGCGTGCATGCGTGTGCGTGCGCGCGTGTGTGTGTGTGTGTGTGTGTATGTGTGTGTATGTCTATGTGTCTGTATGTGTGTGCGTATGTGTGTGTGTGTGTGTGTTCTTGGAAGAAAGCTACTATTCACAAAGCTTTCTAACAATGAAATGTTATACAAGAATAATTTTTAAATATTTGGAAACATCCTCAGTATGAGCTCTGATAGGCTCTGCAAACCGGGAGTCCATACATTCCCTGTGTTATTAGAACCCAGGAAAGACACTGTGGCATTGTCTTTTTAAACCTTCTCCCGCCCCCTGCTGTCCTTTCATGTTAGCACTCAAAACAGTAAACCTGGTTTCATAATTCCCCTTCCCTGTGCCTCTGGCGTGTCTACTTGGATAGTTAGGGAAACTCCCACAGGTAAAGGAGGCCGACAGAAATGCTGTGAAACAGCTGGTACTGAACTAGAAGTTCAGACAGGAAGGAGCTGTGGTCTAGAAGCCACAGAAGCTGTAACTTCTATGCAGATTCTGTGTTTACCACCTAGGAGCCGCGGGAAGATCTCCCATCAGACGCAGCTGAGTGCATTCTCATCCACGCGCAGGGCTACAAACCGAATTTACTGTATTTACCGTATTTACCGCATCCGCCCTGGGAGCTTACCCTCCACCAAGCTCGATTGCAGGCCGGGGACCGAGGTGGAGGGGGCCTGCTTCACCCTCAAGCAGTCCGACCTCTGTGTTTTCCTTTCCACAAAGTTCATGTCAGAGTAGAGAACATTTCTTTCTTGATTTTCATGTCCCTTTCAGTCCTGTCGCTGGGACTTTCCCAGGGCACCTCTTGCTGTGCGGTCTACCTTCCCGTTCGTAAAAAGACGCTGACCATCTTGTCCGCACTGAAACCGAATATTACTTTAACTCACAACTGCCCCTTAAAATATTTGATTTAAAAAAGAAAAAAATCTGTTGTTGTTGCATTTGTTGACTTCTTTGGAGGGCAGCATTCATGGGGAGGGGCAGTTTGCAGAAGTCAGGTGGACAGCAAGAGCCTTTACGAGCAGTCTCTCTGAAACTCAGAGAAAGACTTGATTTTTGATGGAGGAGAGTTTAGCAGTTAAAAAGGAAAGAAAGGAATAAAAGCAATGAAGACAGAATCCCAGGCATCGGAGAAAGCTAAAGAGAGAAATGATTTGGATATGAGGATGGGGGGAGGGGGGTTCTCTTTGAATTAGTCATGAGACACTAAATAAAATTGTCACCAGCTCACCGGTTAGAAAATTCAACCCTTTTTATTCCATTTCATATCAATGGACCCTAAATCTAATACTGGCCCTGACAAGAAGCCATATCAGTTTGGGGATATCACCCCAGCCCATCTGGCGCTTCCCTGACGCTCTGGGCACCCCTGCTTCCTGGGTAGCCGTGGGGGGGACAGGCAGCAAGGCCCAGCAGGCGTCCTCTGGAATCGGTCCTGTGTAAATAACCGGCTCAGGCCAAGAACATTTTATGTATGTTCTAAGACCTCCGGGGGCTGCTCTAGTGTCATAGCCTTGGAATGTGATCATTGTGATTAATAACTCGCAAGGTTTTTATAATTCATTTGTAACAGTCCCATTGGCTTTCTCAGTCCTCAAGGGCATTTTCAGTAAGAATTATTTGTGGGACTTTCTAGAATACATTTGAGAAATACTTAGGGAAGCTAATATTTCCCCAGGCTCCATAGCCCAAGATTCGGAAATGGAAGGGATTTTAATAAGGAATAAACCACATAATTTTTGAAATAAAAAAAACTTATTTCTCCATAAATCAATATCATTGGATTTTTTTTCCCTGTGGCTCTCAAGTGTGTAAAATGTGAAACGATTTCCTCTCTATGACTGCAGAAAACATAGGAACTTGCCCATCACAACACATTTAGCCCAACAACGTTGGCCGAGTGCTGCCTCAGAGCTCTTTAGACTGGAGAGTGGGGGCCGGTCGGCTGGCTCTTTTTTATGCTGCTGTCTCTGAGAATTTCAAAGTGTATGTGCGCTCTCAAACCAAAACTCAGGGAAGGCCCGTCAAAGTAGTGTGACATTTACCGTTGAATTCTTAATCTTTCCCTGGAGTATGTGTGGTAATTGAGGAGCGAAGAATTCATTCTTCATAACCTTGGTAGTAGGGAAATAACCTCAACTTCTTAATCTGTAAACAGGTTTAAAAAAAAAAAAGCCCGGAAGTTTAAATGTAGGTTTTGATCAAAACAATAAGAGGAGCTTACTCATGGCTAGACAGTGTTTGATATATTGGCTGATTATGACTTAGAATAATTAAAGACCAGAAGTCTGGAAAGTGGGGTGGTATGGGTTTTGTAGATAAGACCGGCCATCTGGAGCTCCGAGGGCGCACTCCAGTGCGTGGGATTAGAGTTATATTTACATGTCCTGGCATGCTTCATGCTAGCACATGAACTTGACCTCATAGTAAATGTGAGTTGGCTGACTGAGAAACTTATTAAAAGTTCATTCATAGGGAATCCCAGAGGATTGTCCCACGTGATGTATATAGCTTAGGGACCATCGCTTTAATGCTTAGGTTAAAACTTGAGTTTCCACATTAAGCACGTTCTATAACTTTCTGTCCTCCACATGCCAGGCTCCGCCTTCACCACAACCACTGGCAGCCTTGGCTCTCCGTGGCAGCCTTGGCTCTCCGTGGCAGCCTTGGCTCTCCGTGGCAGCCTTGGCTCTCCGTGGCAGCCTTGGCTCTCCGTGGCAGCCTTAAATTGCCATGGGATTGAGATTTCATTGTTGTGTTTCTGGTGAACACCTGGGCGCCATCTCTTGAAGGTACCTGGTTTGTCTTCTTGAGGCAGAATTATGAGTTTAGGAGCACAAGATGGGCTCTCAAGGGCTCTTTCCTTAAATAACCTCTCTAGCTTAGAAGTAGCAAAGACTAAAAATGGCAAGAAGTGACAGTGCTGGCAGGCAGAGAAGAGAAATCACTCTTGTTCTCCGTCCTTGTCCCGGTGGGCAAGGGCATCCGCTCTGACTTTCTTCTAAAATGCCCGGAGCCAAAGAACACCTGTCAGAAGTTAATGATATGTTACCATAAGAAAGATGGATTCCGGTGTGGACCTCAGGGAGTTAATGTGCGGGCTCCGTGCCGACTGCTGCCAGATCGACACACACACTCATGCCTTTCCGGTCAAGGGCAGGGAAACCTTGCCTGCAATGAGATATTGCAGGCAGCGTGGGAAGCCCCGAGTGTGAGAAGTCCTGGGCGGATGTGTGTTATTGACACGAGCCAGCCATGTGAAGCGTCCGGGACACAGCAGAGCCTCTCCCAAGAGGTAGCTCCGAGGGGGACTGCAAAGCCCCCCCCCCCCCCGTCCTGGTCCTGAGCACACATGTGGGTAGTGTGTGCCATAAATGTTTGTCCTAGCTTTCTCCCCACCCCAGCCTCCTCCCCATATTTATGGCCTAAAGATTTCTCCCCTAGAGACACGACTCCTCCGAGAAGAGCTACCCTTGCCTCCTTGAGCTAGCTGGAGACCTTTAACCACCTCCATGCTTAGCTGGATGCCCGAGCCGCTCCTTTGTGTTCAATGCGACCGCCCACCTCCCTGTTCAACTGTATACAATAACAGGCTGACCTTCGGGGTGCAGCCCAGGCGACCCTGGCTTTGCTGTGTGTCCGTGTGTTTCTTTTCTTCATTCCCTGCTGCCTTCGTCGCATCTGCCCCAGTCAGGTCTGTCTGTCCCTGGAACGGGGCAGATGTAGCACCCCTCCCTCTCCCCACCCTACTCACCCCCCCACCCCATGTTTTGGCACAGAATTTGAAGGATTTATTTACATGTCACTCTCGGCTTTATCCTGTAGCCACCTAGCCACCCTCCCTAGTCTTCATTTTCTCAAAGCCAGCCCCTCTCACCCTCTCAGCTCAGTATTTTCAGAATCGATTTCTCTTCTTCTTGGTCAAACTCGGCCTCTGAGAGTCTCATTGATCTGAGGACTCACATTTGCACATGAGAATGGTGGTGAATGCACCATCACCCGATATATGATCAGCTCCTTGGCTTAAGACTCTGCTCTAGTGCCCTTTCTGTTACTGTGATGAAAATGCTCTGACCAATGGCACGTTAGTGGAGGAAAGGGTTCATTTCATCCTGAGGTTTATGGTCCACCATTAAGGGAAGCCAGGACAGCGACTAAAGCAGGAGCTTGAAGCAAAAGCCCTAGGAGAAAGCTGCTTGCTGGCTCACTTAATACTTAACTAGCTTTGTATGCTATTTTATGTCATCTTGTTTTTTACGTTTATGAGTGTTTTGTGTGCCTGTGCACTATATGTGTACAGTGCCCACAGAAACCAGACGGGGCCATGGGATCCCCTGGGACTGGGWCTGGGATAGAGACAGTATGAGCTGCCCTGTATGTGCTTAGACTCAAACCCAACCCAAGTCCTCTGGAAGAGCAGCCAGGCTTCTCTTCAGCCCCTCAGTAGCTTTGATCTGCCTCCCAGGATGACCTGACTAGGAACAGTGCCCCCCCAACACCCCCCCCACCCTGCCGTCAAGGCAATCCCCCACATACACATCAGCAGCACCGTCTCATCCCGCAAGTCTCCCAGATGACTCCAGTCTGTGTCGACGTAACAGCGAAGGCTAACTAGAACAGTCTTGGTAGGCTAATGCTTTGATCCAGCCTTATGTCGGTTTTATGTCCGTTCACAGCGTATAACCGAAGCCGCAGTGTTTGAGCTTTGGAGTCTATGCAGCCCAAGGATAAACGGGAAGGACCGCTGTCGATTGTCATATTCTGTTGAATTGTGCTTGGCATTTTCCTCTTTCAAAATTATAGTGGTATGTGTATAGACTGACGTGATCACTCTCTGGTATGGCTAAGAGGAAGGATTTTAGTGGAGATGTGTGTGTGTGTGTGTATGTGTGTGCACATGTGTATCTGTGTGTGTATGTGGTGCATGTGTGTGAGTGTATGTATGTATGTGAGTGCATGTGTGCATGTGTGTATCTGTGTGTATGTGTGTGCATGTGTGTGAGTGTGTGCATGTGTGTGTATGTGTGTGTGTGTGAAATTGACTTTCAGCAGCCCCCTTCTTACTGTATAACCAGGTATAAATTAATTCGTCCTCTGTAAGCCTGTTTCCCTATCTTTAAAACCCATTACAGTTCTTGTGAGGGTGAAATAATAACGTTTAAAATATTCAGGATAGTGCCGGCACAGAGAAATAGTGTTATAGGCTCTGGAAATTGCAGAGAAGTAAATAAACATGTTTTAAGCCCCTGAACTCCTACTAAGATAACCGATGATATTATGTTACCATAGCTCAGCCGAGTTCCCCTGGCACATGGAATACATAAACTGTTTTCACTGTCCATTTTACTGTGGACATTATAAAGACTGTCATAGCTGAAGGGACCAGGAGTGGGCACAAGACGCCCCGAGACCAAGCTCTCCACTTAAGAGGGAGTTATTTCCCCAGAGGGGTAGAGGGCAGAGATAAGGAAGGGAGAAGAAAGGGCCAAGGGAGAGGGGCAGGGACATTTGTCCTGAGGAACAAAGGACTGCATCTGGATAGAGAGGGGACAGGTGGTTTCCAGCACCCACGCGGCAGCTCACAGCCCCCTCTAATCGAGTTCTGGGGCATCCAGTGCCCTTCCCGGCTGCACACCCATGATGCTCTCGGGGCATCCAGTGCCCTCCCGGCTGCACACCCGCGATGCTCTTGCAGATGGGCAGGCACGTGTAGGGAGGGAGTGAAGTCCTGAGCAGATGAAGTTCCGAGTCACTGTGTGTTGCTTGGCATGAGCCGCCCGCCCGCCTGCCCCCTGCCCGCCTGCCCCGTGTCAAGGAGCGAGGCCTCCAACCCACATAAACCCGGCAAAGCTTTTTCCTCCAGGAAAGGCAAGCCCTTCCTCTGGTCCTGGGCTGGGGGATTTACTACTGTGTGAAAAAATTAGCAAATGCAGCTTCCTCCCGGGGTCTGAGCCTGAGACTGCTCATCCAGACATTTCCTACTGAGACAAGCTAATTCCTCCTCCTTGGCTGTACACAAGAAACAGTTCGAGGTTCCTGCTTGTTGTAATAGGTACGGCTCCATCAAAATGGGCACATTCCACCCGACTCTAGCGTTTCTGTGTACATGTGTCTGTCCTTGATGCCCCTATTCAGGTTCCCGTGACCAAGCCTGCTGGGTATAGCAGATGTGACACAATGTGCTTGCACACCCATGCATCTGCCTGCACGGATGTGCGCGTGCACACACTTGCATTCATAAAAAGTATCTTTTTCAAGGTAAATTTATGATTATCTTATTTAACTTCTCTTATGTTTAAGTAATTTTAAAGTAACGTTAATTTTTTTTTAATTATTGAGCAAAACATTGGTCTCATTGTGGCATTTACCAAACAAGAATTGTTTTTCTTCCCCCTCC
>BDUI01000001.1:1725529-1745644 GCA_002335545.1 Apodemus speciosus | reverse complement strand
TCTTCCTTCCTTCCTTCCTTCCTTCCTTCCTTCCTTCCTCCCTCCCTCCCTTCCTTCCTTCCGTCCATCTATCTTGTGGGAATTGAACCGAGGACCTAGAGACCAATTGCTCTACCGTTGCCAGCCCAGATCCCTCTTTTTATGTGTCCCAGAGCTTCCGTAGCAGTCCTAGCAGAAGCGTCTTCCCCCTCACTCCACAGGACTTCTTTTGAACATTGGTGGGTGGAGACCAGCAAAGCTCAGTAGTGAGGTGTAGACCACACAGGAAGGAAGTGTCTTCTGCAGGTGGAGATGTGGACTTCTGAGGATGACACTGTCTTTTGCAGATGTGTACCAGACACATTACCATGACGCAGCCTTTCTGAACTCATTGGAATTGAAAGCCTGAGTACCAACCCTGTGTATGCACCGTCTGCCATCTTCCATGCCTTTAAACTAGTTGGAAGACTCCTAGGGTTCTGGGAGTTCTGACAGTTTGAAGCTCCATCTTACTGCATGCATTGGAATCAAAAAGTCACAATGACAAGGACAGATGTGCACTGAGAATTGTCTACATCCTCCGGGGGGTAAGAGTACTACTAATGGGGTTCTCTGTTTATCTGCAGACTGCAGCGGAATACGTAAAATCTCGACTCCCAGAGGCTCTTAAGCAGCACCTTCAGGATTACGAGAAGGACAAAGAAAACAGCGTTCTGACCTACCAGACCATCCTCGAGCAGCAGATCTTGTCAATTGACCGAGAAATGCTGGAGAAGCTGACGGTCTCCTATGACGAAGCAGGTATGTTACTAACAGGCACGAGCCCTCCCTACAGAGCTCCCAGACCTGGGTTACGTCTGCGCCTTTTCTGAAGTGGCTGATTAAGGACAAACTGGACTCGATGCTCCATCAGCTGTTGGGGAGTTTCTTCTCTGAGGTTTTAGTGTCAGAACTGTTCCGGGCCATGACCCTTCCGGATCAAATCCCTTTAAGCCTTTGCTCACTTTAAGTGGAGTGTTTCTGGCTGTTTATCGATCTAACCTTCGGAAGGCACTTCGATTTCGAATACTAGATGAAAATCTTAACCTCTAGTAATCTCACAGCTATATCTGATTTGGGTAATTTTTTTTAATATCAGAGATTATATTTTCTCAAGTGGTTCTTGCTTAACTCCCTGAGGTTTTAGCTGAATTGGGCCTTCTTTTCTTCAACATCTCAAATGACATCTGTTCTCTAACACCACTCCAGACATGTGGTTGACTTTGTACTCTTTATCCAGTCCAAACAACACTTCTCAGGGAAGCCATGCACAGACTTCCTTCTTATACCATTGCTATCTGCTATATAGCCGGTGGGCTAAAACCAGTTTTATTGAGTACAGTATTATGTAGACTCATTGAAACCTTTAGAAAGATGAAATGTAAGGCTGGGATATAGTTCAGTTGCCTAGTGTCCTGGTTTGTTTTCTGTTGCTACTTTGTTTCCAACCCAATTCCCCGGTAAAAGAAATTTCAACTCAATCAGTAACAAAACAAGCTATAAACCTAGATTGGGCAAATCTCCCACTACACTACTCTATTTCCATCTATATTATTCCATATAACTTGCTGTTTCTCAGGCCTCGAGCTTCTCTCTCTGCAGCCTCTCCTTTGATCCCTTGTAGCTCCTCCCTGTCCTGATGACCCCCGGAGGCTCCTCCCCTAAGCTCTCAGCTCCTCCCCCTTTCTCCTGCCCAATCATTGGCTCAAGCCTTTATTTGAAAAGTTAAGGTGGGAGAAGGTTCACAAAGCAACTCCTCATCTGCAGCCCCTCTGAGGAGTGGAATTAGCATCAAAATACGAGCCCAGGGCTATCCACCACAGTTTTCTATTGGTATGATTAAAATATTGACCAGAACCAGCTTGAGAAGGAAAGAGTGTATTTCATCTTACACTCCCAAGTAATGATCCATCACTGAGGGTTGTCTAGGCGGAAGAAACTCAAGGCAGGAACTGAGTAGAGGCTCAAAAGGATGCTGCTTACCAGCTTGTACCCCATGGCTTGCCAGCCTGTTGTGGCTTTGGTCCCCAGCACCTCATAAAACTCAGAGCCTGGCCCATCAGACTGTCCTGTGGCACGTTCAGACACAGGCATGTTCTTGGCCTTGAACTTTAGAGACAAATCCTCCCGTGCAGAATTAATCAGGAGCAGTAGAAATAAAGAGAGGCTTGAGGGTTCAAGAGTCCAGGTTCCCAGGCTTGGTGCCCGTGTGATCTTTAGAAAATTAATCTTGTAAACTCTCTGCTTCTCATTGCATATAATTGAGCTAACATTCCATTGGGTTGTTCTAATAATAAAGCATGTGATATTTGGTAATAGGGTCCTTAGAAAGCATAATTAATGCCACAGATGCTTAAGGGTAGATTTGGATCTTTCCAACCCCACAGACAATGGTAGGAGTTCTCAGGGCCTTTCTGTGTGGTAGGGCTCGAGACAGACTCTTTGGAAACCTTGAGAAACTAAGCAACATCTCCTCCGTCAGTCACAGCATGAGCTCAGCTTGGCTTTGGCCATTGCTGTCTGTCTGAGCAGGGTGGCAGGTCTGGCGGAGACTGGATACACGTGGATGGGTAAATAAATGACACTGTGTTGTAAGACCAGAAGGTGAGCACCTCCTCCTCTAGGGCTCATGCACCACTGAGCTTAACAAAAGTAAGACAGGAGAGATAGAAGAAGATCTTACTGCACAGTAGCAAGCTATTTCATTGTAATATGAACCATCCAGAAGAGACGCTAAGGGCATCCAAGACTGGGAGATTAGCACCTCACACTGAGATGGTCAGCACCCCACACTGAGATCCTCAGCACCTCACGCTGAGATGGTCAGCACCCCACACTGAGATCCTCAGCACCCCACACTGAGATCCTCAGCACCCCACACTGAGATCCTCAGCACCCCACACTGAGATGGTCAGCACCCCACAATGAGATGGTCAGCACCCCACACTGAGATGGTCAGCACCCCACACTGAGATCCTCAGCACCCCACACTGAGATCCTCAGCACCCCACACTGAAATCCTCAGCACCCCACACCGAGATCCTCATTGGTGCTTGGCCCCTCCCCACACTGAACTTTTGCTTTCTCATTTTAAATCCCACTATCCTGGGGTTAGGAGGGGGTAGATTGTTAAATTAGGAACAAATACCCTGGTCTCCAGAGAGGTTAATTAGTTCCTAGTTTGCTCATCCACTGTAGAGCAAGCCCGAGTGACTTAGTGGCAGTGATCACCGTCTGTGCCTTCCAAACGTCTAAAATATAATTAATGGGAGAAATCCTTCAACATTGTCTACAGCGTTGGCTCAGAACCTTTTCTTTTCCCTGCTCCTGCCTTAAAAAAAAAAAAAAAATCAAAACCAAAAAACTGTTTTTCCTCTCATCTCCTTTAAATACAACAATATTAAAACCTTATTTACTTGGTCTAAATATCCAATATCCAGCAACTTGAAATTCAGCCCCCCCCAAAAAAAATAGGAAATAAGCAAGAACTCTGTGCAAATCCATACTCGACAAGTGGAGGCAGGAGGATCAGCAGTCCAGTGTTATCTTCTGCAACATAATGATTCTGACACTAGCCTGAGCTATAAGATACTTTGTTTCAAAAACAGGATAAAAAGGATACGGCATCCATAGCATGTCACAGAACTTAGATATGACAAACACACCAGCAGCTTTCCAAACTCACCTGGAGCCTACCTGTCTTTAGTGGTGTAGCTCTGAAGTCATGTCTTATCATATCAGACAATGGCAAGTCCAAGATGGAGGTATCAGATTCAGGCTCAGGAACTGTTTCATTGTAAAATAGCTCTGTGTTGCCCATGACCGCACATGCCAGAAGGGGTGGGCAAATCTTTCTGAAACCCCTTCTATTATGAGGACGTTAGCCTCACTCAAGAAGGCCCTGCCCTCCTGGCCTGCTCACCTTACAAGTGGCATCACTGTGGGGACAGTTGTTCAGACTCCTATGGCTGTCACAGGAGAGCAGTCCTTTCCCAACAGGCAAGCTTTAGCCTCACTGTTGCTGAGGCTTCTGCTGTGGTTGTCTTTAGGCATGGCTGCGGGTCTGCCATAGGGCAGAATATGGAGACAGCAAAAGCACACAGCGGAGTGAAGTTGCTCACGTCAAGGTGCCCGGGAAGCAACGGAAGACAACAAGGGTCCTCAGGCAAGACATAGCCCCAAGGACTGACCCTCTCAGTTTCCCTGGCCTTCAAACAAAGCCATGAATCCATTGATGGATCAATACATTGATTGGGTCAGAGTCGCTATAGCCCAGTTACAATCATCAGATATATCAACTGAGGACCAAGCTTTTCACACAAAAGACTTCGGGGGGGGGGGRGGGGCGACTTTCTATCCAGGTCATCACAGGATACAACATAGGGATGAAGATGAGAAAAACAGCATATAGACTGTAGTACTGTTTAGGAGTTATTATTTGATAAAAAGGTGACCTTAGAAACAAAAGATACCAAATCTGTCCCTAACTCTGCTGCCAACCAGATACATGGCTTCAAGTAACTAACCCTTCATAAAGCCCGCTTGCCTATAAATGGATGACATGAATATAGTCTCCTGGATGCCTTCTAGGTCTGAAATGATTCCTCTGGTCTGCTTAGACTGGAGAGCTTGAGTAGCTATATGTTCTGAGGCTGCGTGTGACAGACACGAGCTTTCCGTTAGCTCCGTTGCCTTGCTCTCTCCCTGCCACGACCATTCGTGCTGAATAACTGAGTAAAAGGCCAGAAGCCCTCAGTCTCTTCAGTGTTTGCACATGCATATGCAAATGCCTGGTGATGGACGAGTTGATCCATGGCCACAACCCTCCCGATTGGGGGTGTGGACAGGTGAAGGTAGGAGGATCAGAAGGCCAGCCTGGGCTACTAGAGACCGTCTCAAAACAGCAAATGAAATATAGCAAGCCACTAGGTTTTTGAAAGAAAATATCCTGAGCTCCGTCATTCGCCATTCGTGGGCACTCACTAAGGTGGTTTAGACGCTTTCGTTAGCATTCGTCAAAGCTAAGCAAACTCCAGAATACGAAGTGAGGTATGGTTTATGTTTAATCTAATGCTGTGTTTATGTAAGTCAGAGTGCATGTTCACGCATATTAACATATTGGAGAGATTTCCAAGGAAGCAATGACATGATCTGTAAGGCAACAACATTTCAAACGATCTGAGAAAAACACATTGGCCTGCTGCTCATTACCACAGCAGTCAGCACAGAGAACCTTTCTGCATATTTATTTCTATGTTTTATGTATTTATGTTGATTGATTTATTGTGATTTGGTATTTATTATGATTTATTGTTTATGTACCTGTAAGTGACCTTGCATTCTGTTTTTAATTGTCCTGTGTGCCTGTGCATGAATAATAACCTGTGGTTCTTTGCTAAAGATACATCCGCATGGCTTTGTGTGGGAGGGATTGTTGGGAGAGGGACCCATTTCTACTTGAGAGCGACTTAGCCTGTGGCCAACTCAAGAGCCCTAACTTGGAGCCAAAGTCTGGAAACTGGAACAGAGATGCATTCTTATTCCTAATGCCTGCGGGATGCCGTCTCGCCCTGTGTTACCTTGAGACAGCTTCCTGGACTTCTACTTACATCGCCACTTCTGAGCTCCCTTCTCAAACCGGCAAGGGTCATTATTTCTATCCTTATTAGCTCACTAGCAATGCCGCTTCTCAGTGAGCTCTGGGTCAGCCACAGAAGCTGAGTGAATCACGTGGTACAGGCGAGGAAAGGCGAGAGTTGAGCAGGCTATGTATTGGGTTAACCTGAGCCCCCTGGTACACCCGAGACCTGCAGATCCGTTAACACTGCCAGGCAGTCGCTCAGCTTCCTCCAAGGAGGAGAGGACAAGTAGCAACAAAGTTTCAGTGGTTCTGGATGGAGCTAACCTGACGTGAAACTACAGAGAAGTCTCACCAAACACTGGCGTGATTTTTAGAGGAATAGCTTTTAAAGGGGAAAGAGAAATGTGCTGTTAGCAATTTAGAAAGTAGCTGAAGGGCCCCCCCTGCTGAGATTACTTTACTCTCTTTGAAATGGATGAAGCCTGAGAGCGCCATCCCTGTCCTAATTGAGCCATTAGTGTCAGAATTATCAGTGGTCTCAAAAGGAACGCCATTTACTGTCACAGGGAGGCATTGACTGCACATCCAGAAACCAGACTCAGGAGGAGAGTGGGAATTATTTAGGGCCTTCCAGGTTTTCCCTCAGAGCATTTTAGGAAGTGCAGTAGCGTCCCTTCAAGGGAAGTTTTTCACTCTGGCAGACTATCTCCACGTGTTTCTCAAACAGCTCCTAAGGGAGGAGGAAACAGTAAGGCCTCTCTATTTTTATCTCCCATCAATCTGTGTCTGGCTTTAAAAGCTTTCTTCCCCTCCTCGACTTGCTGACAGGAACTGGGGGACCTGGAAGGAAAAGAAAAACAGGGACTCATAAGGGATGCTTCAGTCCTGACTGTGTTACGTGCATTGTGTGATCAGCTTCTGACTGTCGGCGATTTAAAAATCTCACTTGTTTTCCTATGTATAATAAATTTTGGTACCTTTGGGGAAGGGGATTCTTTTTGGTTTTTCGAGACAGAATTTATCTGTGTGGCCCTGACTGTCCTGGAACTCAGAGATCCTCCTGCTTCTGACTCCCTGGCGCTGAGATTAAAGGAACGCACCACCACTGCCCAGCTGAGACATTCTTAAAATAGGGAAAAAAAATAAAAGAGAATAAGAACATGTTTTAATCTTACCATTTGATATCTTCAGTACATTTCCTTCCAGTCATTTTTCTGTGCTGAGTTTTAGTAACTTATGCCCAATTTTATATCGTCTCACAGACCCGAACTTCTCTCTTCACGAGCTTATAAACTTCTCTAGTGGTTGGCATTCTGCTGGATAACTGTCACAGTCACCATGCCTGTGGCCTTTTAATGTTTTTTATTCATATTTTAATTCTCGTTACCATATAGAACCCCCAGAATGTGGTCATCTTTTATCAGTGAAGGAAATATGAACGGTAGAATGATAACCGGTACACACAGACTTTAGTGTAGCCAGTTATTAGCCATGTGAACGCATGGAGAAAATAGGTAGCCAGAATTCACTTATAAACCAAGAACTGTGTGGCCAAGAATTCTTCCCCCAGCCCCACCCCTCTGCCCAAGTGCTGAGGACGAAATCCAGGACTTCTGGCTTGCAGGGCAAGCACTTTAGCAATTGAGTTGTGTATCCAGCTCCTAGGTCCATTTTTTAAGCAAAGCCATTTTTTTTTTCATTTTCCCTTTTGTATCAAGGATTTTGAACAGCTAGATACATTTCCCCCTTTGGTAGTGGAGAGCAATAACAGCCTTCCCACCTACAAAGCAGGAATCTCACAGCTTGAAAGTCATATCAACACAGCAGTGGGACACTGACATGTGCTCTGCTCCCCCACTGTCAAATAGCAGCAGCCTTGCTTTCTTAAGACTCTCCCGGCCTTAACAGTAGGTGGCTCTGTCTTCCCTCTGTGACCACTGGCTGTGTGAGCTCCTGTCAGTCAGGCTTGAAGAACCGCTAGGAATACCAGAGGACCGTGTGGCCCTTCACTCAGGACACAGAGTATTTATTTACCTCTGTGTATGTGTGTTTGTGCACGCACGCACATATGTGCATGTGTATTTGTGTGTATATGTGTGTGCATTCAGGGTATAGAGTATTTGCCTAAGTATGTGTACGTACTTGTGTGTATGAATGTGCACGTGAGTGTGAGTGTCTATAAGTGTGTAGTGAGTGTGCATGAGTTTGTGTGAGTGTGCATGCACACGCACATGTACGCTTTTCTACACATGTGGCGGGGGGGGGGGGGCCCCAGAGCGACAGCTGGCAGAAACAGATCACTAAGTGCAGTAGACCTCTGGAGGCCTGGAGATGGGCAGAGGAAGAAGAAATTGGGTTTGGGGTTGATGGTTTGATTAAATAAATCAGCTGCCTCTTCGCTTCTGTGATTGCAAGCCGTTTCCTCTAACATGCGCTCTTGCCCCCAGCCATGCCGCCACCTCGTGCTGCTCCCCGTCTAATTTTAATGAGTTTGATTAGATTGCATTAATATGTGATCAGCATTGCCTGTTCGCTTATGAAATTCCCAAAGTAGGAAAAAAATGTAATTTCAATTGAATCTTATTAAGAAAAAGTGGTCTGATTAGGGAGTTATTAAAAGAAGAAAATCAATTCATATTTATCAATTGCATGTGGTCTGTTAAAATAAAAGGCTTCAAATCCACTCTGAAAATATGTAAGTGCAAATTTTGTGGAAGGCAAGACAAAAATCTAAAATTTCAACAGATTCTGCTGAGTCTCCCGAAAACCACTGAAATTTAGAATATCAGGATGTGTCACCTCCAGTGATTAGGACCCTTGGGCCAGGACTGTGTTTTTCTTTCTAATCAAGTTGCCATTGTTTGCCGCAGGGAATTAGAACTGCTACCTGTCGCTGAAGTAGTGTTTGATTACAAGAGCTAAGAAAAACATATACACAGCAAAGGAAACGCGTGCACCCTGTGATTACATCTGAGTGGCTGGCTCCAGCAGGGGTGTTGCTCTCCCCGTCTCTTCCTCTCTGCCTGCTACGCGTCTGTAACCGACATTTCATGGTCTTGCTGCAATGCTTACGATAAACTTCAAGGTAGTCCAAGTTAATAGTGAGCCCCGAGCCCCCACCCCCTTTTTAAGATTCATTCATTTATTTTATATATGTGTGTACACTCTGGTTCTCTTCAGACACACCAGAAGAGGACATTGGACTCCATTACAGATGGTTGTGAGCCACCATGTGGTTGCTGGGAATTGAACTCAGGACCTCTAGAAGAACATCCCGCTGAGCCATCTCTCCAGCCCCAAACACTTTATAGAGAAAAACAAGATAAAATTTTTTAATGATAGGATTTCTCAAATATGGACTGTTACTGTACGCTCCTCTTACTGTATGAAAGGCAGACAAATACATCCTTGGCCTGACTTTTAGACTTTGAAGGTCTGTAACCACAGGACTGTTAAAGTCATCTGTAAGATGTTGAGGTCAGTCTTTGGGATCTACTTAATACTCCAGATTTCGTTTGGTAAATTGCCTTGTGAGATGCACCATTTTCAAGCAGAGTAATTCATTGTGTTGATTTCATTCATTAATGCCCTTGGCTGTGGGCTGTGTGGCTTGGGCCATTTTGGGTGTGATGGAGAGCTTTTGTTGTGCGGATCCGTGAGAAACTCCTGAATCTGCTCTTATGATTCTGTAGTCATCAATCCCAGGGGAACTGACCGACAACACAGAGAAATTGCCAGAAGCCACTGTCTGTGCGACACAAACATTTACTGTGCAGCAGGCCTGAGTCTGAGCTGTGGAGAAAGACAGGAGCGTTAGAAGAATCTTGTCTAAATGAATTGCTAATCTTGGCTGCAGTGTGCATCATTCTTTAAATGGCCTCTTCTTTGCCAGAGCTCAGTTCATTTCATTAAAAAAAAAAAAAGTGCCACAGATTACCTTTTTATTATTTATTACTGATATGCTTCCTAAAAGTATGGTTTTCCATAGTTAACAATAGCAAGATTGTAAAACAGAAAAATTAAAGCCATAAAAAAAAATGAAGTAAGCATGCTAACCACAGCGAGCCGTGTGTCACAGCGAGTCCTGCGTCACAGATGGCGTGATGCACTGCATGGACTCATTTACTCTCTCCTCAGCCCTTTGACAGCCGGGGCAAAAGAGGAACCTAGCAAACCACCAAGCTCTGCTTAATGCGCAGAGGAAAGCTGGGTCCTAATAGAGTAGCTTTTTTTTCAGCAACACACACACACTCTGTCATTGAGCCTGTGTCCACCTGGGGTCCCCAGAAAGAGCCTGAAACAAAAGGCTTTAGAGTTGTCTTAGGACTGTGGTCCTAGGGGACAAGGCTGGGGACATGGAGACCGCAGCAGGAAACAGGGACACCCGTGCAGTTGGGTTTCCTTGACAGGAAGTGGCTGCTCACGCAGCAGGGGGGTGGGGGTGGCTTCATCCTCTGGAAGTTTTTGGATTGGATCACACCCACTGCCATTGGACTACTTTACCATCCTCCACGCTGGTCAAGGGCCACACACGTCACTCATGTCCCTTCGCTCATGGCTAGGCTGTGCTCCTGTGCTGGATGGGTCCCTTGGGTTTCAGCAATTCCTAAGGAAATTGGTCTCGCAGACCAAGAGAAGGTGAGACTGTGGGTAAGAAGTGTGCCAGACCAACACAGCAGGTGGAATCTTAAAGTTTCGTGTACCAAATGCAAATGAATTCGTCTTATGCTCATTTCCTATTTCAGCCATCTATAGAAGCTTGGGAAGTTGCAGTTTTCTTAGATGTGTGTGTGTGTGTGTGTGTGTGTGTGTGTGTAGATAAATACAATAAAGCGCTCCGTGAAGGACTGTCCCAGTCCCCACAAGATGACCTAATTCAGTCTTAAAAACCCAGCTAGATTGTTGAACCTACTTCCTAGTGGTAGTGAGGGCTACTCCTGTAGGGACACCCATGATAAAGACAAGAGGGGGCAGTTTGGAGATAGGGGCCTCAATTTGTGTCCTTGACCATAAATCAGAAACGCCCTTAGTCATGTCCTGGCTGGTGGCCAGAAATGATTGGGCGCTATTGTTAATCCCAAAGACAGACGGGAAGAGAAAGACCACTGACCCAAGTCATCATGGCTGATGCTCAGTTAAGGCAAGCCATTAATTGAAGCAAGCAATTTTTTTTTATTCAAGCACACAGGCTGCCTCTCGCTAAGTTGGGGTTCAAGAGGTCAGCCATGGATGTGAGGAAGGCAAGGTTTTTTTATAGTTCGGGGGTAGGGAATTTCCAAATGGGGGATTTGGTAGGCAAGATAGCTGGGATTACAGGAGCAGAACAGAAAGCAGAACAAGTGAGTCATGACTGCAAGATGGTGGCACCAAGGTAGTCATAGCAACAGGTAGTCATAGCAACAAAGGTGCTTATAACAGTTTTTAAAACAAAGATAGGGTTGTCCTTTCCTGGAACAGGCGGTACAGAACCATTGTAGTTAAGAATACAGGTGGGGCTTAGCACAGTCCTTTAGTAACAGGTTTAATCAAACAGGAATGACCCTAGCTTGGCTTTACTCTAAGATGGCTTTTAAGCCTAAATGGAAGCAGGCTGGTTCTTCACTATAATCCCTGGTCAAGTTCTGTTAGAGAAAGCTAGTTCTCAGATCTCAGTGGGCAGGGGTAGCATTCCAAGATACCCGAAAATATGAGTTAATCCAGGTGGGCCACTCCTAGAAAGGCAGATTTCAATTCTTAAAATGGATCAGGAGAGTAACTCCTTCAACTGTGTGTGTAACTTTCAGTATCTGACCCAGCAGGTGCCTTAGTGAAGCTCTTTTCTTTCCTTTTCTTCTCTTTTCTTTTCTTTTCTTTTCTTTTCTTTTCTTCTCTTCTCTTCTCTTCTCTTCTCTTCTCTTCTCTTCTCTTCTCTTCTCTTCTCTTCCCTTCCCTTCCCTTCCCTTCCCTTCCCTTCCCTTCTCTTCTTCCTTCCTTCCTTCCTTCCTTCCTTCCTTCCTTCCTTCCTTCCTTTCTTTCTTTCTTTCTAATTAATTTATTCACTTTACACCCCAATATGAAGTGTTGTATTTTTCTGGGCTCCTTTTGCTGTTTGCTGCTGTAGGAGGCGGGGTCGAGAATGAAGTCTGTATGTGCTGTGCATTTCCCCCCAGAGCAGCTGCCGACCCGGTCATCTGCTGGTCATCACTGTCATCAGCGGCTAGTTCTCCATAGAAGCTCTCTCTTTAAGGAGCGAGCAAGGACAGTTTCCGCCCGTGGGATGACAGGAGAGGAGAAGGCGATTGGGAATCACACGCACCCTTCCCTTACTTCTAGAAACCACTCGTTCTGTGGTTAGGTTTAAACAGTTGTTCTGAGGAAGACACTTTTTGAGAGAATGTGTGTGTGTTTAACTTTCAGGATTTGCTTTCCGAACGGTAAGCAATGCAACCTGAGATTTAGCACAAAAGAGCAAGCGAAAAAGGAAATGGCTCGACACAGTTGAGATTTGAGTTTGTCTCAGTGGTCAGAGTTTGAGGATCTTGACCCACATTAAATAGAAACTCTGTCTTTGCAGGCCAGGTTGCGTCTTAAATTCACACCTGAGTGTGCATGGGGGGTTATTTTCTCTAGCCAAAGCAACTTAGTCTGAGGTTGTATCACTAAGGAGTGTGACTCTCCCTCTCTCCCCCAGTAATCTTTAACTGCTCGGAGCTCCTCAGGGAGGAGTGGGGCCTTGTGAACCTTCCCGATCCCGGATCGGCCCCACACCTGCTCCTGTGAAGGTGATCACAACTGCCCTGACTGCTAGAGCAGTCTAGTCACGATTGGAAACAGTTAACCCTTCTCCCCCAGGACTCGCCTCCTCCTTCTCTCATCTTCTTCCCAAACACCACCTCCCTCAATCCCTCCGGCCTTCCGGGAGTGACGGGAGTGACGCAGATGTCTCCTCTGGGACTAAGCACTGAATAATCACTTAATCTCATCTCCCATTATGGGCCTCTGCATGTACTACCTCTTACTACAAAAAGAAGTTTCTCTTTTCAAAGCTGACAACATCACTAATCTTAGAGGTAAGAGCATAAATACTAGGAAATGATTTGACAACATATCCATTCAGCAAACACCACTTTGTCCCTATCGTGGGGTCTGTGATTTCCTAGCCCCAGTCTTTTGACCCAAGTTTATGGTGCCAGGCATGATTTCCCTCTGGGACAGTCCACAAGTCCAGCTGAACAGTGGTCGGCTATCCGATAGCTGTCACTAACCTCCGAACCAGTGAGCGCAGCCCGGCTATTAGGTTGGTATTGCTCGTCCACAGCTGGGTAAGAGTTAAGACATTTGAGCGTTCTCCCCAGCAATAAAAGACTATCCAACGGGAGGAAGCTCCAAGCTCCGTTCTAACTGATTTATGTCAATGTCAAATGCACACTCACACACACACACACACACACACACACACACACACACGAGTGTGCGCACAGGCATGCTTACACACATGCACATATATTTACACACACACACACACACACACACACACACACACACACACACACAGACAGCCATGAAAGTTGGAGCTGTTTTGTTGGGGAAAGGAGTTCAGTGACTGTACACGTGACTGAGAGAATAATGAGGTAAATAGAATCAAATCATTATGTATGAGATCATGGAAGAATAAATAAGTAGATTTTAAAAGTCACATCTGAAAGCGTGTGGCCCAGATATAATTGCATTTGCAAATAAAGTGCACACAGTTCTGAGGTCAGTCTCAGAATACAGTTAGGGGTGTGTGTGTGTGTGTGTGTGTGTGTGTGTGTGTGTGTTTTCCCTTTTTTCTGGAATACTTTGCTAGTAACTTCCAACCTCTTTGGTTGATTCTGCTTCCTTATAAGCCTGCCCCTGGAGGGAAATCAATCTTACACAGCCGCCAAAGAAGATGCACTTAGCTAAAAATAGTTCCCTTTTGACAAGGTTTTGGGAGATTTTTTTTTTTTAAATATGAAAGTTACATAAAATGGAATGAGGTCAGATGTGACAGCTGTGGTCAGATCCTCCTCTCTGGAAATGCCTAACCGGCTCTCTGTGCAGATCCTTAAATGGATGCTGTGAAGCTGTGCTGAACTTGGGGCATTTCCCATCTGCATAGGAGGGGCCCAGGGCATTCCGCGCCTTGGCGATCAAGCCTCTGCTGGGGCCCACTGCCCACTCACTTGAGGCTCCGTTTGCCTGGGTTTCAGTTGGGAATTGTTTTCTGACCACTACTGGTAAAGCAGATTTACTCTATAACAGCCTTTCCTTTATAAAATGGCTGCTTTAGCAAGGGAAATTTCTATAGGACAGCTCACCGTGTCTGAGGCAGTCTGCTATGGGAGGGAGGTTGGTGGAGGCTAACAGGCAGAATCTACAGATGCCACTAAACATTCTAAAATGTTTAAATGTTTCAAACAAGGAGGTCGGCTCCTCCCTCACCTTGCCCCAACAAAATTTATCTGACCAAAATGCCACGGTCACTAAGGTTGAAAACCTACAATAGAGCAACAGTTCCTTGTGACATATTAGAGTCCCCTTGGAGGAATATCAGCTGCTGATCCCGGCAGCACTGAGAACAGCTAAATCATTTCTGACCAGCGGGACCCCAACAGCTGTATTTCCAATCTTCCCAGGTCCTCAGCCAAGAGCAAGATATGCTATTTTAAGACACCTTTTTTTTTTTTTTTTTTTTTTTTGTCTTAAAGAAAAGACTAGTTTGGACATCACCACAAATAGTTTTGCTCTCTAAAGCTTGTGGAAAAACTCGATATGGCTTGGCTTGGCTTGACCTGTTGGGAGGTGTCCCATCACCATGGTGAAATCAAATAAACCGTAGGAGCCTTTTCCTTTCGAAGACTATGCTCATAGCACTAAAAACAGCCGTACTTGGTGCTGTATTGAGAATTCGTTCCCCTTAGCTCATGCTTTCTCCCTCCGATAAATAGTCAGCAAGTATTTATTAGCAGCTGTCATCTTCAGTAAAGTTTCCCCACAAATGTGTGGTGTATTGGAGCATGGGTAATTTGTTTCCCTTGAAGATTTGTAAAGTATCATTGTCACTTGGTGATGAAGTGTCATTATTGGTCTGCTATCTGACTTGTTGTGCCTTGCAAAAATGCCTAACGCATTTTTACTAAGAGTTTAGTCAGGGGTTTCCCCATAAGTTCCTTTATCAACTATTTCCTCACACCAAAAGTCAAATCTTAAAATTCAGTCAATCTGAATTCCAAATTCTCCTGGTCTTCTTGATAGATCATTTTATTTTTATTTTTTTTTTAGGTGTTGATGTGGATGGTACAGATTCTCAGAGAGCTCAGAAAACCTATGACATACTCAAACCTTCTGATAGGGTTATGAGATATTTAATGGAAAGGAACGGTATTTAATGGAAACTCCTCCATCTCTAAGACCAGAGCTTGCCTGTTTTGTACCGTGAACTGCCCTCCCCTGTGCCTGCCTCAAAGCATCACTGGAACGCAGGCTGCCCCCTCCTCAAAGCCATCCAAGTCTTTGAAGATGCTGAGTGACATGGGACCTGTGGAGCACCATACACTGTTGTGCTCATCGACCTGCACATGTGACTCGTGCTCCCTGGTCTCTCTGGGGATGTTACGGTTTAGATACAGTTGGCCCTTCAAAGGTTTCCAACCTGGAAGCTTGCTTTCCAGTACGACTGTGTTAAAATGGTAGAACCTTTAAGAGGTGGGGCCTGCTTGAAAGTAATTGATCAGTTACCTTTACGGACTATCAAATCACTCATAAAAACCTGCCAATGTGACAAGGCCATCTCTGATACAGGGAGAACAGTCATTGTGGCTGAGTTTGCGCATCTCTGCCACAGTCGTGACTACTGTAGGACTGAGGCATTGTGGGGTGGGGGAGGGCCATACCACTGCCCCAGCATCCCTTAGGCAACTTAGGAACGGGCAGGTTTGGTTGCAGTAGGGAACGGGACTCTAGTTGTATATGGTCATGTGATGGTTATATGATCCCTTTGAATATACCTGATCATAGGATGAAATCTATCAAATTATCTGCAGATTTTTTTTTTTTTTTAGAAGTGCGGAATAAACAATTCAAGGAAAGGCTGAACTTGATAAGGATGTAATCAGGTCATGCTTGGAACCATACAAACCTGTAGGGGTCTGCCATTTATGGGATTTGATGTTCCAGTCACTACTGTGTCACAAACAACCCCACAGGGGTAGCCATTTTCTTACGCTGCTTGTGGGTTCTGTGGGTCAAAGCAAATGGAAAGTCTTGGTTATCCTTCCTGGGCCTCATCTGGGAAGGCCAGTTCATTTTAGCACCTTGGCTAGAAGGGTGAAGCAAATTGGACTTCACAGTGTCTCTTGGCCAGAGCTGCCTGCACATGGTCTGTTAGCATAGGCACCCAGTGACAGATGCTGTGTGGGGGAAATGGTGTGCTGAGAAGCACGGCCCTGAGTGACGTAACCAAAGCAATCCACTCCTAGCAGGTGAGAATCACGGGGCATTGTGGGACATGGCCTGGGCGTGCCTTCTGCCCAGAGTACTGTTAGAAATGGTCACGGTCCCACCTAGACTATCGGAGAGGGAACAGAGGCTGCGTCTCTTTGAAGGAGGAGTGTCAAAGTATCTGTAGCCACTTGTCACAGGAGCCTACTGGCTTCCCTTCTTAAAGCAGAATCTAGTCTGCCCAGCCGTCCCTCTGATCCTTATCAGTCATGTCAATGGAAAAGGTATCAAACTCAGTAGAATGTTCCTGTCTTCACTGTAGAAAAGTCAGAGCATTTTTTTTTCTTTTTCTCTTATTGATTTTTTTTTTTTTTTTTGAGACAGGGTTTCTCTGTGTAGCCCTGGCTGTCCTGGAACTCACTCTGTAGACCAGGCTGGCCTCGAACTCAGAAATCCGCCTGCCTCTGCCTCCCGAGTGCTGGGATTAAAGGCGTGGGTCACTACCGCCTGGCGTGATGGAAGTTTCTAAAGCACAGATGCTGTCGGGAGCCTGGCATTTGTCTTTACTGACATTTCTATGTCATCCACAGGAAGTGGGGATGTCCACAGAGGTGCTGGAGTACTCAGGTTAGCGAGCTAGTGAATGATTCCAGAAATACATCTCGTTCTTAAAATATGACCAGTTTTGACCTTGAGCAGAGAGAGAGATAGACAGAGAGAGACAGACAGACAGACAGACACAGAGAGACAGAGAGAGACAGACAGACACACACACACAGAGATAGACAGAGAGAGACAGACAGACACACACAGAGATAGAGACAGAGAGAGACAGACAGACAGACACACACACACACACTGAGACAGAGAGAGAGACAGAGACAGACAGACAGACACACACACAGAGACAGACAGACAGACAGACAGACAGAGAGCCCCTGCACAGCTGCCAGAGATTCGCACCTTTCTAAACAGATTTTAAACGTCAGCCTTCCTTGGCTCCAGCCTGTCAATCCCAGTCAATAAATAACAACCTTGAACGCAGCATCTTTTCCTCCCCGGGGTCTCCAGCTGCTTAACTGATCTGCCTAGCTCCGCCGAGCATCCGAGGCGGTAAGTAAGCAATGGGAACGCACAGTTTGGGTGAGAGTGGGATTGTTCCTAGCACAGAGACAACAAGGAAATGGAATGTTTTCCAATCTTCCCTTTCTGCCTGGGACACTCATTCCCAATGAAGTTAAGTGACTTTCTCAGGGTCTCAGAGGAAATCTTGCTAGGGTGGGGTAGCCTGCCTCTGACTATCGCAGCTTTCCTGGGAGCCCATGCTCCTCCAGGCGCCTGCCTGTGCTGCTTAGGTCGGATGTCCAGTAGCACTGCAGTTAGCCAAAGATGCCTGTATGATTTCTTTTCTGCCCGAAAAGAGGCCAGGGAGCATGTGAGCTTATGAGAAGGTTCTGCATGTGTCACTCAGGAGCTGCAGCGGTTGAGGGCTGTGATGCTGCAGAAATCAGGACCTTCCACTAGAAGACTGCTGTCGAAGCGGGGAAGACTTGACTCTCTGGGAAGACTGCCCTATAGATTTGATCTTGGCCTTGGATATGAGATCCAAGGTATTAAAATGATGAAAGTGAATGTTGTTGCTCCTGGCCGGAAAAGAAAACAGGAAACAGACTGAAACAAACCCAGTAATTCCTAGGATGGTTGGCCAACCGAAGTGTAAGGATACTTCTGACGCCTGCCCTTTTCTCCTTTCTGGTCTTTTAATTTTTACAGTAGCACATTCTCTAAAAGCACATGATGATACTTGCCCTATATTAACGTCCTTTACATTGGGAAATCTTCAGGAAAAAACTCTCGTGCTTCTCTTTGCTCTGCCAATAGACAAATGCCATAATTCTTACTTGTATATAATCAACACTCCTTTACTTTATTTTTTACTTATTCACTTTATATCCTGCTCCCGCCTCCTTCACCCCTTCCCACAGTTCTTGCCCCATCCTCCCTCTCCTCCGCTGAGCAGTTGGGGACCCACCTGGTACCCCCTTACCCAGCACATCGGGTCTCTGTGGGGCTAGGCCATCCTCTCCCACTAAGGCGAGGGAAGGCAACCCAGCTAGAAGACCAGACCCTACACACAGGCACAGCTCGTGGCACAGCCCCTGCTCCAGCTGTTCGGGACCCACATGAAGACCGAGCAGCACATCTGCTGCACATGTACAGGGAGGCCTGGGTCCAGCCTGTGCGTGCTCTTTGGTTGGTCCCCTTCGGGACCACAATCCTTCCCCCAACTCTTGCATAAGATCCCCAGGTCCGTCCACTGTTTGGCTGTGGGTCTCTGCATCTCTCTCAACACTTTTGTTTTTACTAACATTTTTTACATAACATCCTGACACACATTTCATAAATTATATACTCCATGCTTATGCATGTATTTCAGTTTCAACAAAGTGCCCTAACAATATACATGGAGGTTAATTTATAGGTATTTTGATGTGAGAGTGGTCAGCTACTGCCCATCCATTAGGCCTTGCAGTGGACCTGTCAGATTCGGGCACTTGGGTACTAACCCTGGCTCTGCAAGAGCATCAGCTACAAACACAGACTGAGGATTGACAGACCTGGCAGCTCGAGTCCCATGAGCGCTGAAGTGAAGGTCATGAATTTAATACCATCCTACTCCCAATCTGGTTAAGCCAGTCTTTTAGAGGTGATAATGGTTGAGAGTTCAGAGAGCAAGAGCCAGCTGTGCTGGTGCACACCATTAATCCCAGCACACAGGACTCAGAAGTAGGTGGATGTCAAGAGTTCGAGGCCAGCCTGGGTCTCCAAAGGGAAGATTTTTGTTTGTCAACTTTGGACCATTTTGAACAGAAAACTGTGGCAAAAGAGGAAGAATTTACAGAAGATACATTTTCTGGAATAGTATCTTTGCTGGAATGTCAACTTTACCAGTTCTGGGGTTTGTTCAGTTTAATGGTATACACTAACTGTTGTAGAATAATGCCTGACACAAGTTGACTTAAGAATGAATGAATGAGAGAGAGAAAATATGTAAACAAAAAGCTCCTATATTGATTCTGTGTTAGTCGTTTAAGTGGGTGTGCTGACTAATTTTATGTCATTTTGACAGAGTCTAGAGTCACCTGAGAGAAGGGACCCTCAATTGAGAAAAGGCTCCCATAAGATCATCTGTAGGCAAGCCTGTAGAACATTTTCTTAATTTGTGATTGGTAGGGGAGGAGCCAGCTCATTGTGGGTGGGGCCACCCTGGGCTGATGGTCCTGGGGGTTGTGCAAATGTAGGCTGAGTAAGCCAAGAGAAATATGCCAGTAAGCAGCACCCCTCCGTGGCCTCTGCCCATGGCCTCTGCGTCAGCTCCTGCCTCCAGGTTCCTTCCCTGCTTGGGTTCCTGTCCTCACTGCTGTTGATGGTGAACTGTATATGGAACTGTGAGTGAGTATGAATAAGCCCTTTCCTCCTTAAATTGCTTTTTGGCATGATGCTTCATCATAGCAGTTGTAACCTTGACTAAGCCAGTGGGTGAGGTTTTGCTCTGCTGGATGAATCTGAAACTGGAAATGTGTGATCTGTGTTCCGATATTTCATCATTCATCAGAATATCCTGGAGCAGGTAAGCTGCACTTGGAAGTTTCTGACTCAGGAAGTTGAGGATGGACCACTGGTGAAGGTTCCCAGTTGGAGCAATGCTATCCCCGACAGGCATGACTAAGCAAAAACACAATCTTAAACCATAAACCTGGGTATTCACAAAATACTGGGCTTCACTGTACTTAAGAGTTTGGGGAAGTAGCAGGATGCTGTGGCCCGGGAAGGCTTGGGAATTATGGGTTTTTTTTAGGTTTTGTTGTCATTGTTTGAAACAACAAAAACTCTCTAGATAATGTAAGTAGAAAATGTTTAGAAGGCAGTTGGGAGTTTGCAGATCTGTTAGGGAGGCTGAAGAAGCAAGTTTGAAAAAATGTGCAAGAATAGGGGGAAACCACAGACCCGCATCATTCTACCATCACCCCAACACACACACACACACACACACACACACACACACACACACA
>BDUI01000001.1:1676833-1691187 GCA_002335545.1 Apodemus speciosus | reverse complement strand
GGGAAGGTGGGCAAGGGGGAAGGAGATAGGAAAGAGGGGAAAGAAAAAAGAAAAAAGAGAAAGAGAAAGAGAGAGAAACTCTGCCTGTTTATATAGTAGTGGTGACGTAATTACAGGTAAAGGTAGGCCCATTGAATTCTGGGTATATGGCGGCTGTTGCCTTGGTAACAGGTGCTAATTGTCGCCTATATGACGTCACGGATCTAGGTACTAACAGAGCCCCTTGCTTCATTTGATGAACAAAGTGGACTGTCATTTCATAAACCACTCCAAAGCCCTTTGACCGTGTGATTAAATGTGGTTAGTTACATCAACAATACCGCCGTCCTAGGCTAGCTGCGGGCCAGGGGAGGTATTTTTATTTTGTTTTTGTTTTCTTGCTGAGATAAACAGCTTAAAGTCTTCTTTGACTTCATAGTTTCTCTTTTGTCAGTCCTCATTGATTCTGAGCCTGTGATGAGGTAGAAAAGCACAGAGCTATTCACTTGAGAGTGGCCAGGACTGACCCCGATTTCCCTCACCTAGCACTGCCTCTAGTTCCTGTGACTAGAGCCCACATTTTTCAGTGATTTCTTTTAAAAATAATGTTCCCCCTGAGGCAAGCCAAGGATCTCCTCATGTGGCTTTGGCTGCTCTGGAACTCACTATATAGACTAGGCTGGTCTTAAACCAACAGAAATCCACCTCTGACCCCAGGCGTTGGAACTGAAGGCATGTACTACCACGCCCAGCAAATATTTTGTTATATTTGTCTGTGTCTATGTTCTTGTGTATGTGTAGAGGTCAGAGAACAACTTATGGGATCAGTAGTTCTCTCCTTCGACCATATTGGTCCCAGGAATTGAACCCTTGTCGCAGGGCTTGGCAGCAAGCACCTTTACCCACTGAGCCACCTTGCTAGCCCCTTGGTGACTTCTTAATATGCTGAGGCCCGAGCCTTCAGCGTGCGAGCCATAGAGCCATTTTATATCCAAACCACAACCAAAAATGATACTCTCTATCCTTACCGTGGGGCGAGTGTGATTAGTAGAGGGTCGTTCCAAGAAGCCGTGGGCGTCCCGTGCCGGCCCTGCCTCCTTTCCACACTCTCAGGAAGGTTCCGCATCTTGGGATCCGAAACTCCGGCTCTCCTGCCCAGAGCTCCGTGATCCTGGTGAGCTGCTGCTTCATTCTCTGTAGACGAGGGGGCGAGAGGAATAATCGCCACACGTGTGTGCTTTGCAGGATTGCGATTAAGAAACGAGATCGGCACTGAGCAGGCGACAAGTGGAGTGACCGACCCAGGGAAGCACTAGGTCTGGTAGATGAGAAGTCATCTTATTATTTGTAGAAAATATGGAAATTTTCAGAAAAAAAAACTTTTGATATGTTTATAATCAACTTCAATATTCAAGTGTTATCTTTCAGCATTTTGATCTTTATATGCATGTTTATGTAAGCAAATTCAATTAGGATAGTGTATATGTAGTTCTTTTTTAATAAAAATGACACGTGCTTTTTTTTTTTTTTTTTTTTTTTTTTTTTTTTTTTTTTTTTTTTTGATTTGGTTTTTTTGAGACAGGGTTTCTCTGTGTAGCCCTGGCTGTCCTGGAACTCACTCTCTAGACCAGGCTGGCCTCGAACTCAGAATTCTGCCTGCCTCTGCCTCCCAGAGTGCTGGGATTACAGGCGTGTGCCACCACCGCCCGGCTACATGCTAAAATTTTTATATACATTTTTTCTTCAGTTTTGTCATGAGCACCATGGACAAAGTAGCAATGCGTATTCTTCATAAGTGCTGCGCACGTGCGTCTCTGTAACGCAGCTCCGTGTGGACATCTCCTGAGGCGTTCGTTCTGTTGTCTTATAGCTACTCATCTTAGCCATTCCTTTCCTGTTACAAACGATCCTGTGAGGTCAGTCCTTGTTTGCAAAACCTTGTTCACATCTCTGCTTATTTTCTTCACATAAGATTCAAGGGTCAGACTATATAAACCAGGATCTGCTCTGTTATTTATTTGGAAGGGGAAAAATCAAGAAACCCTCCCTTAAAAGCTGCTCTCACCTTTCCTTTTTAATCCGCAATGCTTTCTCTTCCCCGTTCATCACACCAGGAGCCATGTTTGCGGGGAAGTTCGGTACCCTATTGTGTTTTGGGGAGAAAGTAGGACTCTCTCACTTCTTCACTGGTACCTTCCTGTAGCTCCGCCCCCGCGCTCCGCCCCCGCGCTCCGCCTCCCGGTCTGTCATCTCCCTCAGACTGAGTCCTCATCTCTATTGTCACTCCACCCATATGTCCTGGCTCTTAGGACAGCGCCGCAGGGTCCCGTCCTCGGAGCTAAGCGTCAGGGCTTGTGCTGATCACTGGAATAAGCACCGTGGAGGTGCGGGCTGTCTGCACGTCGTTCATTTTATTGCTCCAGCCCCACGCTGGTGCTCTGTGCCATGGACGGGCTGGTTGAAGGGACAAGGATCCGTGCAAGCCTACACACGTGCCTTTAATCCTTCATACAACAAATAGAGGTTTAAATGAGGAAGAAGAAAACTTACAAGCTGTTTTTCCCCTCAACCAAAGATGTGTATAGGTGTGTCCAAATAGGCAGCCAGACTCAAAGTCAGAATTTGAGCAAGTCATTGGGCCTTCCTGTGTCTAAAGGCAATGCTTTATATAGTTCCCTCTGTAATCACTGATCCTAAAACAGGCAGATAGTTAATAATTATTTCACATAATTGTCCCAAGTCTGATTCGAGGTCTTTATCGTGTTCATTTACATGAGGACATAATTGTCTATGCTTCGTTTGGATGGACTAGATCACCCGGAATGACGCAACCTCAGAACCAGACATGTCTCACGAAGGCAGCCTGGGCTCTGGAGACCTGTCTGCCCCACTCGCAGCTGAGTGCTTAGTGATGTGTCTGTGCCTGTGAACCCCGGGAGCAGGGGAGCCAGCATCTGTTTGGCTGACTTTACTTACAGCAGCATTTTTTTTTTCGAGACAGGGTTTCTCTGTGTAGCCCTGGCTATCCTGGAACTCACTCTGTAGACCAGGCTGGCCTCGAACTCAGAAATCCGCCTGCCTCTGCCTCCTGAGTGCTGGGATTACAGGCGTGCGCCACCACCGCCCAGCTTACAACAGCATTTTTTAAAGATTAATCTCATCATTTCTAGGCCAGGACACATTTCATACTTAAAGAATAAACGTGTAGAGATTTAAGTTCATTTCTCCCTAGACCTGAACATATCTTGGTTTTTCCACCCATACTGGATTCTAGAATGTTGTTCAGTTCGCTTCCATATGGTGTTTTTCAGATTTCTTTTATGTAAATGCCGCACTGAGTTGTCCCCTCCCCCCCCCGGGGTAGGGGGGTGACACCCCGGTGTACACTCTGTTGCTACTGGTCTGTTATCTGCTGGGATGAACCAGGGCCCCTCCCCTATGATGTGTGCTTGAAGGGAGGGTTCGTTCGAGCTGTAATGGTCCAAGTGGCCACTCCTCCTCTGGGGAGCACAGTGCTCTGGGCTTTACAATGGACTCTCCTAACTGGCTTTCGCGCTGGTCTCTGCTGTTCCAAGCTGGTCCAGGATCCTTGCCATGGGTGGTTGTGCAACGCTGATGGCTTTTGCTTTATTTAGGACTAATACCATTTTTAATGAAGCTCAGTTTTAGAAGTTATTGATATTTCCCCCAACTTGCATTGCATTTGTCAAGCTAGGACCTCTGAAGAGAAGAGAAGCAAGGCATTTCCATGAGGAAGGGAAAGGGCAGGCCACCAGGAGAGCCAGAGGGAGTCTCTGATGCTCGGGCTCTGAAAACTTGCGCGCGCAACGGCACGGGGCCGTCAGCTTTGCATCATAGTCATGTTCAAAGAGAGAAGCGAAAGCTTTAAGCTGGGCAGACTCAAAGGCCTAGAGATGATGCCAGTGACGTCAGGGGAAGACTTGCTCTGACAGCAGCCTGGGGCTTCCTCTCGCTTCCGGACAGAAGTGACCGCTGTGTTGGCTGTGAGAGACGTGGCTGAAAAGTTCTGCTTACAGTGACAGTGACATTCCTGGATGCTGCGTTTGTTAATGACTTGCTTCCTCTGATCCCCCTGCCCCCCACCGTATATTTCCTGCCAGTATGGTTTCTGTTCCTCACTAGGCCTGATGTATCCAGGTCCTGAAATTGTGTTACCGAGCCAGCATTCCTTGTCCAACCTCTATCAGATAAGCGTAATCTTATGAGCGTGTTGCCCCCCCCCTTTTTGTGCACCGTTTGTACTTATTGACTTTCATCGACCTGTGCAGATCTTGTTGACTTTTACCTGTGCAGCTCTTGTCTGCTGCACCTGAAGGATCTACGGACCTGTAAGAATGCATAGGCCTACAGTCTGACGCTGTAGACAGTCGTACTTCAGTTCTAGTGTACTTCTGTTTACAGACGTAACAAAGAAGGCAATGGTCCGAGGAAGGTTGTTTGAGATCAGAAAAGGATGTAAGTAAACACCAGTAAGCACATAGTAAATATTAACAAAGCGGCCTTTTCCCAGAACTTCCTCGAAACACAGTTGTCTGGCGTGTGCTACAGATTCGATCCGGGGAAGCTCAAAAGCAAGGCAGGAGGCAGGATCCAGGGTCAGACCACACTGACCAGATCCGGTCCTGTAGCTGTGTCCTGACCTCTAACAAGAATAAGCATGCTCTATAAATGGAATGCCAATGTTTGCCGCAGCAGGCATGGACTCGTGCCCAAGAACCATAGGGGAACAAAATGCTCTGAGGTAATAGACCTTCTGCCTGCTTTTCTAGAGCACCTCTCGCAGCGCCCAAGACGTTGTCCACCACATGTCATTCTTCTGATGACGTTCCAAGGGTGCTCTTCTGTATTCAAATAGATTTTTAGATGCTACGTAAAAACTGTAATGTAGTCACAACATCTCAGGAGAAGATTTACTGCATCAAACAAGGTATCTGATACGTAAAATGGGGAGGGGGAAGAGAGCAGTGTGTCTTGCTCTTAGAAAAGTCTTGGGTCTCCTACAGTGGCTGTCACAACACATGGCTGAAATCCCTGAGGTACAGTGTCCCTGACTGTGTCTCTCCCCTGCTGTCCCTGCACACCTGCTCCCTGCCCTTTGCCCCTCCTTTCCCACACTCTCCAATTTCTTTCTCTCTCTTTCCAAAAGAAAATAACGTCTGCCAGTTTTCCTTATTCTTCACATGTCACATAAATGCCATTAGCATGAGCAATCAAGAACTGAGTGAGTGTCCCTGAGCTGTACTGAACAAGGCCCTAAGCGGTTCATTTCATTAAACTTACTTTTCTTTAAAAAAAACAAACAAACAAGCAAACTTATTTTTATTTAAGTGTGTGTGTGTGTGTGTGTGTGTGTGTGGGCGCGCGCGCGTTCATTCATGTGTGCGTGTGTGCGCACGCGTGTGCGTGCGTGCGTGCGTGCGTGTGTGTGTGTGTGTTCATGTTCACATGCACATTTGCTGGTGCTCAGAAGGGGGCATCAGATCCCCGGGGGCTGGAGTTACAGGCAGTTGTAACACACCTGATGTCTGTACTGGGAGATAAACTCCAGTCCTCTGCAAGAGCGGCTAGTGTTCTTAACCATCTCCCCAGTCTCAAGCTGAACCTGTCAAGACTGCTACCCCCGTTACAGCTTCAAAAATCTGGAAATTTGGAAATTAGGAAAAATGTTAGAGTAAAGTAAATCTCTATAAAGTAAGGGTTCTTGTGACCTTAGATTTAAAACTATAGCTGTGAGCCAGGCGGTGGTGGTGCATGCCTTTAATCCCAGCACTTGGGAGGCAGAGGCAGGCGGATTTCTGAGTTCGAGGCCAGCCTGGTCTACAGAGTGAGTTCCAGGACAGACAGGGCTACACAGAGAAACCCGTCTCGAAAAAACCCAAAACAAACAAACAAACAAACAAACAAACTATAGCTGTGTGCCTAGTGGCTGGCACGGGATCTTCTCGGAAGTGAGGGGGGATGACCTGGCTGACACACAAGCCAGTGTCTCCCCTGTGGAGATGCAGGTGCCCCGCACAGGCAAGGGCACCCAGAGGCAGCTGCTGGTCAGGGGTCATCACTGAGATGCTGGCAGATCATTCACAGCTGAGTCTGAATCTGAGCTTGAACTATGGCAAGCGCTGGCGTCCATCGTCATTGTCATTGCTGCTGCCTGTCTGTCCCCGTTTCATTCTCTGTAGCCAAAATAATTGGCTCTCTTCCCCCATCCCGTACTTTATATATCAAATACCTTGGTTTATGCAGTAAATAGTCTCCTAAAATGCTGCAAATGAGTTAAATATACATTTAAGCTTGTCCCCAACTAGCTTATAAATAAATGAGACTCGGCCTGTGGCTATTTTATTTGGCTTTGACAATTACTTGGGGTGGGGTGGCAATCCCTAATCTGCTCTTCTAACTGCTGGCCTGGCCACCGCCCCAGCGGTGTCCCCAGACACTTGCTGTTTCTCCTGGCCACGCGCTATGGGCCATCTCCCCTCATGGCGGCTTCCTCCTCTCCTCTTATTCTCCCTCTTTCTCCCCCTCGTCTCTCCTCACTCCTCCAACCAGGGCACTCCAAACCCACCTACCTCTAACCCCTCCGGTAATTGGCTGTTTTCCTTAACCAACAGTTTTAAGTCAAAGACCAAGATTTGCACAGCAAAAGCTTGTAAACATGCACAATACATAGCAACAGACCAAACCTCAACATGTATGTTATGCACATATGTTGATGTGGTGAGAGAGAGAGAGAGAGAGAGAGAGAGAGAGAGAGAGAGAGAGAGAGAGAGAGAGAGAGAGAGAGGATAGTACAAAGGTGTGAGACTTTTTTCTCTCCTCACCCCTAGTTACTAGCCCTACCCTTGGCCTGAGGCCGTGGTTTACCGAGCACCAGTGTAAGAATGTATTGGTGAGGAAAGAGCATCCTCTCAGCTCCAAACGGACCTCCACCTCTAATGCACCAGAAACCCATGAACAGGGCCGGTAAAGGGAATGGTGTGCAATGTGTAGGTGCATGGCATCTGGATATCACTGGTGTGGTGGAAACCTTACCCTCAGCGGCAGACTCAAGGTCCTGGTGAAGTCCCTCCCCGACAGCACCTGCCAAGCCTATGTGACCTTCAACAAACACCTGAAATTACTTATGCTGTTCAGAGATGGACAGATTAACCCCCCCTCCCTACTGGAGGAGTTTTGACATTTCTGAGCTTGGCAGACAGGTCAGGAGTATGAAGTCTCCTTGCTGTCTCTATTTATGATGCAACAACAGTGTGTCCAAGAGATTCTTTAGCGAAAGCTAAGAGCTCAGATAGCCTACTCCTGGACAAATCCGGCCCTTTCCTCTTGTGTCTTACAGTATCTGTTAAAACAAAAGTTGCCTAGTTCAAAAATAATCAGGAAAACTTATATAAAAATGACTTCTTTCCAAGAGGCTGAAGAAGACCCCATGGGCCAGCGTCCCCGTTCCGCGTCCGACCCCGCACGGCCTGCGTCCCGCATCCGTCCCCGCATGGCCCGTGTCCCCGCATTGCCCGCGTCGACCCCGCATGGCCCGCGTCGACCCCGCATGGCCCGCATCCCCACACGGCCCGTGTCCGTCCCCGCATGGCCTGCGTCCCCGCACGGCCCGGGTCCGTCCCCGCACGGCCCGCATCGGACCCCGCATGGCCTGTGCTTCTACTCCCCAGGACTGCCCCCTTCCCCAGCTGGCATTCGGGCCGGGCTTCCTTTCAGAGCTGGCTGCCAAGTTCCCTCGTCCTCAGGGATTTTAAAATGCACATTCCTACCGGAAGTAGTTGCTAAGTTGCTCCCAGAGGGCCACAAAGCCTTCATTGTGCCTGACCTGTGTCCCTGATGGCACCAGAGCTTGCAGAGTACGCAGACAGACGGGTGCTGATGTCCACTCCCCCAAGCCACTTCCCTCTCTCCTATTGCATTCCAGAACTTGTTATAAAAATATACAGGTGACAGTAAAGTAAGCAATGCAGTAGGACATTGCTAGAAGTTATAAAATGTATAGGGCGGTAGTATGTAAGCAATAGGGTAGGCCATCGTTAGGAGTGGACTAAGTTCAGGATTGCTGGGGTTTGACTGTTTAACATTTTATCAGCTGATCAGTGTGAGGATGGAGATGACACGTTGCTCCCTCCCGTCCTTCGAGTAAAGGACCGGGCAGAGCCCTCACTGCCCTGCGTGAAAACTGGCCGAGGTGTGCTTGTGAGCTGCCTGATGGGGTTTACAACAAGTAAGGAGCTGTTCGGAATTTTAACTAATATGTATCATCGGGAGCTTAAATGTCATTGGGGTGTACAGTCTGAAACTCAGCTCATCGAATAAAGTAAGCACCTATGTGATCCAGCTGGAGCATTGATCCATGTGTGGAAAAAAAGCTCAGGCTGGAGAGATGGCTCAGAGGTTGAGAGCGCTGACTGCTCTTCCAGAGGTCCTGAGTTCAATTCCCAGCAACCACATGGTGGCTCACAACCGTCTCTAGTGGGATCTGATGCCCTCTTCTGGTGTGTGTGAAGACAACTACAGTGTATTCATGTGCAGTAAATAAATAAATAAATAAATAAATAAATAAATAAATAAATAAATCTTAGAAAAGAAAAGCTCTCTGTGTGTCCCTTTACCTTATCAGGTGTTAATTCAGCAGAGAATTCGAGTTTGGAGGAATAGGCCAATGAATGGTTTGAATTGGTGTTTTCCTACAGGAAAACCAAATAATTAGGCTGTATTGATTGGTTCTGTGTGTCAACTTGACACAGGCTGGAGTTATCCCAGAGAAAGGAGCCTCAGTTGGGGAAGTGGCTCCATGAGATCCAGCTGTGGGGCATTTTCTCAATTAGTGATCAAGGGCAGAGGCCCTCTTGTGGGTGGTGCCATCTCTGGGCTGGTATTCTTGGGTTCTATAAGAGAGCAGGCTGAGCAAGCCAGGGGAAGCAAGCCAGTAAGAAACATCCTTCCACGGCCTCTGCCTCAGTCCCTGCGTCCTGACCTGCTTGAGTTCCAGTCCTGACTTCCTTTGGTGATGAACAGCAGCGTAGACGTGTAAGCTGAATAAACCCTTTCCTCCCCAACTTGCTTCTTGGTCCGGGTGTTTGTGCAGGGATAGAACCCCTGACTAAGACCCTGACTGCCCCTGTTGGCCTGTTTTGTTGTGCTGCAGAAGTAGACCCAGACTGTGATGACAGCCACTGTGATGAACCTTTGCTGTTCTATCACAGCAGGCTTCGGTACAAATGTGTGGTAAGAATAAGAATTCCACCCATGTCCCTTTGCACTAGACCAGGACCCCAGGGCAGAGGACACCTGGGGACTCGTCTGGGTTGAGCATTCTCTCCATCCATCCAACTATCCATCAGCAGTGTGCGAGGGACCATGGGCTGTTATCTACACAGGAAGGGTATTATGTTTTGAGCAGTGGGTGGAAACAAGGCAGCAACAACAAAGACCTAAGAGTTCCTTGAATGGTGGCGTCTGTATGGTGGCGTGGTGAAGTAGACAGGCCTGTCAGAGCAGCATGTCAGGTTGTGAGCGTGATGGTAGGTGAGCGCTTATTCAGTCTTTCAATCCATTTATTGAGCAAACATTGAGTGCCTGTAGTCGTCTAGGCAGCATTAGATTAAGGAGACAAGCAATATCCCCTATCCTTAGGAAGGATATATATGCTATAGGACAAGACTGATATTCAATGCTTTAAATAAGTAAATAAGATATCTATATGATGCTGTGTTGGAGGGCACTAAGGAAATGCAGAGGAGATAAAGCATCAGAAAAGGGCTCTCTGAAAACCTCCTTCTGGAGCTCAGACGAGAGCAGATGTGTCAGCCAGCATCAAGGGCAGAGCAGCGAAGGAAGCGGTGTGCACACAGCCCAAACGACAAAAGGCTTGGCGTTCGTGAGTAACGAAAGGGAGGCCGGGACAGAGAGACAGGGCCAGATCGCGCAGGATCTGCCGCTGCTGCTTCTCACGTGGAGTCCTGATGGAACTCGGTGGCTGAAATGATAGCGGCCTTCGCTGTGTCAGAGAACAGCACGTGTGAGGTCAGAGCAGGCGCTGATGTACTAGACGGCTCAACTGAGGAACAGAGAGAGCCGGACGCCTAGGCTTCGGGCTCAAGGACCTGAGTGCACTGCGGTGCCTAGTTCTCAGATACAAAGGTCAGAGGGCTTCACTCCGTCTAGACTTTGAAGTCCAGACTGGGCAAACTCACTTTTCCAGATGTTTGTTGATATTTTGTTGTTACTGTTCTTTGAGACAGGGCCTCCGGTAGGTAGCCCAGGTTACTCTCAGACTCACTGTCTAGGTCTTTGGTTAGCCTTGAACTCTCATTCATCCCTCCTTACCTCCAGAGTGCTGTAATTCCAGGTATACCCTTGTTCAGATTTTTAATCTGTAAGGCGACGTTATTATGTCAGGTCTCCAAGATATCATCCCAATTAATCAACAACCTCATCAAAATACAACCTCATGAAAATTAGATCGTTACTGTGAAAACATACTGAGGTTGAAAATTAAGGAATAATGTATTTTAATGAATATCGTTAAGATGGAATAAATCAATTTATCTCAAAACTATTAACCAAAATATCATGGTTATTTTTCTCCAGCATGCCAAAGAAAGTGAGATTGCAAGCATTTTCTCCTGGGAGATGATTTTCTGGGGATTCTTGGCAATAGAGTAGTTCGTGCTGTTGAGTAATATTATACTCTAAACAGTTGTAACCCGGGCTGAGACTGCAAGGCCCAAACAATGCACTGATTGGGTCCCAGTGTCCTGGCTTTTTTCTGATCATTCTGCATTGGTTCTATATAGGTCACTTCTCCAAACCCATTCAGCTCCTCCTATGTAGGAAGTGGGAATATTTGTTTTGTTGTTTTTGTATAGAGAGGACCCTGAACATGTTCCTATATAGCAATATATATAGAGAGATACACGAACATATGTGTACATATACATATGTGTGTGTGTGTGTGTGTGTGTGTGTGTGTGTGTGTGTGTGTATACCTGTAACTCTGTTTCTGCCACCTGCATACCACCATTTGGCCAAGCCTAAGATTCTCTTGCTAATGTGGGCATTATGATACATCCTGAGGTAGATGTGAAACCTGACTCAAAAGACTCCAACAGAAAAGAAATTTATTGTCACACAGAACAAAAACATGCTGGGGTAGACCATATCCATGATATTGGACAGTTGGGATGCAGCCAGATTTTATGAGATCCGCCACTGGCAGAAGGGACAGGGACCATGAGCTTTCCAATCCCTACTCTTAGATGCTGAGATTGTCCCCTCGGTCGCAAGGTAGTTGCCTCTGTTCAGTGAAACTCACCCGACAATACTGAGCCAAAAAAATGGTTCTTTTCTGCTCTGCATCTGTCCGTGAGAGCAAAGGCCTTTCCCAGACACTCACAGTAAACATCCCTGAGTATGAGGGAGCACCCAGTTTTCTGCCCAGAGACAGAGACATTATTCTAAACCACCCCTTCCTTCCTCCCTCCCTGATGGACCCACTCACTCTGGTTTAAAATCCGTGTACCATCCTCTGTCCCTATGGCTGCAGTATTAATTCTGATCCTCATTAGCTCAATCTGTCCTCATTGTGAAATTGTGATCCCGAAATCCCTGCAGTGATTCTTTTTCTTTCTTCCTTCCTTTCTTCCTTCCTTTTTTTCTTTCTTTCTTTCTTTCTTTCTTTCTTTCTTTCTTTCTTTCTTTCTTTCTTTCCTTCCTTCCTTCCTTCCTTCCTTCCTTTCTTTTTTCTTTCTTTCTTTCTTTCTTTCTTTCTTTCTTTCTTTCTTTCTTTCTTTTTTCTTTATCAGGACATTTAATTGGGGCTGGCTTATAGGTTCAGAGGTTCAGTCCAGTATCATCAAGGTGGAAACATGACAGCATCCAGGCAGGCATGGTGCAGGAGGAGCTGAGAGTTCTACATCTTCATCTGAAGGCTGCTAGGAGAAGACTGGCTTCTGGGCAGCACCTACAGTCCCCTGCAGTGGTTCTTAATCATAGCTAGGATAAAAAGCTCAGGTTGCTTTGTAGCTGCAGCGCTGACTCTTTCTCCTCCTTACCTGACAACTCAATAAGCCAAAACACAGATGAACTGATTGCAATGGAGTTGGGGAAAGGCCCAGGCCCCAGCCGTGTGGACACACGCACACCCTTCCTTACACAGGAGGACCTTTCCCTGGATCCCTGTGAATGCAGGCAGAAGGAAATACTGTACAGCTAAGAAGCCGGGATGAGCCCGAGTGTCGACTGAGGGCATAGGCGTAAATGGTGTAGAAACCTTTAGTGGGGCATCCTTGCCCTGAGAGCACGGAAAAGGGAAAGTCAGAAGAGCTCCTTCGGTTCTACTGCATGCACCCACACGCCATGCAGCACCCAGTAAAGCAGCCTTTCTGTTTTACCTTCAAACTCCAACGCGTCTGATTGTATTGGACAAGTCGAGCCAAGCTAAACTTAGAACAAAGTAAAATAGGCACAGGTCAAATTCAAGTATAACAATGACTCAAGGGTAATGATTTCTGGGTAGTTGCGTTGTTAGAAATGTTTTAGTGGTTTCAGTTAGATCGTCTTCATGTATGAATGTATTTTAGGAAGCATCTRCTGTATTAAGTTTCCACACTACTCCCTCAAACGGACCTTAAGTTTACTGCCTCTCCCATAAATGTGGGTTTTCTTCCCCTTTCCTAGGAAGGTCTAGCTGTCCCCCTGGTTCCTTACTGCACACCTAACCTCTGTACTTCCACTGAGTGTAGCTGGGTCCTCATAGACTTATCAGCCAATATCCACTTATAAGTGATTATATACCATATCTGTCTTTCTGGGTCTGGGCTATCTCACTCAGGATGATTTTTTTTCTAGTCCTACCCATTTGCCTGCGGGTTTTATTATTTTGTTTTTTAATGACTAATAATTGCATGGTGTAAATGTTGCACCTTTTCTTTTTCCGCTCATCTGTTGAGGGACTTCTAGGATGGCACGTTGTTTCCCATGTCTGGCTATTATGAATAGAGCAACAGTGAGCAAGGTTGAGCAAGCGTCTCTGTAGCAGGGTAGAGCATCCTTGGGGTATATGCCCATGGGTGGTATAGCTGGGTCTTGAAGTAAGTCGATTCCATCTTCCTTAGGAACCAGCACACTGTTTTCTGCAGTGGCTTCACACATTTACACTCCCACCAGCACTGGGTGAATGTCCATTTGCTCAACACCCGCGTCAGCATGAGCTGTCATTTGTTTTATTGACCTTGGCCATTCTGACAGGTGTAAGACAGAACCTCAAAAGTAGTTTTTATTTGCATGTCCCTGGTAATTAAGGATGTTGTGCTGCCGTTCGTGTCACCTTGACACATGCTAAAGTCATCTGAGAGAAGGAAAACCCAATTGAGAACATGCCTCCGTAAGATTGGGCTGTAGACCATCTTGTAGGGTGTTTTCTTTATTATTGATTGTGGGTGGTGCCGTCCCTGGACTGCTGGTCCTGGGCCCTATAAAAAGGCAGGCTGAACAAGTCATAGGGAACATCTCTCCACGGCCCATCTCTGCATCAGCTCCTGCATCCAGGTCCCTGCCCTGTTTGCATTCTTGTCTTGAATACCTTCAACGATGAGCAACGACAGGGAAGCAGAAGTCAAATAAACCCTTTCCTTTCCAAGTTGCTTTTAGGTCATGATGTTTCGCAAAAATAGTGTCACTAACAAGGAAGGATATTGGACATTTCTTTTTAGTGATTCTTAACTATTTGTCGTTCCTCTTTTGAGAAATCTCCATTTAGACATGTACCCCATTTTTAAACTATTTCTTTCTTTCTTTTCTAGTTTTTTTTTTTTTTTTTTTTTTTTTTTTTTTTTTTTTTACTATAGATAAGAGTTTAACTAAGGGCATGGGAAGGGGAGTTAAGAGGGTAGTAGAGGCAAAGAAAGGCAGAGAGAGTAGAGAAGTGACCCGTCCAGCAGGTCTAGTTATTCAGGGTCCTGAAGAGGCGCTACCTGAGGGTCAAGGGGGGGAGAAAAGAAGGAGACCAAGCAAGGTTCTGTTGTCAAGGTCTCGTTTATAGGGGTGAGCGTTACAGCTTATAAGGCATTCTGATAGGGGAAGTGGCCTTTGTGAAACACAAAGGAGGGAGGGGTGAGGGTATTCCAGCAGCCATAGCAGGAAGTGAAGTGGTCAGTTAGTTGAGACTTCTGGTGTTTGCACAGGCTATCTGGTGTTTGCACAGGCTGAACATCTTGCGATTGTTCTCGGAATCTTCCTGTGCCGTCAGTTCCTGGGAAAGGCTTTTGTCCAGCAATCTCATGATCTTGCAGCAGCCACCTTAGGGCTGGGCATTTTGTATAGCTCAGAATGGCTCCCTACAGAGAAGTAGA
>BDUI01000001.1:1636641-1676338 GCA_002335545.1 Apodemus speciosus | reverse complement strand
GTAGCCCTGGCTGTCCTGGAACTCACTCTATAGACCAGGCTGGCCTCAAACTCAGAAATCCGCCTGTCTCTGCCTCCTAAGTGCTGGGATTAAAGGCGTGCGCCACCACCGCCTGGCCTTGTGTTTTTATATGAAACTGAAATTTTTCTTTTTAGTATCTATTGAAGAATTGTGTTGGAATTTTACTGGGGATTTCATTGAATCTGTAGATTACTTTTGGTAGGAAGGCCATTTTTACTGTATTGATCATACTACTCGATGAGCATGGAAGATCTTTCTATCTTCTGGTATCTTCTTTAAGTTCTTTCTTCAATGTTTTTATCATACAAATATTTCACTTGCTTGGTTAAAGTTACTCCAAATTTTATATTATTTAAGACCATTATGAAGTGTTGTTTTCCCTGATTTTTTTTCTCTGTCTTGTTTCTATATAAGGAAGGCTACTGATTTTTGTAAGTTAATTTTGTATCCAGCTACTTTGCTGAATGTGTTTCTCAGCTGCAGGAGTTTTCCAGTGGAATTTTAGGGTTACTTAATTATGCTGTCACATCATCTGCAGATGAAGATACTTGGACTTCTTACTTTCCGGTTTGTGTCCCCTTGATCTCCTTCAGTTGTCTCATTGGCCTAGCTAACTTCAAATACTATTGAAATGAATACTAGGAATAGATAGATAGCTTTGTCTTGTTCCTGATTTTAGTGGAACTGCTTGGAGTTTCTCTCCATTTCTATATTAGCTCCAGGCTTGCTGTAAACGGCCTTTATTATGTTTAGGTATGTCCCTACACAAAATCACCAAAACGGGGAGGGCAGGAACAGAGTCTCAACCGGATTTCTCTCATCACCAAATGAAGCTCCCAATACTGAGAATGGGTGGCATCTAATTGAATTGTTGGCCAAAAGGGTCTCAGGGGAACCCCCAAGCCACCCAAGCTTTTCCCACAGCTGTAGGCTGCTCTCCACACCACCACCATCACCACCACCACCACCAACAACAACAACAACAACAACAACACCACCAACAACAACAACAACAGAGGGCAAGACACCTGTGGCTGAAGACAACACCTCCACAACACACTGAACATAGAGAAGTCTAGCTGGAGCCTACCGAGAGCCTTCACCCCTACCAGGTAGTGCTCTTGGTACCAGAAGGTAGTCTACATGCCACCAAAGGAGAAAGGTAAAAAGCGAGGCATCTAGAAACCCTTTGATCTGCAGTGGCGGCCCCCCTGCGAGACATGCTCGTGCAGTGGTGGCACAGAGCACGCAGGGGTGACCAGTTGATATCAGATCTGACTTAAGGCTTGCTGCATGAGATGGAGCCCACATCCAACTCTGCTTGGTTACCAAGAACCGGAGTCCGGATACCCAGGGACCCAGGGTAAGATCACATTGTACTGTGCGACTAAAAGAACATAAGCAATAAATGGACTCCTAGTGACAGGCCGCCACACTCATAGATCCGTGCCTTTCCCCGCCATCATCAGAGAAGCTTCCTCCTGCAGCGGATGGCATGGCGACAGTGTGCAGAGAGCGAGAGACCTCGGAAGGCTCAGCTCTAAACAGAATGTCTCCATCAAATCCCTTCCCTCGGGCCCAAGGAACCCTAGGAAGAGAAGGCAGAAGAGTGCTAGAGCCAGAGCGGATGGGAACTCAGAGCGGATGGGAACTCAGGGCGGATGGGAACTCAGGGCAGATGGGAACTCAGAGCGGTCTTCCCTGTAGATGTCTCTGCTTCTGCTGTTGTACCCTGCCCCTGCACACCTGGGGCAGGGCCGCCCTTTTCCTAGGGCACCAGGAGAACAAGGTCCTCTCAGTCATCATGACAGATGCACATGTGAACTCACAGGGACTGCCCCCAGTCCGCTCCATCTCCACTTACCCCCAATCATTCTCCCTAATCTAGAGAGAGGAGCGTTTCAAGCAGATTTGTAATTGAATGTGCTGACTATTGTAACTGAGCTCCTGCTCATATTAACCTTGATTGATTCTGTCTGTTTACACACAGGGTCCTCTTTGTTGTTGTTGTTGTTGTTGTTGTTGTTGTTGTTGTCTGAAGAGTAAAAGATAGAAGAGTTTACATAAAGTTTATATTTTTATTATGGAGTGCAGCTTTCTTAACGAGGAAGGGACCAGTCGTCAGGGAAGACCAGCGAGTACTTTTGAACAGGTGAAGGAGCTATCAAGAGAGGATCCAGTCGTGAGTCAGTTGTGTTTCAGCAGACAGGTGACCCCTGCCAGTGACCGGCAGGGGTCAGAGAGAGGGAAAAAGACTGCTCCTTTCTCTTTGCTTTATCCGTATTCACTTCAGAAGGAACTGAGGAAAGCTTGTCTTTATGCTTCGCCTGTGGGCTTCAGGCCAGCATGTGATCAGACCCCCTCAATGCACATCCGTCTTCTGCAGATGTCTCTGCTTCTATTGTACCCTGCCCCTGCGCACCTGGGGCGGGCCGCCCTGTTCCTAGTCCCTGGTCTCTGCTCTCAGATTTTCTATATTTGGGCTTGACCTTTTCTGGCAGTACTGGTTTTGTCACTGTAGGTTGTTGGCTTTTGCCTCTTCCCCAGGAGCCAGCCCTGCCCCCACCTATCCGCTTTCCCGCTTGCCGCTGGGACTTCTCAGAGACTTGGTACCAACGAGAAGATGAAAACATGTACCAGCTGTCTAGGGCTTCGAGCTGATTCCAATTCTCCCCTAATCCTGTCGACTGTGGCGTTTTAAATTGAGAGTAGCAGAAACAAAGTGATTTAGGAAAATGATACTGTTCCTCTAGCCTGTTTCAGTGACAGCCTAACACGGTTAAGAAAATGGCCTGTCAGATTTGATCAATGATGTCGAAGTGAATCGTGATTATTCCCGGAGTAGCCGGAGTAAGGCTCCTCTGGCAAGAGCTCTAAGGACAGAGTCTGCTGGCCAAGCAGGGGACCATCCAGGTGCCGCCCCCGCCTACACTGCCTCTCTTCTGTCTTGCAGGCACAACGTGTTTGATCGCTCTGCTCTCAGATAAAGACCTCACCGTGGCCAACGTTGGTGACTCTCGAGGAGTCTTGTGTGACAAAGATGGCAATGCCATTCCCTTGTCTCATGATCACAAGCCTTACCAGCTGAAGGAAAGGAAGAGGATAAAGAGAGCTGGTGAGTTCGTGACCCCACCCCAGCCCAGCCCCATCCCTCTGGGGGAAGTCTGCCATCTTGTTGGGTAACCTAGGCGCTTCCTTGCTTGCTTGGAGAKTTTCTTGAGAGCAGATGTCACCAGCAAGCACATAGAGTCACTATGACATGACCTTTACCTGGGCTACATCCCTAAACTGTACATTTCTTATTAATTAGTGGCAACTTATTTTGCCATTCTTTGTGGCCGAAGATTCCAAAAGGAGCAAAGACAGTCCTTTTCCTTTCAAAGTTCAACTTGATCATTGGCTCCCTTACAGCCGTGACAGACTCGTAAAACTCCAGTGATGGATTTGTACCTGTGCAAGTGTCATTCCCACTTCCAAGTGGATTAAAAGTATGTGCCCCTTAAAAGTCAACTTTGGAGTGTCCTGTTGGAAGCTTTTCACGCCCCGCTGAGGCAAAGGCTTCCACAGTCCGGGGTGGCTGCCCCCTCTCTGTCTTTTCCCGCATCCTCAGTAAGCCTCATTAGGCCCCTTGTGACGACAATGCATGCAGCTGGCTCTGCCCTGTCTTACCCTCCTGGCTGTCAGCAGTCGGGATGCAGCTGTGCTCAGCGCTACGGAACCAACCAGTGCGGACATGACAGTGAGCTCCTTGGGGGCAAGAACTTGATCTTGGTTATCCCCATGCCTCAGCACCATCCTCCGTGGAGAGGGGAGAGACCACTGCCCATTCAACATGCCCTCCTCCCCTACACACACAGAGCCCTCGTGAAATGTGCGTTCTTAAGTTGGTTTGAGGTGAAGGCAGAGTAAATAGACACCAGCCAAAGATCAGTGAGTTCTCTAGTGTATCATAAGGTAGTAACTCCTGTCTAGATGCAGAAAGCACATGAGGGTGTCAGGAAGCTGTGACTTTAAAGTAGGGGGGCTGACATAAAGTCACTAACGTGAAATTCATTTTTTGAGATGGGCTTTCAAGTAGCCGAGGCTAGCCCAGTTCTCCTGCCTCCACCTCTCAAGTCCTTCAGTTCCAGGCGCGGGTCAATAAAGTGATATGGAGACCAAAGCACTGAGGAGGATTTTTAGAGCTGAGAGTCTCCTACATGTGGAAGGCAGGAGTCCCTTCCCTCTCTAAACTGACACCAGAGCACGTGCCAGGCACGGCGTAAACCTGCAGAGGACTCCATCATTGCAGGGTTAGCCTCTGCCCAGTGAGAAAGTGAGAAAGCGAGCCTGGTGAGCATTTGAGCCCTCCCAGCAGGAGGCTGAACAGCTGAGAATTAAAGTGCTGAGTTTTAGTTTAGCCCCTCACCTCAGGTCCTGCTTGTGATGTAGGATCAAGGTTTCGAAGGAAACATTTGAATGGCAGATGTACTTGGGTTTTCTGTTGGTGAAATGAAACAGTGTTTGCAGAGTATCCATCAAGCTGCAGCGGGCTCTGGAAAAGATGAATAAAACACTTGGACATTCATTTCTGTAGGCGCCATCTCCCCACGAGAGCTCACCTGGGTCGACTCAAGATCCGATAGCTAAGTTGTGCAGACTCAGATGCCCCGGAAGCTCCGTCAGAGTGTGCAGCATGTGTCACAGTCGTGCTGTCCTCTGTCCCCTCCCTGTCAGACCTGACACGCTGCCAATCTACTGTGTTCCCTTATAGAAGAGAATTTGAACACTGTCTCCAAGATCAGTCTGACCTACTCTGTTTTTTTATGTAAAGTAGGCAAGGGTATATTTTTTAAAATATTTTTACTCTGAGAATTTCATGCAATGTATTTTGATCATATTCACCCTCCTCCCCCAAATCCACCCAGGTCCACCCCTTACCTGTACTTGTTAGGGCTCCTCAGAGGGTCATAACTGATATGTGTGTATATATTATATATATGTTTATATTATTAAATAATCACAAATATATATGAGATTTATTTGACTGTCTTAAAAGCTATGGTCCAGCCAGAGCTCTCTCACAATGAAAAAAGACCAAGAATCCATCAGTTGAATAGTGCACAAGGAAGATGTGTCAGCTGATCTTTAGTCTACATTGAATCCCAAAGAAAAGGTTCTAATACCAGCAAAGTAATGCCTCAGAAGCATGATAGATGAACTTGCCAGCAAGAGTGAAGGCAAGGAGGCAAAAAAGCAAAATCTAACCTCTTCCATGTCCTTGTATGCATGCGGGCTGCTGTCAGAAGGTAGAGCCTAGATTCAGGGTGAATCTTCCCACCTCAGACAATCCAGTCAAGAAAATCCCTCACGGGCATCCACAGCTGTTTGGGGGTGTGTCCTAGATAGAGTCAAGTTGAGAGCCAACATTAGCCATCACCTCCACAACCTTGTGGCTTCTCCCCTACCCACCCAGTTCAATTTGTGACCATCCACTGGGAACAGTCTCGCTACCAAGGGCCACACCCTTGAAGAAATGGACTCTTTCCTCCAGCAACTATCAAATGCCAATGGCTTCTCACCTAGGGGTGGGCCTTCATGCCCGCCTCTCCTCTCCATACTTGAATGCTGTCTGACTTGAGTTTTCACAGCTACCGTGCATACTGTCGCAGTGTCGTGACTTCACAGGTGCAGATGCTACCCTGCCGTTTCCCTTGTGGTCCTCCACTACCCCGACTCTTACACTCTTGCTGCCCCCTCTGCCGCCATGATCTCTGGACCTTAGGCAGAGAGGGATGATGTACTCCGTTTACGGCTAAGCACTCTCTGGTCTCGTGTTCCATGTACCTGGGCCGGTTGTGAGCCTCTGTTTTAATCGCCCTGAAGGCCTTAAGGAGTAGTGATGACTTCTGTCATCTGTGAGTGTGTTTATTATGACTGTAGACTTCACGGCATCTCTCTTCCTCCTACTTAGCATAACAGGAGGTCCCAGCCACAAGTGTTGACCTTTCTGTCTGCTTTTCACTGCCAGCATCAGCGTTAGCTTCCGTTCACCGTGTGTAGGAGCCAAGCCTGACAGGCATCATACATGTTTATACATTCTGTGAAGACTATAATGTTAAAAATCACTCTAGAGCCAGTAAACTGGAACTCAAGAGAGACTCGTGTGCACAGACATATAGCCAGGGAGTGACAAGCCAGAATTGAAACCATGACCGACTACATGGATCACTTCACCGCACCTGTAGGAAATGCCCGATGCCCTGCCCACCGGTCCTGTAACGCTAACTGCGCTGTGCTGGCCATGCCTGCCGGCCCTTCCTCCTCCCGCCTCACTTCAGTGGTTAGCAGACACCAAGCTGTCACAGAAGGGTACTGCTCGGAGCCTGTGACTTTCAATAAGTGTGGCTCCTCTCTCCTCCAGGTTGTCAGAGAAAGGTCTAGATCTTACATAACTTTCATAGCCTTGAAAAATCTCCTTCTACAGAGCAGATATTCAATAGCTATCTGGCAAAAAGGTGAATGAACAAAATTCTGGCTCCTTTAAAGAAAGCCTAAAGGAAGCCAGGGGGGGGTGGTGGGGCATGTCTTTAATCCTAATGCTTGGGAGGCGGAGGCAGAGGAATCAGAAGTTCAAGGCCAGCCTCAGCCTGTGTAGTGAGTTCCGGATGACCTTGGACCATAAGAGGCTTTCTCTCAAAGAAGAAAAAGGAAGGAGAGGGAGAGGAAAGCGTGGATAATGCTGAGCAACTGTGCTGCCAGGCCGTGCTGGGGGATGTGTATGGACTCATGTCTTACATCTCACAATACAGGGGGATAGATATTAGAGTCATCTGGCAGCTAGGAAGGTACAGCATCCAAAGAGGGGACTATTTCTCATCCACAGTCACTAAACATGCCTAAAATGTGGTTTTCCTTGATTCCAGTTCTTTTTGAGATCCCCATCAGTGCAGCTAAGAGGGACCCCACTAAGCAACCACTTCAGAGATGTCTCCCCGCCTGTTCCTCCTGCTTTTCAGCATTTTCTTGCTGCTCTCTTCAAACACCCATGCTGTCAATCGCTGAGCCGCCACCCCGTGTTGCTAAAGCGCTGTCCCCACCCGCACTCTACCCTCGATATTCTCGTGAGCATCGAGGATGAGCACAGGACGCTCTATTCCAGGCCCCGCAGCGAGATGCTGTTGGCCTTGGCGGTGACGAAGGTCGAGGAGAGGCAGAGGCGAGCTTGTGGCTCAGCTCACAGGCAGCACACCAGCTTGTGGTACACACCCCCAGACTGTAACAAGTGTGAGAGGTTATCCGCCGGGCCAGCTAACAGCCTCCCTCTGTCTTTCCAGGTGGGTTCATCAGCTTTAATGGCTCCTGGAGGGTCCAGGGGATCCTAGCCATGTCTCGGTCCCTGGGAGATTATCCACTGAAAAATCTCAACGTGGTCATCCCAGACCCAGACATCTTGACCTTTGACCTGGACAAGCTGCAGCCCGAGTTCATGATCTTGGCATCAGATGGCCTGTGGGATGCTTTCAGCAACGAAGAGGCGGTCCGATTCATCAAGGAGCGCTTGGACGAGCCGCACTTTGGGGCCAAAAGCATCGTCCTGCAGTCCTTCTACAGAGGGTGCCCTGACAATATTACCGTCATGGTGGTGAAGTTCAGGAATAGCAGCAAAACGGAAGATCAGTGAGCCCTGCAGGATCTCAGCTGCCCCAAACCAGAGAGAGGACTCGCAACATACTGTTCTCTTCATGTAGTAAAAGGTGTGGGAATTATAATTAGGACCATGCGTCCCAGCACAGAACCCCCTTCCCTGATGGCCTTGAATCCCTTTGGAATGCTGAGCGGAGGGTTCCCCGACTGACACCGCAGAGAGGTTGCTAAGTTAGTGTTCCCCCAGCCCTTCTGTCAGTGTTTGGAATGGATATGTAGGTAGCCATAGGTCCCACATAAGGCAAAAGAAAGACAGGCCATGTATTTTCCTTCTAAATATACTTTTCACAATCTCTTTCGTGGTCCTTCAGGGACCTGACTTGGTGTCCTCTAGTCCTAGGCAGGGCAAGCCGGTGATGCCAGCACATCACCATACGGTGTGGTGGCTGCGCGCGCCCTCTGCCTCGAAGCAGTTTCCTCGGAAATGTCCTCCCCTTCTGAGCTTTGGCCTTCGGTACGCCAGCAGCCCAGAAGGAGACGCGCACCACTTTGTAATTTGTTGCCTGCTCTTAGAGACGGAGTGCTGGAAAGTCGGGGCAGCTTCCTGCGCGCCAGACCTTCCCGCTTCCCCTGGCTTCCTTCACTAGTTCAACAGAGTCCAGATGCGGTTCAGCAGCCCTTGGGCCTCCCTCCCCATGGAGCGGAGCCTCACCATTTGCATCTTACAATGCAGCAGGGGCAACCGCTGACTTCACCATGAGACGTGAGTTTTTGTCTCCCCTTACCAAGAACCCACAGAAAGGGAAGAGAGCACATCCCAGCACAGTGTGCCCTTCAGGGAGGGAGAAGGCTGGGATGACTCTCCATGCCCTCTTGAGGATCCCTGTCTGCGCTGGAGAGGAAGGCAGGAGTCCTGGGATCACCAGCTCACACTCACCAGCTGCTGGTTTCTGCGCAGCCCTGCCCAAGCCCATCCTACCTAGTAGTTTTCGTGTCTGTCGAGCAGTGTTGGGACAAACAGCAGCCCAGAATCACCCACCAGTGCTGTTCCCAGCTCCCACCACAAGTTGGTCTTTGGTGGCAAACTACTGGGGCATGCTTCCTGGCAAGAGAAAGACCTTTCATGTTCGATTGCAAATCTCTGTCCGTACCCAGGCGGGTATGAACTGTCTGCTGTGGCGTTGAGGGAAGACAGCAGACTGGCTCCTGGGGACCTGTGTGCACTGGGGGGCAGAGCTTGGGAATTCAATCAAGAACCCTCAGAGATAAGCAGCAGAGTTATTTGGGGGCCTAGATTACTGCTCTTCCCTTCCTAACACCAAAGTTGTGGGGTTTCCTCCCAGTCTCTGTACTTTGTAAGTTAATTTATAGGACATATTAGGTTGTCCTTTTTGACTGATTGAACCAGCCCCAAAGAGCCAAGATTTTCATTGCTGACCTACACCAGAGCCCGCCTTGTTTTTGTTCTCTCAGAGAGGGTGTTTGTCGGCATGGCTTCTCAAGCCCTGCCCATCAGCCTTCCCTACCCCATTGCCCAGCCCTCTGTCCTTCGGCTGCAGAGCTTGTCGGAAGCCCAGTCTGGGGATCAAAAGACTTGGCCTCCGAGGACTGCAGACTGTCTTGATCCCTTCAGGAGCCTGCTCTCCTTTGACTGCATCAAGAATTAATCAAGGCTTCCCAGGAAATTTGCTTACTTTTGTATCTTGTGTTTTCAACATTGGAATTAGGGTCTTTTCTGCTTCTCAAAATGTTTTAGTACAAAATACATTCTATCACGTTAGACTGAAGCATTGGCCTGTGGAGAGACATGGGCTGAGGGGTGTGTACTATGGGTCAGGCAGATGGGGAACGGAGAAGACAGATGTGGGTTTGACCAGTGAACAGATGAGCTTGTTGGCTTAGGATGTTCTTATTTGAGAGTGCCCAAAGCCCTTCTTCTAACTAAAGGTCCAGACTCAACAGCCTATAGACTCAACTTCTCTTTTTTGTATTTGCTTAACACAAAAGTATATTACAAGAGGAAAAACAAATAAATTCGAGACACAAATGTTTGGGTGAAGAAAAAAAGAAAGCTACCAATTAGTCAGTTGGTATTCCTTGAGCAAGCAGGGTTTCTTAACCAGCATTGCTGACTACACTAGCTACCAAACCTTCTAATTGAGGTTTATAGATATATCTTGTAAATTTTGCTTTGGAGAAGTCACTTATTTAACCAAATAGGGGGGGAAAAGAATATATTTCACTCCTTTCTTGCCTCTTCCCCTTCCCATGGCTTGTAGACTTTTTTAAAGATAGAAATTCTAGGCCAAATGGTAGTATTTTGATAAGTAGTTGTGCATAAAGCCAGAGTAGCCCTTTACCTTCTCTATCCCCTCTGGAATGTTCCCTTCCTGACCGGTGTCCAGCTGTGGGGAGCCTACAGTTAGGTGTGGGCGGGGCATACTGGCCACGCCCCTTCTCTAGCTGCAAGAGAATCGGATTTGAGAGAGTACATGTAAAGCTTCCATGAACAGCACTGCCAAAGCTTTGGGACCGTCCCCAAGGCTACCCGGACTCCCTGCCTAGACTGAGTTCGAATTGCCAATAGTCCCCACAGTGCCAAACTTGGGAGAGTCTGACAGTGTTTTAGGGATAAAGCTGATGCCAGCCCCAAGCCCCCATGAGCCTTAGCCTTGCTGCTCCCCTGCGTCCATTTGTACTCTTCAGGTGGGATAGGGTGGGAGGGCAGGGACAGGGATTTTAAAGAACTCACTGCATTTACAGTTGTTCAATCATAAAAATAAATTATACAGACCTAGAACAATCCAAAGCTAGCTTCCAAGACTTGTATTTCTAAAATGTGACCAATTTGCCCAAGCCAGTCTGGATGACTGTTCTCCCACATGGCCGTGTGCACTCAATCCTGGTGGCCGGGTATGCTCTGCCTCTTGCTGTGACTGGAAAGGACTGGCCTCTCGAATCTGGTATATGTCAGAATCATGACCAAGAGAAGGTTGTGTATAGAGATGCCACAGGCTCGGTAACTTCAGCACAGCTTCCGTCATGCAGGTGTAGTGATTTGGATTTTGCCCAGATGCACATGCCTGCGAGGGAGTGCCAGCATTGATGTTTTAATCCTCTCAGGAGGCTCCAGGGAACTGGCTGCACTGTCGGCTAGAGCTTCTGGACAGGGATGAAAGAGTCACAAAAGGCGTGACCTCTTTTCCTGTGCCAGGCATACTTTGATTTTCCTGTTTGTTTCTTCTCATCGTCCTCCTCTTCCTGATTTCAGAGATTTTTTTTTTCTTCCTTTGACCCAGGATTACACAGATCTCACAGGAATAGTCACCCAAAAGAGCCTTTGTGTCTTACACCAGCGCTCCTGAATTCAGCTCTGGAAAAGATGCCAGTTAGACACTAGGGTGGGGTATGGGGGTATGAACTGTGAACTGCCTCTGGTTACATCATCTTCATCTAGGCCTTCGGGCTAGTTGGATGTAACTTTCAGGGATAGAGGAATCTTGTGGCCCTCAATAGGCAGCAGGCAGACTGAAACATTCAATTGCCTCCCTCCTTTTCTGTAAAAAGCAAGGGCTTGGCCGCGCTGGGCGGGTCTCGGCTGGGCTACCACAGTCTTCAGTTGTTACTCTGCAGTTTTCTTTGCTTTCCAAAGTAAACCAAAATGTTTGTTTTCCCTCATCATTGACACACACACCCCAAAAAGTACATACTTACTTGATTTTAATTTGTTTTTGACATTTTAACTCTTTTTAATGTATAATAGAAATGTCACCTGTTAATATTATCACGCATTTATTATCTTTCCTCTCTTCACACCAGACTCTGAAATAATTTGCAATCTAGAATTCATACATCCTGACACTCATATTTTATATCAGCCCTTCTTGCATGCACACACACACACATACACACACACACACACACACACACACACACACGCACACGCACTCACTCACGGTCAAGTTATAAGGCTTGGCCATATTTCCCTAGTCATTATCCTCTGCCTTGTCAGGTTTTGGGGGGAGAGAGGCAGCTGTAACAAGTAACCCAAGTCTATGGGTGAAATACAGACTAGAATAAACTAGGGTGCAGTCACTCACTTAAAACTGCATCCAATATTTTGAGGAATGTGCCACCTATATAATAAGAAATAAAACTAAAGAAAAAAAAAATAGCATCCGTTAAACTAAGCTGTCGATTGCAAAATGGCAAGGATAGTTGCTACGGTGGGGTCCATAGGTACGTTTCTAAATGTCCCCTAATACATCCACATTTGCAGTCTTATGAAAGCTACCGCTTTGTCTGTCATTTGTTGGGTTTACCACTGCTGAGCTGCACACGGGCAAGGCCGGTGTTATAATCATGCTCTACATTTGGTGATAACTACACATCACATGTACAGTCTGAGGCAAGGCCACTGAGACGCACGTGTTCTCTTCACCTCCTCAAAACATCATAGGCACGTTTACTCATATTCAGGGGTGCGTTTTCATTTATTCTGGAAGTCTTGTATTGTTTAACCACAGGCCCTTGTATATTTGCCACATCTAAATACATTTTGAAAACTTCCAAAGACCAGCAGCCTTCTTCTCTGCACACGCAGATTATATAATGGCTCTGGTGGCTGCTTGGGACTAGCAGGTTCTGAGGACGGGCAGGAAAATCTACCCGGTCCTCTCAGGGCCTCTGCCGGTGAGGAAGGGTGTCAGCCACACGTTATCACGACATTCCCGACCGACCATCCAGATGTTTAAATAGGAGGCCATCTAATTAGCCCGTTCATGATTTGAAATGTGTTCACACAGAAGCAAAGGGGAGAAGCCTTGGTCCAGGACTGGGGTGATGGTGGGTAAGTGCAGAGAAACTGAAAGTGGCTTATCTCAAGTGGGTTTCCAGATGCCTGTGCAGATGTGGCTTTGGCTGGTAACTTCTGACTCCTGTACGAAGCATGGAAGAGACCGGAGGTGCTATTCTTGAAGACATTTACTGACTCTAAAAAGGAAGCCTCATTTCCAACAGTGAAAGCTGGAAACTGAGTCCCACCCCCTTATTTCCCGGTGGACTCTGGTAGGTGTGGTCTCACCTCGCACTGCGGCAGCTTATTCTCTTCCTGCCCAAACCCTGGATGTGGCTTTTCTTAGAACACTGGCACGTTCAAAGGAAAATCCCTTTTTATACTTTGGAAAGATACTAACGGAGAATAAAATGGTTTGAACATCCTGGTAATTTTCCAGACGTCAGCTGTCAATAAGGAAAGCAGTGACCGCCTGCTTAGTAACAGGCAGTTTCACAGAAATAAACTGTGCAATAATTTAGCTTTTTTTTTTATGTAATACAAAGTCACACTGCTCTCATAATTTTTAATTAGCCTGATAGAAATCATGTATTAGACATCTTTAAGTTGGGAGGGTAATGTCCTGTGTACATTTTAAATTTGCCTCAACCTCTGTTAAGGACAAATAGAGACAGCTTAGAACAATGCAGTTCTGTCCCATGGGGAAAACCTAAGTCTCGGAGCAGTAAACAATACTCTCTCATGGGCACGGAGGCTACACCCAGTAGTGTCTGTATTTGTCATCCGGATCCTTTTACCTTAAAACACAAAGTTGGACAAATGCCAGGACTTCATGTCAGAGCGGTAGAGGGCTCCTAAGCTCTCAACTCCTGCGGCTTCTTTTAAAACTGCCTTTGTGAAGGAGATTGGGACTGTCTCGCATCTGGCCTCCCTAAGGGGGGAATGCAGAGTTGGGATGTAGAGCTCTTAGGGACCGGATGAGGGGGCAGGGCCATCCCATGGAGGGACAGTGGAAGCTGCCTTTGGTTAAAGTCTGGTAATTCACATTTCTGATCACTAGTGTTTACATGTTTGCCGTCTGGCTGACCTGGGCGCTGACCCTCTCCGGGTTCCGTGGTTGTTAGGTTTACCTCTGTTTCTATGTGGACATCTTTTTGACAATGGGTTGTCTCAGAGAATACTGTGATGATGCATGGCGTCACTTTTTAGCGTCTGTACTGCCTTCTCACAGAAGGCGGTGAAAGAATGTGGCTGAGGTTACCCCCCCCCACACACACACACACACACCTGACAGGACAGTGGGTATGCATAGTCTGATAGAAGCCAGGCTTCCTGCCCTCTAAAGAGGGGACAGGAAGGAATGGTAACCTTGTACCATGGGAGGGGGTTGTTCTATTTTGTTCTATTTTTGGTCCTGAGAGACTATAAATTGTAATGCCCCAAGACAGAACCCATGACTGTTTACCACCCGTCTCCTGACAGTGTGAATGGCGAATTTGTCATTTGGAAAGCTAGCCTATTCAGGAGTACAACTACTTAACTCCGAATGCAAGCAGACAGTAAATGTCGGATTTTTTTTTTTTTAACAACAACAAAAAATTGGTCTTTTAGCATTACACATTCCAAATTCTAAACATGATTTATGTTTTGTACTTTAAACAAGAATAGCAAAATCTATTTTCTGTATGACGGGGGACAAAACCTAAATATCAGCCATGGGTTTTTTTTTTTGAGGGTTTTGTTTTTGTTTTTGTTTTTTACCAAAGAAGCAATGGCGTTGAACTTCCGCCAGCCCCGGCTTCTTCCCCCAGCTATTCTCGCCCCGCTGGGTTACACTCCTCTGCCTCCTCAGGATAAACTGACAAGAAACAGCACCTCAGGGTAATATGGAGTCAGTACTTGCAGAAGAAACCTCACCAGTTAGTTTCTAGTACGATCAAGAGCAGGGGCGGGGGATAATACAGAAAGGAGGAAGAGGGCGGGAAGGAGGGAAGGGACCACTGTCATAGCTGGGTGGTAGTTTCTACGGGTGACAGCACAGGTCAGAGATACTGAGCTTGTCCCGAGCTGTCACTGGACGCGCTGGCCTTGTGTAAGTTCTGTGTATCCACTTGACATCATGACATTGTTTCCCTTGACAGCAGGTCCTTCCAACGTAAAACATCAGAAAGGGTTGTTTATCAGAAGATGCCAAGATCCATAATGTATCATAATGTTTAAAAACTCCTGGCATGTTTAATGAACTCACAGGTCAACCAGGCTTTCTGACATCAGTCCCCGAAACCCGTCTGTGTATCAGAACCCTGCCGAAACCTCCTTGCACTTGGAGCTGCTTAGGGCATTTCATTTGTACTGTCTGGACTTGTCTCTACGAGACTGGGAAACTGCAGTGCCGCAGGGGAGTTGGGTAGAGCTCGGAGCAGGTGGCAGTGCAGTCACTCAAGATGCATGGCGTGTCATTGGGTCCCTCTGATGTGCTGGGTAGAGTTGGCATTGTGGAGACTGCTGTGTTCGTGTAATCACTAATTCTATGTTGTATACAAAATGAACAGCTAAAAGAGAAAAAGTAAACCCATTAAAGCTATTAAACTCTATGTTCCTTGCACTAAACTCATTTCTATTCTGAAGTCTGTTTGGAAGATATGTGGTTTGAGTTTTGATGGCTTGGGATTCTGCTCAGATGGCGAAAAATCACAGGTGGAGGACACCTAAACATAGTAGACGCCAGAGGGAGGAGCTGGTGGCAGTTTGGATCAGGAACGAGCCTGGAACTGATTTAAAAAAAAAAAAAAGTTTTTAAATGCATACAAATGTATGTAACATAAGTGCTTATTCTTAACACAGCTTCCCCCCTTTAATGATCAGTATTAGATAATAAAGGTTATATCAGTTACAGATATATCCAGCTTTGACATGATGGCATGACATAACCTAGTATATTACAGAACCAAATATCCATCTGCAAAGATCTTCACAAGATGCACTGGAACACTGTGGCGTTTGGGGACATTGAAACAGACTGTGTGTGTGTGTGTGTGTGTGTGTGTGTGTGTGTAGCTGTTTTTACATATTCTGAAGATTCAGTGCTCAAACATGAACAGAACCTGGTGTCTAAATAGATCTCAGCCACCAGGCTACTGAATGTAGAATTGAGTGTAACAAATTATGCACAGAGAACATAAAAATGTAGCCAGCCTTTGATTGCTTTCCTCTTTTTCATTAAAGGTAACATGGGGCAGGGACATCAGTTCACACTTGTAATCCTAGCACTCAAGAAATTTGGCCAGAAGAATCATAAATTCAAGGCCAATCAGCTACCTGGCAAAATCTTCTCAATAGTAGATATTACACAATAAAAACTACATTCCTAAATTCTAGCCTACCACTTTCTTTTTTTGTTTGTTTGGATTTTTTGTTTTGTTTTGTTTTTTGGAGACAGGGTTTCTCTGTGTAGCCCTGGCTGTCCTGGAACTTACTCTGTAGACCAGGCTGGCCTCGAACTCAGAAATCCGCCTGCCTCTGCCTCCCGAGTGCTGGGATTAAAGGCGTGCGCTGCCATTGCCCGGTCTACCACTTTCTCTAGGGAGAATTTTTTTTTTCTAACAGAAATGAAAAGTATGATAAGATATCTTCATCACGTGGGTTGGAATAAATTTGAAAGCCTTTCTTATCCAACTCTGATGGACTTGCTGGTCACCCGCTAAATCTGTAAGCAACCATCTAACTGAGCAAAATACACTGGGAACTGTTTCTAGAAAGCCCGGGACAGCGTTCCTGGGAGGAAGGAAGGGCTCACAAGCTGTCCCGTGGCCATCAGTTCAGGGTAGCAGGCTGGAGTCCAAGTGAAGAATGCAGTGGCGGCCTGTGGAGCAGGGCAGCAGAGATGAGAATCTACAGAACCAGAGCAGGGGTCAAAAGTCTTCGGCTTTAGCGCCCAGGGTGGGGTTCGGAGAAGCAGCAGAAGGTTGCTACAGAGCCGAGAGCACAAGAGAAACAGAGAGGTTGAGCATTGCTAAGAATTATCAAGTTCTGACCACATACAGTGGAGAGACTGCTCTAAACTGTTGCTGATTTCTAGATACCATGCTTTAGAAACGTGGACTCCCCTCTAAGCCTACTTCAGACTTTAGTATACATGTGCTTAAGACTAACCTCTGATATGAACTTCAAAAAGAGACAAAATTTTGAAAGTTGAGCCCTAGCAAGTTCAAGGAATGTGGGAAATCTCTAGGCTTCCACTGGTTGGCATAAGTAACCCTTAAAACTCTCCACTATGTCAAAACACACAGAAAACACTCAAGCTCGAGGTAGCCCTTGAATTGAGCTACTTCCTGGAATTAAAACCTGAAAACTACTCAGAGGAAGGAAGCAGTCCCGAGTAGTTACGTGTTTATGACTTCACTCTCATAGTTCAAGACAATGAACATCAACAAACCATCACATGTAAAGAAGAAGAAAGTGTGAATGACGGTCAGGAAACACAGGAGTCAGGAGCGACCAATCCCTAGCACCCACAAGGTGCACTTCGAAGACCTCACAACAGCCGCAAACGTATTTGGAGAGTTAAAAGTAACTATGGCCCTAATGAGAAAACAAAAAGAATATTAGCACAGAGATGGAACATTTAATAATTAAAACACTGTCTGTGGTGACATAGGCCCGCCTTTAAGCCCAGCACTCAGGAGGCAGAACAGCATATCTGTTCAAGTTATGGAGTTCAAGGCTAACCTAGTCTATATAACAAGGTCCAGGACAGATAGGGTTGCAGAGAGAGACATGGCCTCAGACAAACAAAATTAAAATGTTGGAATATAAAACATAATTGTGGTGGTTTGAATATGCTTGGCCCAGAGAGTGGCTCTACTAGGAGGTGTGGACTTGGTGGCGTGGACGTGGAGGAAGTGTGTCACTGTGGGGGTGAGCTTTGAGACGCTCCTAACTGCCTGGAAGACAGCAGTGTTCTCCTGTTTGCCTTCGGAACAAGATACAGAACTTTTGCCTCCTATAGCTCCACAGCTATCTGGATGCTGCCATGTTCCAACCTTGACCAACTGGACTGAACCCCTGAACCTGTAAGCCAGCCCCCATTAAATGGTGTCCTTTATAAGAGTTGCCTTGGTCATGGTGTCTCTTCACAGCAATGGAAATCCCAACTAAGACAATAATAAATGCAGAAACAGATAATTGTAAAATATACTTCTTCTGTTGGTAAAACAAAGTAATGAGTAAGGAAGCAGCCATGACTTTAAGCAAGGAGTGCAGTAAAGAAACCCTTGTCAAAGCCACTCCATAGTAAGGGAGTCGCCATAGCTACTTCTTGGAAACGAAGAGGAGCAGAGAGAAAATGTTGGGAGAAAGCAAACTAGCAATCCCCAGGGCTATGGAAGCAGAGAAGAGAGCAAAAATGGCGGCTGAGACCTGCCAGTTGTTTAGGGTTACACTGCCATGGTTGGAGGACAGATTAGTTGGGACAGCCTGCGAACTAGCACGGGGCTCTGATCCGTTGGGGGCTTGTTTGAGTTCACAGAGAAAGCTCTTTCTAGAGGTTGGAGGGCAGTGAGAGCCAGATAAAACGGTTTTCCCTGGCAAACGGAAACCCACTTTACAAGCTTCGGAGGAGTGCTGGGTGTTGACTGGGTCGGGGTCCAGCCTGAGCCCAGATGACAGTCTTGGAAGGGTTGGAACCTGACAGTGACCATCATCAGTACAGAGTATCCAGACTGAAGAAAAGACAAAGACACTAGAGGAAAACTAGCAGAACATTAGAGATTCGTGGGGAACCAACCATAAATTAAGACGCATATTATACAACTGTCAGAAGTAATTACCACACATTTTTCCAAATCCTATAAATAAAAGACACGAAAATCTGGAATCTGAGAATGCGGAAAGCCACAAGGTAACAACACAAGGAAAGCACACAAGCATTTCACCAAAACGCCAGTAGTGCCAAGGCTGGAGATCTGTGCCTTAAAGCAGCCAACTGAAGTCACTGCGACGAGGGGAGCTGCGGCGAGGGAAGCTGCGACGAGGGAAGCCGTGTAACAAAAGGCGGGGAGTGAGGTGAAACACGGAGAGACGGCTGAAGGAAGGCGGGCTGAGCAATCACACGTGCTGCAGCTGTACTGACAGACAATTGCTTTTACGCTACTCAACCCTCTCCGATAGGAAAAGTCATCTTTCAAGATGTCACTGCGGCCACTGGATACCTGTATGAGGAAGGCAGCTTTCAAACACTTCCTCAACCTCAGCAGAAATTTAAAACTGAAGCAGGTATGTAACTCACACTCGTACCGATCATGCCCACTGTCAGGTCCCGAGCCCCCAAGATGGCAGTGTGGTGTCGGCTCAGCCTGGCTCCGAAGGACCCCGCGGACGCTCAGCGTATAAGCCATATAAAACTCAAGCATGCGCATGACACTGTTTGACGTTTAGAATAAAGATCTATTTACACTAGGAAAGTGAAAGCATGAGCCAGTAAAACGACGACAGCCAGCACAGCAGCCATGCTCATGACAGCCCCAAGTCACCAACATTCTAAATGGGCAACTCGCCAACTGAAGGAATAATTTCTTATTAAATACTTGTGTGCCTCTGTGTGTGCGCGTGTGTGTGCGTGTGTGTGTGTGTGTGTGTCTGTGTGTGATGCACATGTGGGTGCCTCCAGAGGCCAGAAGTGGCTGTCACATCGCCCGTCCCCACCAAGTGGAGATCTAAGCTGTCTGACATGAATGCTCCCAGCTGTCTGGAAAAGCAGAAGGGACTCAGTCACTGACGCGATTCACCGGACCTGCGAATAAACTTCAGATTTAAAAAAAAAAAAATGAGTTAATCGCAAATAAATTCCAGTAGTTCAAACATACAAAACTCAGGGGCTAAAGTCATTGACAGGAGTCTTAAACAGGATAGAGACGAGAGAGCAGTGGTCTTCCGTGGGGTGAGGCTCTGCTGGGGATGGAGCAAAAGCAGCACTTGGACACTGTGGGAGGGTAGAGATGGACTGGCCTGGGTGTTGTTTCATAGTGTGGCTGCACTGACTTATAAAATTGTGCAAGTTCCTTGACCTGACTTAAGTTTTGTGCCACTTACTGTATACTATTTATAGCCCTTTCAAAAATCTAATATATGACATTAAAAAGGGAAGTGCCTGGGAGTAATTCTAATGAAATAAAAACTATAGAACAGCCACATCAAAAGCTTCAGAATATTTCTGAAGGAATTTTAAAGAAAATTTGAATAGACAGACCACATTCATAAACTGGAAATATACTGCTATGAAATTATTTGCACTCATGTTTTACACTTAATGCACTAATAACAATATATAATAATAATAATAATAATAATAATAATAATAATAATATAAAGCAACATGGAAGGAGGCCAGGCATGGTGGTGCACAGTTGTAACCCGAGTGATTCAGAGGCTGTGACAGTGCAATATATCTGGTGGAAACGTGTACTACTTATCAAGATGTTTTTAAACCCCTGGAAGACTCTCATAGGACTCGACAAGCCGATCACAGACTTTACAAAGGGCTGTAACAGTCAAAGTAAATTTGTAGGGCAAGGATGTAGCTCAAATAGTAGAAGACTTAGCTACTACTAGCATGTGCAAGGCCCTGAGTTTTATAGCAATGCAAGTTTAAAAAAACGAAACAAAACTTCAAAAGAAGAACAGCATTAGAGGATGTGTATTGCTTGACTCCAGAATTTACTAAAAAGCCAAAGTAATCGAGACAGCGTGTGATAGCAACTCACAGAACTGTCGCAGGATTTCCCCTGTCCAATTACATTAGTACAGAGAAGGTCTGTGATTGGACAGGGACAAGGGGCGGAGCTAAGAGTTGCAGACAGAGGGAGCATCTTAGAGGAGAAGAACCATGGCCGAGGCCGCAGTGCAGTGGCAATTACCAACCACAAGTAACTAAGTTTTCACAATGTTAGAAACGTTGGGATAAAACTTTTATCATTATCAATTGGCTCTAAAATTATTGTATTGACATCTTGTAAATTGTGATATTATTTATACATAAATCTGATTGGTTAATTAAGTCTTAAGAGGTTTTTTGTTTTGTTTTGGTTTGGTTTGGGTTTTTTTGTTTGGGTTTGGGGGGGTTGTTTGTTTGTTTGTTTTTCTGTTGATCCTACCGGGTAATTAGGTGATGAAGGAGATACTGAGACTGCAGCCCATTCCTCCCCCTCTCTGTTTCCTGGCCAGCATGAGGGGCACACTTTTCTGAAGCGGAAACTTCTAGTTTTCGTTGGAAAGTTAGTTGTGTCAAACGACGTTTTGCTGGGGCACACGGGTGAAAGACTGTTTTCCTGAAGCAGACTCGGGAGAAAGGATGTTTGGCTACAGCAAACACTTGAAAGGACGCTTGATGAAGGAGTATAAATATGGCCCCACAGACAGTGGGAGACGAGCACTGAGCATTGGCTCGGTTTGTTCCGCCTCGCTATTCACGAGTGACGCGCATGTATTGGTTCGCCTTACATAGCATTGTTAAGCTCAACTTGTGATACCGTCACCACGGAGAGAAACTCACCCAAGAACTGCTTGCGAGATTCCTGCGGCAGCTTGCAGGCTCAGCGGCCTCCCCTCAGGCGGCTTGGCGAGCCTGGTGGTTTCTTCAGCAAAGAACTACAGCTGCCTGGCGTCTGCTTGGAACTGGATTATGACGGCCAGTTCATGCCTGCCTAGGGCACTGGTTTGCAGCCGCCGAGTGAGTCGTGTTTGGTGTTCGCTATGGTACTAAACTGCTGCCTGAGAAGACCAAGCTGGCCTCTAAAGATGCAGGGTGGCCAGAGAACAACCACTGCGATGGGGCCATGTGTGAGCGGGAGGTGGAGGGATAAAGCCCTTTTTCTTGAGACCTCTCTTGTAGGCCATGACTGCAGAGAGGAGTGGGAGGAGGGCTAGCTTTAGCTGGGGAGGAGGACGGATTCTGTAGCATCACCAGTCCATGCTAATGCTGTCTAGATTCTTACATCCATTGTACCCTTTAATCCACCAGGACTTACAAACCTCCCAGCCTCCCCCGGCCTCCCAAATGCTATGATTACAGGCCTGTACCACCATACCTTGCAGTTTCCTGTATGCTAAAGTGAGTCCTTTGATTGGGTGGAGCCAAAGACCAGTTCTCAGCTGGCACTCTCCCACACTCCATTAGCTTCCCGGGTTGAATGTGGGACCAGGTTTCCAAGGAGTTCCTCGAAATACTTGGCACATGCCAACATTTATAAAAGATGTGGGGGAGGGGGCAGTTCTTATGATCCTAAGTTTATTTATCATAGCAACTTGAGGTTGCACGCAAAGAAGTCAGAGCTACGTTCTTGATTATCTCTCTTGGGAGTCTCATCTAATCTTGAATGATTTTTATCATCTTACACTGCTCTAGAGGAAGCCCTGCCTTGCTGCATGCAGAAGATTCCAGGGTACAGCCTGTGGAATCCACTGTTGTCTTTTCCCACTGTGGCCCTTGAAGCCTGTGACAGGGTCACTCCTCACAGGCTGCTAACAATGTAAAAATGACTCTCTTTAAAGTAAAGAAGAAACTGGCTTTCTTTTTCACATCCAAATATGAATGATCATGGCCAAGCACATGGGTTCTGGTTTCCTTGAGGGCTGTGCTCTGCCATGGAAGGGATTGTATGAGCTTTTTATAGCCACAGGACAAAGAAGCCCACAAGGCATCAGGTAGTCAGGCTGTATAGCAAACTAGATGATAATCTAGTCAATGACAATGTCGACCATTGAATCAGCCTCAAAAACACATGCTTTTAAACCTGAAGTGTGCAGTTTCTCCTCGGGAGCCGAATGCTTAGGCCTAGGAGAGGTACCCTGGAAGGAGTGCTCTCCTCTCTGAGGATGCTGTAGCAACGGCGAGTGGTAGATCTAAAGAGAGACGTCAAACACTGTCCCACGTGGCCTGGGGGAAGCAGTTGCTTTGTGGCCAGGGAGCCCTGCGGGCCTGGAAGGGAAGATGGGGCCCAGCTTAAGTGAAGTGAACCCAAAGAAGGCTTTTAGAGCAGTTTTCGGTTCACATACAAATTGTATAGAAGGTGCAGAAGTGTCCCCCATGTCCCTTTCCCTCCCCCAGACCCAGGCTCTTACTGTACCCAAACAGTACATGTATTCAGTCGATGAACCTCTCTTGACACGTCCTGATCACTTGACGCTTGGAGAACCCTCAGTAGCACAATCCCCAGAGCACTTATCTTCAAAGGCCAGCAGCAGTCAGAGGACAGATTGGAAGCAGGATCATGTACCAACTGCACATTAAGTTTCTGTACACCAGGCGGTGGTGGTGCACACCTTTAATTCCAGCGCTCTGGAGGCAGAGGGGCAGAGGGGCAGAGGGGCAGAGGGGCAGAGGGGCAGAGGGGCAGAGGCGAGGCAGGCAGAGTCGCCCACCATTTTTGCCAACTTCTGTGTTCCCTCAGCCCTGGCGATTGCCCCTCCCTGCCTTTCCTCTCTGGTCTTCTCTCTGTCCCTGAGAGGTAGCCATGGCCGACTCCCCCAGATGGCTGTGGTTATTCTCAGTCATCTACAATGAAACCCTCCCCCAACCGTGGCGCTGCCTTGATGGAGGCTTCTTCACTGCGCCCAGCTTACCATTTCCACCAGTAACTTCTTTTGTTTCTTTTGCCTGTTCTCTGTAAGAATGCTGTGTTTCAGATGGCCACTGCCCTTGAACCTGTGCCCTGGCATGAGAAGACACTTGGCACAGGGTACTAGGCAACTGCTGGCAAGCGATGTGAGATGAGCAACGTGAGATGAAGTACACACCGTGGTCTTCGGTTGCACTTCTGAGCCTTGGGAGCAACGGCAGCACCTCACCTGAGCTAACCAGTGTGCCAGGAGTCGGGCACGGTGCTGGTGGAGAAACACAGGAGACAGAAAGGCGGGCATGTGTAAACTCCTGAATGGCGAGGCTGCTGCAGACCCAGCCAGTCAGAGGGCACGGTCTAGCATTAAACTTTGCTTTGGCGGAAGTTCTAAAAGCTGTTGGTTCAGATAGCCCACAGAGATGGTGGTGTGGGTTTTTTGTTTGTTTGTTTGTTTAGTTTTTGAACATGTATTTATTGAGAAGGTGTCAGGGAATGTGTGTGCCATGACACACACGTGAAGGTCAAAACAGCGCTTGCGGGAGTCAGTTTTCTCTCCCGTCACGTGGGTTCTAGGGAATCGCATTCGGTCATCAGGCTCAGGGTCAAACGCCTGGACCTGCAGAGCCATCTCACCTGCCCAGAGGTTGTGGCTTTAATAATTTATTTACTACCCAAAAAGCTTAAAGGTATGAAACATGCAATCAACGTATGCTTAATAGAACTGACCATCTTTCATAATCATTTTACAGATCTTTAGGGAAAAAAATCTTTATTTGGACTCAACTCTGGTTCTGGCTTTTCTGAGACTTAGACTGCAGAATAATTTATTTTATTTTTAAAAGGTCTCTATTAAAATTTTTCTTTTGATCTCTTAACATCCCAAACCTCTCCAAAAACTTATCAAATACACTCATAAAACAACAACAACAACAACAACAAACTACTACTACCTCTATCAGTCATAAAGAAAGCCACTTGTCGGCTGGGTTCGGACGCAGACTGATGACCCTAACGCAGGCGCAGACGGTCACATCCCCATTCTAGGGCCCTCACACCACTGCGGTTTCCAGGTGGAGTTAGAAATCAGCGATCGCAGGAGCCGACCGCCGTTCCTGAGGATGTATTTTTTGAGGAAGGTTTGGACGCTTACTGCCAAATAATTAGTAAGAAAGGAGTTACCTGTTCTTAACCAACCCTAAGAAAAAGCTGCATAATCCCTGGAGTCTGGGGACAAAGGATCCTCTTCCTCTTTTAGGCACTCCACGAGGCAGCGCCAGCACTGCGCAAACACAGGTTTCAGTCAGGCTGCACGTCAGACTCCCGTCTCCAAGGTGAGCTGGTAACAACACAAGTGGCCTTTCTTCGTTTGTTAAAATCCTTTATTCACACACTGATTACTCAGTAGAAAACACACACTGGCTGGGTTAACAATACAACCTGGATCTCCCCACTTCCCTTTCCAGCTCACACACTGCAGTAGGAAATGCTAAGACTGTCTTTGCTTCAGTGCCTTTAGGAAATGCTCTGCCTGGAATTCTCTATTATTCCCAAATTCTTTGGAGGATAATGAGACAGACAACGTGACATTCAGAAACACTGACTACATTGTTAAAAAAAACTGCACAAAGCTCAAATTATCTTGCTTTAATTCTCCATATGTTTACAGTACAACAGAGTTCAACAGATTACGGACAGTCAGTAATAACCTATGATGTCACATTAATGGGACTTTCAAAAGTAAACTGATCAGCAGAGTGAATAAAACAAAGCTCAAATGTGAAAGGCAATTCACTATAGAATACTGAAACCACCATAACTTTTAAACACTTAGAAAACTGAGATAGCATTAAATAATATTTGATTTGATAACTCTGAAGTACCACATCATTGAATACCTTGCAAATGAAAATAATACAAATGAATTATTTTCAATATAATTTTAGTAAAGCTTTTTACAAGAAATATATATATATATATCTTTTAATAATAACCACCTAGAATACACACTGAACCATTATGTGACTAGACTATCTAATAAATACAACTCCACACTGTTTTCTGGCTGTGGACTAGTTCGTTTTTCTTTCGGGGAATTAGAAACTCTAATCTCCAGCCTGAGTCATCCGACTGTCTGACCCTGTGATTCTTAGCAGACCGTTCATTTGCGTTATGCTGGATTCCTCTGTCACCTTTAAGGATCCCAGTTAAATCCTGTGCAGACAAACACTGTAAGTTCAGGCCGTGGAGCTCCTGTCTAGGCATGCTCTGTGAGTTTCAGTCCCCGCAAGCCAGCACACTGACTTCCAGAGTTTCCCACAGCACTAACTCTGACCCTCTCTACCACGCGTCCTTCCTCCCTTCCCTAGACGGATGAAGTATGGGCTTAATAATGGCATGTGGTGTTCCTCAGCATGACCTGCCAAAATGTGATGATCTCCTTGGAAGAGAAGCCATGGGCTGCAATCACGCGTCGGAGCTGACATACATCCAGGTGGATTCTATACAGAAAGAAAAGATTGGTGTCTTCTGGAACATGAATGTCCACTTTTAACAAACTCAGACAGATGCCAACGTAGACGTCCTCAAACTTGATGGGTTTCACGTGACTCATCATCTCGTAGATCCTCGGCACCAAGTCGCCCGACATGATGTAGCCCAGCCCACTGCAGTAGGGAGGGAACACCTTGAAAGGGTACTCTTGGTATGAAATGTGGTTTTTATGGAAAAATCCTCTATAGGAATAGTTATCAATTAGAGGATAGCCCGTGAAAAACTTCTCTGAGTGGTTTAGGTTTAAAAGATACTTGACTAAATTGCCAGTGTTGATGAAGACATCGGTGTCTGTTTTCATGACATACTTGGCATTGGGGCAAAATTCAATTACCCATCTAAAAGCCATAATGGTTTTCAAGGTCAAGTTATTATATGTATCTAAAAAGTCTTGCCGAATAATATCACCATAGAGAACATGTTCGTCCTCCAAAGACAATGCTAACGTGTTGTCTTCCCTTTCAGCCTGCTGGCCTAGTAAGAAAAACGTGAGGACCTCGTATCCCCACCAGGACTTTTTCTCACCCCAAGTAACTCTAATGGCTTGTCTGGCTTTCACGTCTGAGGGGCGCGAGGTCACCAGGATGACGAGGAATGGGTTCTGATGAGAGCAGTTCGAATGTTCCCGGAGCGTGAAGCGAAAGTCTTGTCTGTAAATTGGCTCGTACTCATAGAAGTACATCCAGTTCACACGCTCGATCACATTGTAGTGGGGAAGGCTGAGGTACCACATCACCAGGAAGCTCAGCAGGGACAGCAGCAGCAGGCTCCATTTGAGGGATCTCAGTGACATCCTATTGAGAAGGGCAGTCAAGACAGCCGGGGCCATCCACAGCAGCAGAGGGGTTCAGAAGGCACGGGGTCTACAAGATGGAGCAGGGCTGGGTGAGTGTCCACCACCCCAACATGTCAGCTGGTGTCATACAGTCACTTAATGCACACAGAGACCCTCATCCAGAGGTGCACATCAAGACCTAGGTTAAAATAGACCCAGGAATCGTTTTCAAACACCACCTCTATTCGAATAACTGTAATCCTAGCTACTTGGGAGGATTTGGCAAGAAGATCACAAGTTCAAGGCCAGCCTAAGTGACTTAGAGAGACCTTGTTTCAAAATTAAAAGTAAAAAGAAAGATGGAAAGGAAAAAAAAAGAAAACAATGAAAACTAAAAATATTCCACAAACAAGAGCATGAAATCTCTGAGTTTGTGCTGGGCTCATTTTATTCCATTTATATTGCATCAAATGCCAGGATTCTGTCCTTTGGGAGCTGAGTAACACTCCATCTTATAGATTCCACTTTGCTTTATCCGCTCATTCATCACTGGAATCTCCAACTGATTGCATAGCCTGGCCTCTATGCTGCACTCAGTGAGCAGGTCTCACATGTCTTCTGAATGTATTCTAAGCAGGATTTCTAGACTGCCCAACACAAGCAACACCACTGTTACCAATTTATCCTATAAAAATTAATCCAAAAACAGTGTGGGTCCTTTATAATACAAAAACAACCCACGATTGACTGTTCTACCAGAGGTCAGAGTTCAATTCCCAGCAACCACACGGTGGCTCACAACCATCTCTAATGGGATCTGACGCCCTCTGCTGGAGTGTCTGAAGACAGCGACAGTGCAYTCACATACATAAATAAATAAACCCATCTTTAAAAGTCTCATTAGGAAACACTCGAGGTGAAATTACAGCCCAGCGTTCAACAGGATGTTTGCTCGTTACTTGAAATTTTGTCTCCCATGTTTCTTCATGTCACTGAAGAAAATATGGAGCAATAAACATGACGTAAACCTCCTTTGAAAAGAGAGAGCCGGTGAATCCCATGTGCACATATGCAGAACAAGGTATCCGCAAGGATGTGTTCGACCAAGTCAATGCTTATGCCTTTGGCGTTTCCAGATCTTTCTCTTACCTTCTGTATCACTAGATTACAAATGCATTGATTTGGATTTCCTGTCTTGCTTTGTAAATAAAAACAAAGCAAAAAAGCTGGATTTTGTGCCTGCACAGTACCAAGTCCCACTAAGTGGGGGTGACCCTGTGTGAGAGGCTGGGAGCTCCAGTGGCAGATTGCGTGCTGAGTGCCCAAGGGTCCAAGTGCACTCCCCAGGCCCACAAAATCAAAATCAAACAAAATTGCTAGGGGAAAAAATGAAGTAGAAAATGACTGAGGAAGATACCTGTTGTCACCCTCTGGTCTTCATACACATACACACTAACAACTGCCTCCCCATAAACACACGAACAAGGACACACACAAAGTGAAATTAATACCTGGTAAAATGACACGTGGGGGTCTGGGGGATGGGTTGCTTGGTAAAATGCAGGCCATGCAAGCACGAAGACCCGCGTTCAGATCTTTAGCACCAGGCATGGTGGCACAGGGTGGGTGTGGCTAGGTAAAGACAAGTGGATCCCTGGCGCTTGCCAGCCACCCGGGCTAGCCGAATTGGTGAGCTCCAGGCTCAGCGAGAGGGCATATCTCAAAAAATATGGAGAAAAATGGAAAGTCTGATGTTGACCTCTACTCTCTATACACCTACACACACACACACACACACACACACACACACACACACACACGAGGTGGGAGAGATAGGACAGGGGTTAAAAGCACCCACTGTTTTTTCAGAGGACCCGGGTGTTGTCCTACCACCCCGCATGGCTCACAACCGTCTGTAACTCCAGGTCCCAAGGACCTGATGTCCTCCTCTGGCCTCTGTGGTGACTGCACACAGGTGCTACACTTTCATACTTGCAAGCAAACCCTTAGATAAAATACTAAATACGAAATACAATTTAAAATATAAATTTAAAACACATACGCACACATCTTCAGTAAGAAGAAAAATAAATAAATAAACCTTCAGCACACGCCGAAGAAGAACAGATATGGACTTCTACCTTCTGGGGTGAGTAACAACAGAGCCACCATGTAGTAATGGGAAGATGGGAAGATGGGAAGAGAGCAGAGGACAGGCGTGGCAATAGGAGCTGCGAGYGAGCGAGCGAGCAGAGCGAGCGACGCCACTGTACCGCACGGCATCAGGGCGCCAGCTTACCTTAACCACGGGGCTTCACAGCTTGGCTGAAATTTTTGCTGTATGCTCCTTAGAAGGCTCACACCTAAAACAAAACACAAACGTGTTTAAAAGCTAAGAGACAGGAAAGTATGTACCAGGAAAATGCCAGTCACTCAGGACTGTAGTCCACAGCTAAAAACTCCTATCACATCTTTTAAGTAAGGAGCATTTAAAAGAAACAAAGAAAATCCTGTTGCTAACAAAATTTCTATTTGAAAGATCTCTTTATACCACTGTGTTTTGTGGTTGGCTGCATGTGTGAATATGACTGCATGCGTGTACCTGTGTGAAGTGTTCAACAAAAACACCCCAAAATGTAACAATCATAAAGATGCATCGTAAAAATAAGTATCAGAGTCTGACCCGCCAAGACTTTCTCAGCGGTCCTGGAGAAATGATAAGGGAACTTTAGTCCTGTGTCCTTGTCACCAGCAGGCTCAGCAAAGCTGGCCTAGGGCGGAGCAGCGCCTGGAAGGAGTTGGTTGCAGCTTCTGGGAACCAGCCCTTCCTCTGAGCTGTCTGAGGTATTCCACTTTCTCTTTCCAACACATCTGACTGAGCACTCTGCCACCCTTGGCCATTTCTCCTCCTGCAAACAGTATGTATGTATGTATATGTGTGTATATATGTATATATGTATATATGTATATATGTGTATGTGTATATATGTGTGTATGTATATGTGTGTATGTATATATGTATATATATATGTGTGTGTGTATGTGTGTGTGTATGTATGTATATATGTATATATGAGATACAAGAAGCTTTGCTTCTTTATAAACTTGCTTGGGCCAGGTGTGGTGATGCACACCTTTAATCCCAGCACCCTTGAGGCAAAGGCAAGTGGTTCTGAGTTTCAGGCTAGCCTGATCTACACAGTAGGTTCCAGGACAGCCAGAGATACACAGAGAAGTCTGTCTTGAAAAGGAAAAAGAAAAAAACCCAAAACTTGCTTGGTATCAGTCACGGGCTTATGTGAGACCTCCCGGTCCCAGCTCTCGCTTCTGTTTTGCTTTCTCTCCCTCTCCGCTCCTCCTGTTCAACACCTCGCCATGTGGGGCACACTCCTGCTCACTCGGGACACTGCTGTATAAGAAGCAAACCCTAAAACATCTGCTTATAAATCCAATCCCACACGACTCCGCCTCCCGAGTTCTGGGTGACAAGCAGGCCTTGCCACTCTGGTCTTCAAGAGTTTGTCCCCACCAAAACCGATGCTGGACTTTGGTCCCCAATGTGATGGAGTGTATGAGGCAGTACGGGGAAGAAGCTCTACCTTCACAAAGGGATTACCACAGTTCCTTATGAAAGCAGGCGCGGCAGCTCCTCTGACCCCTCTTGCAGACGAGTGCCTGTGCCCATCTTGTTATCTCTTCCCACTTTATGTGGAACAGCATGCGGACCCCCTTGCGAAGCTAACACAAGGCACCATGCTTCCTGCTTTCTAGTCTCATGGGCTAAACGTATCCGTGTGTGTTTGCTAGCCATAAACTTTTTGTTCTAGCAACAGATAATAGCTAATGGTCGATATAGACAATGTACTATCAGGCATGTGACTCCTCCACTATAGAGTGTTGCTATAAACATTAGATGTAAGAATTCCTGACATGCATGAAACTCAAAAATACTAATTAAAAGAAGCCAGACGCTAAGAACCACATCCTCTATTAATGCATTTGCATTAACTATACAGGAAGTAAAGATTCTATAGCCGTAGGGTAAGTAAGGGTTAGGGTTTCTTTCTTTTTTTTGTTTTGTTTTGGTTTGGTTTGGTTTGGTTTTTCAAGACAGGGTTTCTCTGTGTAGTCCTGGCTGTCCTGGAACTCACTCTATAGACCAAGCTGGCCTTGAACTCAGAAATCCGCCTGCCTCTGCCTCCCAAGTGCTGGGATTAAAAGCGTGCGCCACCACCGCCCAGCGGGGCTAGGGTTTCTATTGCTGCAATGAAACACAATGACCAAAAAGCCAGTAGGGAGGAAAGGGTTTACGTGGCTTACACTTCCACAGCACAGTTCGTCATGGAACTCACACAGGGCCGGAGCCTGGGGCCGGAGCTGATGCAGAGGCCATGGAGGGATGCTGCTTACTTGCTTGCTCCTCATGCTTGCTCAGCCTGCCTTCTTATAGAACCCAGGACCATCCGCCCAGGGAGGGCACCGCCCACCCACAGTGGGCCAGGCCCTCCTTCGTCAATCTCTAATAAAGAAAGTGCCTTAGTGCTGGATCTTATGGGCACATTTCCTCAAATGATGTCCCCTTAAGATAGCTCTGCTTGTGTCAAGTTGACATGAGGCTAGTTAGCATGACTAGCCTCATACAGTGCATGTGGGGGCGGTGGTTAACATGAAACGGGCTGTAGCCCATCGAGGGGTGATGACAACATCTCAGAATGTCACCGTGGAGACGGTTCTGCAGCACTACACGTAGCAACGCCACTGCATTGCACACCTGAAATATAAAGCCGTTAAAATCTTAAGTTTCCTGTTTTTAAAGACCATACATTGGTGTAATGAGGGGGAGAGAGCCAAGATACCTGTGTCTATTTCTGAGTAGGAAGTAATAAGAGAGAGTTAGATTCCCTTCTGCATGCTTTCCTGATGGAGCACAAAATGGCAAGACGTCTATGGAGAACGATGGGATGCATCCTTTTGTCGGTGGCTTCAAATTTATCTCACGCAGTTTCATGCGTCTGAAATGATGTGTTTTTACAACATAGATCCTGCACCACCGCTATGGAAGACAACTCCTACACCCAATGACGATGCACTGCACGCGCACCCACAGTGGACTAGTGCACAGCTATCACAAGCAGAAAGAAAACAGCAATGATGCCCCATGTATGCTGGAATGAAAAGGTGTCTAGACAATATGAAGTAAAGAAATTAGAGGGGAAATAAATACCAACACTTTTTTACATTTATTTCTCAGGCGTGTACGTGTGTGTTTGTGCATTCACATGTATGTGGAGGTCGGAGGACAGCTTGCAGGGGTCAGTTCTCTCTACCATGTAGGGCTGGATTGTCAGGCTTGCTCTCACCTGCCGAGCCGCCTTACTGGCCCTGTCATACCCACTTTTGTGGAAGGAAGAGGAAATTTAAAACATATTTATACATGTGTGGTAGTTTGGATAAAAATGGCCCCTATAATCCCCTAGGGATTATCACTATTGGGTATGGCCTGCGGGAGTAGGTGTGGCCTTGTTGAAAGAACTGTGTCATTTGAGGTAGGCTCTGAGGTCTCTCTTCCTGCTGATTCAGATGGAGAACTTCCGCTCCCTCTCCAGCACCATGTCTGCCTGCACACAGCCACGTTTCTTGCCATTGACAATAATGGACTAAATCTCTGAACTGTAAGCCAGCCCCAGTGAAATGGTTTTCCTCTCTGAGAGTTACCATGGTCCTGGTGTCTGTTCACACCAATAAAAACCCTACCGAGGTCAATGTTCATTAGAAAAGTAAGAGACAGAGATACTCGGAGAGATGGGAGCAATGGGGCAGGCCAGAAGAGGGCAAAGGCAAGACTTTCTAATGTCACGAGTTGTACATGATTTATTAAATCCATTTACTTATTCTTTATAAACACAAACAGATATTGTTTGTTTAAATAGGGTCTCACTATGTAGCCCTGGCTGTCCTGGAACTCAATATGTAGCCCAGGCTGGCCATGAACTCAGAGATCCACCTGCCTTGGCCTCCCAAGTGCTGGGGTTAAAAGTACATGCCACTATGCCTGGCTCTGATTTTATGTATTTATACAATGTACTGCGATCATACTCACTCTGTTACCCTCTACTCACCCCTCCCGTTTCTAATGACCCCTCTTCTTCCCTACTAGTCTGCCTCTGCCTATTTCAGTTTAGCCCACTGAGTTTAATTAGGGCCACTTTATGAGCACAGGTAGGGTGCCATTTACCAGAGTGTGGGCAACTTAGCAGAGGCTATACCACTGCAGAAAATGGTGGTGTAACTGTCAGGCTGAAGGCCTGGCCTTGGGCGGGTACCTGTGGTGCAGGGTCCCCAGTCGTCAGCTGTCACAGTCTTTCTGCCCACTCCCATCCTGCATGCCAGCCTCTCTCAGTCACCACTCTCACAGAAGGAATTTGGCATCTCAGTTACTGAGCAAAAAAAATCTCTACCTTCTCCCCTTTTCTGTTCAATCCCCATTGTAGCTCCCTCTAACCCACAGACGTAACAGTCTTAAAAGTGCCTGGGACCAAAACAGCTGGAAATAATTCGAACAAACCTAATTAATCTACTTTTTTCAGTGGAAGGCTTCTCTGAGATTTCAACATTTATTCTCTAGGAATATGTTTATCAAGTTATCAAAACAAAGAATCTCCTTTAGCTTTCAGTGTCTCCAGCAGAAAGAAAACCACGTAGAGGATTAGCTTTCAGTGTTTCTAGCAGGGAGAAAACCACTTAGAGAATTAGCTTTCAGTGACTCTAGCAGGGAGAAAACCACTCAAAGAAATCTGGTCCCGGGAGACTGCAGACATCCCACTGAAATGGCTGCTCTGAGTTATCTTAAGTAATAGTTTAGAGTAAACGAATATTAGTTCAATTACTTTTACGTGATTCAATAAAGTTAACTGCTTATGTCCCTGTGGCACACCAAGTCCACTCTAGTAGAACACTTACATTAATGTGTGCCACGAAACATTAAACCAGGGTTCAAGCCTCCATGATTGAGGAATCCTCCCACAAAATAAATAAGAAGGTGCATAATACACTCCATCGGGCCAACTCCAAAAGGTGAGCCTCCTCACACTCTTGCAGGTGAAGAGAGAAACAGCAACAATAAGTTATTCACAAGGAACCACCTGCTACCTGGCATGCTGACACTGCAGCTCCACCGTCCCAAGGCTGACAGCAGACAGACTGTAGTGGGGGAGCACACGGCCGGCACCCAGGAGAAGAAACACGTGTGGGAGGGGCTAAGACGGGCTCTAGCATCCCTCCCGGTCACGCTCTGGCTTTTCATGTGTGGAGCCACAGGAGGGTCATGTCTGTTATTTCATCTTAGAACCTGTATAGTTCTTTGTGAGTCACACTTGGGAACCTAGCAGATCATCGTGTCTATTTGTCACGGCTGCCGTGAGTGTAGGCAGATGACTACACAAACCAGCAGACTCAGGCCCAGCTGTGTGACAGGAACACCAGGTTGTTCCAAGGCATCAGTTCATATCATCTCCGTGAGAGCCTCAGGTGGATGCATGGCGGGGGAATGTCTTAGTTAGGGTGTCACTGCTGTGAACAGACACCATGACCAAGGCAAGTCTTATAAAAGACAACATTTAATTGGGACTGGCTTACAGGTTCCGAGGTTCAAGTCCAGTATCATCACGGCAGGAACATGGCAGGAACATGGAAGGATCCAGGCAGGCATGGTGCAAGAGGAGCTGAGAGCTCTACATCTTCATCTGAAGGCTGCTAGTAGAATACTAACTTCCAGGCAGCTAGGAGTAGGGTCTTAAAGCCCACGTCCACAGTGACACACCCACTCCAACCAGGCCACACCTCCAAACAGTGCCACTCCCTGGGCCAAGCATATACAAACCATCATGGGGAAAACTCCAACAGAACGCTGCATGTCCCATTTGGGGCTGGCAGATCCTCAGGAGTGTACTGCCGACCACACAGGCCCCTGTGAAAGAGCGACCGGGGGATACGGGTTTATAGCTTTTAAACTCGGTGAGACGCAACACACACAGTAAGCAGCCTTACTGCTTATTACACACAAAGACTAAAGGTCTCTGCCCTCAAAACCCTGAAGTGAGTTATTAACAGGAATAATAGCTAGTCATTTGTGTAGACACATTTCATCTCATGTCATAGGAAAGGCAGGCAGGTAGGGGAACGAGCAACTAGACAACAGTATGGGGTATGCAAAGAAAAGCCTGCAGAGGGGCCCTTCACTGTAAGAGTCGGAGTCCACCAGCCATTTGCTCACAGCCTAAGAAATGACAGGCCGGAGGGGCTGGGCAGATTCAAAGGTTTCCCTTTTTGGCCCGATGCTGGCCACTACCAGGGCAACAAGTAAGTCAGCTAAACAACGTTAGGTGATAAACATCGCTTGTGGTCAACAGGGTAGAGACGGAGAATCTAGTGAAACAAGTGACTTTGGTTCTGAAAACCAAATTACTTTAGTTTGGTAACTGTCATATTTCAACCCAAATGGAGGTCTAGAATGGTATGACACTCCCTCTTCTCGTTTTTTATTAGCAGGTATAGCTGTCATTTATGTCATTACCTTTTGCTGGACAAGGGCAGTGTCCTAAGCAGGAAGCCTGTGGCAGTCTTTGGAATCAGAAACTTTGAAGGAAGATGCAGTGAGGGGGGAGTCCTTTTCCACGGCCACCAATGTTTTTGCTTCAAAACTTGAGACTCTAAAATAACTTAGGAGATGGACATCAGATCACTGTGGCTATATCCAACTGACATGGCAGCAGAGAAGGACTTTAAACCTCTGTTCTTGCTGACTGTTATGCAATGGAGGAATGATCAAGGGAAGCCAGATATACGGACTTTGATGCAGGATCAACAAGGAGATGGTGGTATTTGGCATAGTCTTAGTCTGACTTTGTATAAGCAAGAGAGACATTGGTAGAATTATATATAAAAAGCCTTTTGTTGGGCTGGAGAGATGGCTCAGCAGTTAAGAGCACTGACTGTTCTTCCAGAAGTCCTGAGTTCAGTTCCCAGCAACCACATGGTGACTCATCTGTAATGGGATCCAATGCACTCTTCTGGTGTGTGTCTAAAGACAATTAAAGTACTCATATAAATAAAAATAAATAAATCTTCAAAAATATAAAATAAAAATACTAAAATATTAAAAAGTCTTTTGTTTATATATATGTAAATATAAAATTTTTAAAAAATATCTTGTTTACAGTTAGGAAAAGTCCTCTAATCTGATTGCACTGAAGGGGATCTACTGTATCTGGCATGTCAGTGGCCCATTCTTGAAGTTTAATAGGGAGGTCTTTAAGGCCTGGATCATTTGTCTATATTAAAGTGTAGTTTACACACACATATACATAATCAATTATTTTAATCTTGAGTTAGACTTTCCTCCTGGACATTTAAATTACAGAACTAACCATGAATCCAGATAGAAGAGACCAGCGCCCCAGGAGTAAGCCAAAGAGCCCGGTAAGGAGGCAGGGGCCATCAGGACTCCAACAGTACGGCAAAGCCAAGAGTGGCCACCAAAAATCCCACACGCAGGAAGAAGCCTGGAGTGGCCACTGGAACTCTCATAGTAGGGCAAAGCCTGAGGGGCCAGCCTCAAACACCCTAACAGAATGTGGGGAACACAAGTGTAGGGAGACATAGCTATAAATGGCCATGGCCTGAGCATTCTCTGAGAAGACAGAGTTTCTAAGTAATAAATAACAGAATAGATGCCAGAGTAAGGAGTATTTATGAGACGTCAACTTTTCACTGTTGAGGGAGATGCAGGGAAGGCATCGGAAAACAAACACAGGTTTTAACAGGGTTTCTACAGACCTCCTTAAAGTTAATCCCATTCTATAGTTTTGAGTTTGAGTCATGGAAGTGATAAGTCACATATTTAAGAAGATAATGGATGGGAAAACAAAACAAAACAAAAACCTCAGACAGCTGAGATTGTTTGGGCTCTGGATCTGTTAGTTTACTTGCTGTCTTACTGTTTATTGCTGTGAAGAGACAACATGACCAAGGCAACTCATATGAGAAAGCTTTTAACTGAGGGTTTGTTTATAGTTTCATTACATCATGGTAGAGAGCATGGAAGCAGGCAGGTGTGGTGCTGAGTAGCTGAGAGCTAAATCCTGATCTGTAGGCAAGCAGGCAGGCAGGCAGGCAGGCAGACAGACAGACAGACAGACAGACACACAGAGAGAGACAGAAAGAAAGGCAGACAGGCAGACAGGCAGACAGACAGAGACGGAGAGATACTGGCCCACCCCTAGTGACATACCTCCTCCAACAAGGCCACACTTCCTGGTAACTAGGCATATACATACATACATACATACATACATACATACATACATATATATATATATATATACACACACATATATATATGAGTCTCTTGGGGGCCACTCTTATTCAAACAAGCACACTTATGTTGAAATTCTGACAACAGAATTATATAGACTCACTTTAGTTCTAACATAAGCACAACACAGCAGTATTCAGTGTTATAACAGATACACGCTCTGCTTGAAAACAGCACATAACAGCAGAGAGGAAGACAAGAACCCTAATTGAGACTGGCTGAGTTTAACCGGCTGCCTCAGTACAGCAGGTCTAAGCAAACAGACGTGGGGCGCCTAAGACTGTCTTTACCTGCACTCCTAACAGAGTCAAGATCAGCATCGTTACATCTGAGAAATACAGCAAGCAACTTTTTAAACATCCCTCAAAAATAGTAGGATTTGAGAAATATTAAGTATGGCCCTGTCCCTTTTTAAAAAGGTAAGAAACCATTTGATGAAACCATTTGGCTGTTTACTTCCCAGGGACTGACTGTGAAAAACTTCCAGATTATTAAAGATAGTTGTTCACTTACAATCTAGAGGACTGAGTTTGACAGGTCTCCTAGTTAGGGTCACTACTGCTGTGATCAAACACCATGACCAAAAAGCAAGTTGGGGAGGAAAGGGTTTGCTTGGCTTCCACTTCCACACCACAGTCCACGCAGAAGGAAGTCAGGACAGGAACTAAACAGGCCAGGATCCTGGAGACAGGAACTAGTGCAGAGGCCATGGAGGGGTGCTGCTTACTGGCTTGCTTACAACCTGCTTTCTTATAGAACCTAAGACTACCAGCCCAGGGGTAAACCCACCCACAGTCGGATGGGCCCTGCCACAGCAATTACTAATTAAGAGATGCCATACTGCCTTCGGCCCACTCTTATGGAGGCATTTTCTCAATTGAGGCTCTGCCCCGCCCCCCATGACGCTACTCTGTGTCAACTGGACCCAACCTAAGTTTATATAACAGGCCCAATTTATACACAGATTTCAATTTCTGAGCAGTAAAGTAAGTTTTATAGTTATTATGTAATTTTTCAGGTATGTCCTGAGTACAAATCATTTTGGTTTTTTGTTTTGTTTTGTTTTTTGTTTTTGTTTTTGTTTTTGTTTTGGTGTTACAGTAGGATCCACCCAGCAGTGATAGCTTTACCCAGTTGGATAGCATACCAACACATCTGGAGAAACTGAATCACGGGTTTAAATATCCCATGTAGTGAAAAAATAAAACAAAATCTGTCTTTTTCCTAAGGCCAGTTTTTGTAAGCATTACTAAGAACTGATCAATACTTAAGAAAATCTTATTGTTGTAAACAGAGAATCTGCCATCCATTTTATCTTGATGTTACAGAATTTTGAATTGAATTATAATTCTGTTAGCATAATAAATCTTTTAGAGACCTTTATATAAATCTTTATCTAAAATAATATTAATTTTTTTTTACCAAAGATATACTCTATAACTCACATTTAATAAGTAAAGGAGAACTCAGGAGGTCACACTGTCTCAAAGAAGTTAGTCCCAACCCCAAATACACCGCAGAAGAGAAGTGCTATCAAACATGCCCCACACTGGATTAATCAGCCTTCTCCAGAAAAACACAGCTGGCAGAATGCGCATGCCCAGGATGCATTAGACCGGCTCACACCGTAGACCTGACTTTCTACAGTGGCTGTCCCCGAAAGGAAAGTCTGTAGGAGAGCTTCCTTGGTGGGAGAGGAGGATAGTGCCCTCTGAGCAGTTTCACTCTCCCGCCTCACCAGCCTTTAAAATACCGTCCTGGTTTGGGCGGCTTTGTGAGAGTGGTGCTAGCCTGGCTGGGAGCCCAGAGGTGGGGTGGGGATAGAGTTCAGAAGAGGGGATTAGGCTTTGGGTCTCTGGTGGCTGTGTCCCTGAGGTAGGAAGGTAAAGAGAAAGAGGTGTGGCTGAGGGTGTTGTAGGCTAAAAGGGGAATTTAGAAGTGAGTACTGAACACAAATTAGCTCTACTAAAATGCAACTAAAGGGGTGAATCAGGTAGGCGTGGACAGTAAGGAGGAAGGGCTTTGCGTCCTAGACTTGGTTTTAGCCGCACTTTGGCAGTGGGGGAGGGGAGAGGCTGTGTCTGTTCGAGGTGGCAAGCCCATGGGAGCAGTGGCCAGTTACCTCAGACAGCCTGGAGGCAAATCGTGCTGGGGAAACAAAGGAACAGTGAGTCAACCGCAAGGAGCAAGCCAGTGAGATGGTGGTGGACAGACGGACCCAAAGCCTCTCAGAGGGAAAGAGGGCAGCAGCTGCGGTCAGGTGACTCAGAATGGAGCCACAGAAAGGGAACCTGAATGTAACATTCTGGACCTGGCCAGGACTGAGGCTGGCTGGAGAGCTACAGCTGATTAGCAGGGGGCTCAAGTGGGGGACCGGAAGTTATGGTAGGCAACAGGTGCTCTTCAGCAGGCCTGGGGAGATTTTTTGTTTGTTTCGAGACAGGGTTTCTCTGTGTAGCCCTGGCTGTCCTGGACTCACTCTGTAGACCAGGCTGGCCTCAAACTCAGAAATCCGCCTGCCTCTGCCTCTGCCTCTGCCTCTGCCTCTGCCTCCCAAGTGCTGGAAATAAAGGCGTGTGCCACCACAAATCCCGGCTTAAGAAAGGTGAGCGCTGAGTGGCTGCAGTGAGGGTGTGGAAGTGAACCGGAACCGGACAGGAGCAGAGTGAAGGCAGACAAAGGCCTGAACTAGGGAGCCTCAGTACATTCCCTCGTGCCAGGGGAAGAAGCCAAGGTCTCTTGAGAGTTTGGAAGCCAAACAATCCACCCTCTGGCCAATGTTGGCCATACTAGAGGTGGTACTTTGGCCAGAGCATATTCAGTAGAGCATGAGACATTCTGACGCAATGGAGCCTTAGTTTGTTGGTTGTCTGTTTAAAGAGGATTATTGGCAGCTGGGCAGTGGTGGCCCACGCCTTTAATCCCGGAGGCAGAGGCAGGTGGAT
>BDUI01000001.1:1621004-1636555 GCA_002335545.1 Apodemus speciosus | reverse complement strand
AGAGAGAGAGAGAGAGAGAGAGAGAGAGAGAGAGAGAGAGAGAGAGAGAGAGAGAGGATTATTGGCCCTTGGAGATTTTTCCTATATATACTGCATGCCCAAAAGGGCATCCCCCCCCCCCAACTCAGTGGCTAATTTGTAAGGGGGGCCAACAAGAGGAGCAGACATCTGCACTGGTCTTTGAAGGAGTTTGAAGTCCTGTCCAAGAAAAACTCTCTGCCCATTGATGGAATTCTGGAGGAAGAGCTTCCTGAGGAGGGGAAACAATCTGGAAACTCATCCAGTGTGGAAGAAAGCAATGGCAGAACCCTCTGGCCTGGGCCAGAGTCCTTCAAGCAGGAGCAGGGGCCAGCTGGAGAGAGGAGCAGGGGACTCCTTTGCAGAGCCACAACTGGACCAACAAGAAGCAGAGAAAGATGAGCAACTCAACAGCACCAGCTTTTAATCAGGGGAAGAATGTGTTGGTTCTTTGTGTTAGAAAGCCCTTGCAATCTGCTGACTGGAGGGGGTCATTAGTGGGCTGTGTGGTAATAGTAATGAGAATGGTCCCCAGCAGGCAGAACTGTTTGGAACCGGATTAAGAGGTGTAGCCTTATTAGAGGTCTGTCACTATGGGTGAGCTCTGCCGTAAGAAAACCTACAGTAAACTTTTGTTTCTACAAATTTCCTAGGTCATGGTGTGTCTTCACCAAAGTAGGAAAGTAACTAATGGGTTACTACCCTGACAGGTCTGACCATGTTGTTTGGAGGAAAGTGGGCAATTTTGTGGCTTTGGACTAGAAAAGTGGTTAAATGCTTTAGAGGGCCTGTAATGGGACATTCTAGTAGGAGTTGGCGAGAGAGAAGTATGGAGAACAACACGGACTCTGGAGGTCTAGCTCCAGAAGCTGCAGAAGGGGGCAGTATCAGCAACCGTGTTAAAAGACCCTTCTTGTGCTATTTTGGCAAAGAATGTGACTGCTTTCTGCTCCTGTCCTAAGAATCTGCCTGGGGTTAAACTGAAGAGTTTTGAAATAATTTCATTGGCAAAGGAGATTTCAAGACAGCCTAGTATTGATTCTGTCAAATTGTTATTAATAATCACTGTTATGCTGATCTATAATGAAGGAGCAAGGGGGCAAAAAGCAATACAAAAATACACAGTCCGAGGAGAAAAAGACACTATGAAATATGAAATGGAATGCTGGAGCCATGGCTGTGCTGAAAAGACGATAATGGTGTGTGCGTGTGTGTGCGTGCGTGCGTGTGTGTGTGTGTGTGTGTGTGTGTGTGTGTGTGTGTGTAGGTGTGAGTGGTGCCCTTAGGGCAGACCCCACTCAGCCAATCCTACACTTGTGAAAAGAAAAGGCCTAAGGAATGAGCTGTTCTTAAAGAGCAAGGACAAATTAACCCCTGTGACTCCAGAGGGGCCCCAAGCAAGCAGCAGATGCTACAGCAACATCAGCCACTGGCACTGGCTTTAGAGTGATGAGGAATACAGGAGGAAAGGGGCTGAGGGAAGCTGCTGAGATCAGCCATAAGGCCAGGGTCCCTGCACAGTGGCCCGGAGGGACCACAAGGGAAGCTGTGAAAATGAAGTCTAGGTGGCCTTGGAGACGCCCACAGTGGTTGAGGAGTCAGAGCTATGAGATCTCTACAAAGGAGAGCCGCAGACAGGGTGTGGACTCAGCCCACCACAGGGGTGTGTTACAAAGAGCAAAACTGCAAAAACTTAAACTTCATTAAATTTTAAGGGTCATCCAAGGAGGTGTAGACTATTACAGATAATTAGTAAGTGCTTCTGATCTGCTTCTCAATTTGGTGTTCAAATACACAATCTACAAAGTGGACAGAATTCTTACGTGCTCAGCATCCCAAGCATATTAAGTTTGGAAACAGTCATAATTGTAATATCAGTCGTGTCTATTAATTATACTGTCGGGAAACCCCATATAGCAATAATACATCTTTGAGGGAAATTCTGAAGTAGCAATCTTAAGCTAAATACACTAATTCATAAACCAAGCAATATAAACCCATACTATTTAGTTAGAGCCCTGCGTTAAGCATTAGCGTCTTCGCAGTGCACCCTGCTGTGTTTGATAGCCCCCTCTGCTTACAGAAGCAACCTCTACCACTGGACCCAGTCTTCTCCCCTTCTCAGAACCCAGGGCCCACTTTGCTGTTTAACTTGGGTGCCAGGATATAGTGACCAAATCAGTTTCAGAGGGTGAAGGGACCGCAGAGAGGCTGGGTCTAACTCCCAGATGATTCCAGTAAGTCACTTCACCTGGGATCTGAGACCCACAGAGCCCCAGCCCTCTTCCCAGAGGTCCTGAGGCGGTAACTTTAAACAATAACCCCAAGTGATTCGTAGACTTAGGGAATTTGAGAAGCTTCGTTTACCAACTTGTACCGACCTTTCCACCTCGGAAGCACTGCTTAATTTTTCTATGGGAGTAGAAAAACAATGCCTTCTTCATGAGTCTTTAGTGAAGAGCACGTGAACGCAGCATAGCCAACACCTCAGGCGGAGCTTGAGCTTGCTTCTGGCTCTTACCTGCCTGTATTTTGTTTACAAAACCTGTAGCTACCCCCAAATGTGATATGACTCCACATGCTCTACAATACAGCTAAACATGCAAATAAAACCCAAGGGGTCTACCTTCTCCCTCCAATTAGCATGCCTGCCAGAGCCCGAGGTTTCTGGTTCCTCCTCTAGGTCCAGTGCCCATTGCCCAAGTCCTCTGCAGTGTCCCAGGCATTCCTGGAAGCCATCCACACGGCTGCAGGTGGACTCTGGTTCCATTCCCCACAAGCTCTGCTCTCTACAAGTTCCCCCCCCCCCAGCCACCTTGCATTGACTTTCCTTTCACTCTGGGCATGACTTACACTGCTATAAGACCTACCTTAGACACTTGCAGCAAACACACAACACATGACCCTTTCTATCCGAAGCCAGGGTCGTAGTGAACACTGAGCCACTTTATTTGAGGGCTATGCATATTTTTAATTGTTTTTACAATTACTTAGCGTGTGAGTGTGTGTGCGTGCACACCTGCTCCCCCAGTACACACATGTAATGTCAGAGAGCAACCTGTGGGAGCCAGTTCTCTTATCCATCACGTGGGTCCTGATGTCAAACCCGCTGAGCCATCTCCCCAGCCTGCTATGCAGTTGATAAAGTTACATTTATCTCCTCACTGAGGCACAGCTGAGCACTCGTGGGAAATTAGCTTTTACTGACTCAAGATAGTGACTCAACTGGTATATTTACTTAATTTTACAACGTTAAAAACTGAACTACACCTTGTCAGAGCAAATAAAAACTTAACATTAAAAAAGACTTCCTTTCTTTTCTATTCAACTTCTTTTCCCTCTTATCATGCTGCCAACAGCACAGGCCTGGCGCTGGAGCAGGACACTTTCCCATTTCTGTCTGTGTGATGACTTTGATAACCTTTTACATTAGCGCTAACGTTCACTTCCACGTAAGGAGACCGTGACTAAGGGACTGGAGCTGTTTAGTGCAGCTCTGGGGCTTTCGAGTCCTCTCCTATCCACCTGGAATCTAACTACTACACTGTGAGTCATCTTGTAACTCGTCTTATCTTCTGGCCTGGAGTCGTCACACTTTCCTCAAATCGGGCCTCACTGTTATTTTTCCTCAGGGATGAAAAGCTGTCAGAGTCGAAGCAGAGATGTCAAAGGGAAACCTGGAGCCGGACAGTGCTCTCTTCCAGGCACATCCCACCCAGCGTTTCCAGATTCTTCCCCAGGGAGCTTCCAGCATCACTTTTCGGCTACTAAGGGACACAGACACAAGAGGCACCAGGAATCCCGCCTGACGAACTCAGCCCACTTTTTTGTCCCGGGTTCCTTCACACAAGGTCCAGAGAAACCCAAGAGAACACAAACATCCCCTTCATACTCTCAGTTTGTAGGAAGAATCCTCCACTGAATCCTCCACTGTGCTGGGAGACTTCGGGGAGGGGGGGAGGGGGCGGGGTTCATCCAAGCCTGATGGTAATGGAAGCCTGCTGCCTCTGTGAGCTGAGCTGGGTAGAAGGTGAGTGAGTGGGCTTTTAAAGAAAAGAGTTTACAAGCTTTGTAGACTGTTTCTCAAGACAGTTTTCTTGTAGTTAAAGCAATCCTGAAGACAGAGCGCATTCTAGACTTGGGGGTTGGGGTGTGCAGGGACCTTGGGTTACGAAGCAGATAGGACCGAAAGCAGCGGGGACTTCTGCCTACCTTCACTCCATCGACTCTCAATACTTTGTAGTGAGGTTGGGAGAGAGGTCTTTATTTTTTCTTTTCTTTTTCTCTCTCTCTTTAAAGGCAAAGTGGGCTTTACAGAAAAGTCTGTAGCTGTGGCAGTGTATACAGTAACATTTTGCTGTCACACTGTAAAATGTGCAGTCCTTCAACCAGATTTTCAAGGCCCGAGCAGCCCACAAATAGGGGGACCTAGAATCTGAACCTTTTCAATATCAAGTGCTGTGCCCATTCTCCCCAAACAAGGTGCTGGTCTCCAGATTCCTGGATCGCGCGGAGCCAACGGAAGCAGAGTGAGTACTCAGCGGACAGGCTGAGAGCAGGTGTGACTCAACAGTAAGGGAGCAGGCCGGGGCAGGGCCTGGGAAGGGAAGAAGGGCTCACCAATCGGGCAAAAGGCACCTGAAAGCCGAACAGAGCTTCATCCACCAGAGGGGAGCAGGAGCGGCTCCAGCCAAGATGCCCATCTTTGCCCTACATCAGCACTAGCCCAGAGCTGTCATCTATCTTCTCCATCAGGCTAAGTCACTAACTGTCCCCTAAGTAACTGTCCCCTAGTCACCTGCAAATCTTTCATTCACTAATTCATTCACACACCGCATATGCCAGCTTGTGTTAGAGGCTAAGACAGCAGCGTGGAAGACAAGCCCACCTTGCAAACTGCTGCCACTCAACACAGTGTACGGCCCAAGACTCTAAGTTTAACCTGAACCTCATGAGTGAAACCCATGAAGAGAACATTGGAAAGGTCCCCAGTTCAAACGCCTCCAAATCAGCAGTCAGTGTGCAGGGTAGGGAACTAAGCTGTATTCTCAGACTGCTGATGTCTAACAAAGGAGCAAATTACACAGCTTACACTAAGATAAAGGACTACTATCTTAATACTATCCTAATTTCTTCCAGGGAGGGAGGAGGGGGCTCGGAAGATGGCCAGTTGCTAAAGCACTTGCTGTGCCGGTGTGAAGACCATACACCCATGCAAACACCTGGGTCCAGCAGACACAAGAGGAACTCTGGGGCTTGCTGGCCAATGGCCAGTCTTCCTAACCAAATCAATGTGCTTGAAATTCAGGGAGACCCCATCTCAAATAAATGAGGTGAGGATTAGTGAGACGGACCACTGGGTAAAGGTGCCTGCCACCAAACCAGCTACGAGGGCCTGATTTCAATCCACTAAAGCCACGTGGTGCACACAAAGACTGACTTCTACAAGTTGTCCACTAACTTTCATATATACATATATATACATATATACATACACACACACATATATATATTCCATACAAACATGCACTCACACACAAACATGTACTCACATACACATATAATACAAAGAAACTGGGTAACTGCGTTTCAAAACCAAAGTCTCTAATCAAAGCAGTAGCCAAAAGCACTGTTTGAAGCTCTACTGTCACAGTGGGACAGGTGGCTTCGTATTGATGAGATGCTTTTAAAGGCAATGGGATGTCTTTATTCTAACTTGTAAGAGTGTCCTCCATGCCGGCAGGCACACACCTTTAATCCTAACACTTGGGTCGCAGAGGCAGGCAGATCTTTGTGAGTTTGAGGCCAGCCTGGTCTACATGTTGGGCTCCAGGGCAGCCAGGGCTACCTGGAGAAAACCTGAACACCCAGCCCCCCTTGCAGAGTTTATTCAGAGTGCACAGCTCAGGGATTTTTCAGAATCCTATCTATATTCTGTCTAAAAGGTGGGCAAAAAGCTTGTCTTCCACAAAAGGTAAGATAGTAAACATTTTCTTTGCAGGTCATAGGTCTCTGGCTGCTTGACTCTTCTTTTTGGGTTAAAACAGTGGAACCACAGACAAGCAAATGTGTGCAGCTAGGTTCCCCACGGACAACAAAACTGAAGGATGCTCGTGTGTGTGTGTGTGTGTGTGTGTGTGTGTGTGTGTGTGTGGTGTGTATGTAAGCGTGCATGCACACAATATTTACATATAACATATAGATCCCTATGCTTTTTTAAGATACATATTTTATGTATGAGTGCCTTGCCTGTATGTAAGTGTGCCACAAGAGCAGTGCCCGTGGAAGCCAGAAGATATATCAGGCCTTCCTGTTAATGGCGTTAATGACAGCTGTAAGGTGCATTGAGGGTGCTGGAACTTGAACCCCTAGGTCTTCTGCAAGAGCAGCTAATGCACTTAACCACTGAGGCCTCAATGCAAATATGACATACATAGCTGTTCTACAGATTGTTTAGAAAATGCTGACAAGAAAAGAATGTCTCTGCTTTTTTTTTTTTAGGACACACGCTTTTTTTTTCTAAATATTTCTGTTCAATGACTGGTAGAATCTATGAAGACAGAACTTATGCACCCTAAGGACTGGTTATATCTACCAAACAGGCATCAGTCTGGAAATGTTTGCTCTAGATCCATGAAAGTCGCACCTTACAACATTAATAAAAGCTCCAGAGATTTATGTCTTAGTTAGGGTTTGAAGACACACCATTGGTGTGAACAGACACCATGACCAAGGCAACTCTTGTAAGGGAGAATATTTAATGGGGGGGGGTGGGGGGTGGGGACAAGCTTACAAGTTCAGACGTTCAGTCCATTATCAGCAAGGCAGGAAACATGACAGCATCCAAGCAGGCACTGGAGGAGCTAAGAGTTCTACAGCTTGTTTCAAAGACAAACAGGAGAAGACTGGCTTCCAAGCAGGTAAGAGGAAGGACTCAAAGTCCACCTCTATGGTGACACACTTACCCAAAGGAGGCATACAACTGAAGGAGTTCCTAGGCTAACAACTGGGCTCAAGAGGAGTAGACCAAGCTGGGAACTGGTACCTCAGCTGTGTAGAGAATGGGAGGCGGAAAGGCCTCACTTCCTAGTTACTTATATTCAGGGTCAGAGACACATGGCAGAAGAGATTTATAGTCTGGTTTTGCCTTCTCCTTACTATCACAGGGCTTCGAGGAGCATCAATCTGCTACAGCTCTAAGGCCTCGCCCCAGGCCACACCTTTGCCTTCCTCCCCTTCCCTCTAATTCAGAGGAAGGCAAGAATCTGCCTAAAAAAAAAAGTTGCTTATGCAACTTTTATTAAAAATAAAATCATTTCCCGCAGTCGCTAAGAAGTCTGCCGATATCCTGCTGAGCTCCAACCCTGCAAGCATCCGGTGGGCGGGCTCATTTACAGGTACCGTGCTTGACCCTCCTCCATTGACTGTACCATGGGGCTCCGCACAGGCACATCAGAGTAGATCCCCACCACGCGGCAAACTGTATAGCTGGCGTATATGTGCGGATAGGAAGAAGGCATCTCCGGAAATGACATTCTAGCTTTATCACGACAGACAAGAGCTGGAGGCTGGAGAGATAAATCACCCCTCCCCTCAGGGGGAGAGCTGGGCATCTAGAGAAGCATTTTATTAGAGAGAAAGCATTTACTCTAAACTCAAGGTTGAAGATACTCTGTTATCAAGTTTTCCTGAAGTACCAAAGTTACTTAATAAAAATTCAACTTCGAGGGAAGCTATATTATCCAAAATGACTTAGTAAAGCTTAAATCTTGGACCTCTTCAAACCTTCTGGGGAAAGAAACACATGAGAACATACTTAAAGCCTGTAGCTTATGTCAGTGATACCTGGAACCCGGCCATAGAACCACATTGGGCATTTTCAGCTAATACAATGCAGAACTAAGTTCAAATTAAAAACATGATAGATCCCCTTAAGAATTTCAGATGAGATTATATCACTAGATAAATGTGTGTGTGTATGTGTGTGTGTGTGTGTGTGTGAGAGAGAGAGAGAGAGAGAGAGAGAGAGAGAAAGAGATTGAGATTGAGATTGATTCTCTGCTTTAGTTAAAATAGATCTGCTGCACAGAACTGAATTTAAGAAGCCATCAACCAATGGCTCTAGCTGCATATGTAGCAGAGGATTGCCTGTAAGGCAGAGGTCCTTGGTCCTTGATTACCCTACCCGCATTGTAGGGTAATCAAGGGTGGGGAGGTGGGAGTGGGGAGAGTGGAGGAAAACCCTCAGAGAAGTAGGGGGAGGAAGGATGGGATAGAGGCTATGGGGGGGCCAGGAAAGGGGATAACATTTGAAATGTAAATAAAGATTATATCCAATAAAAAGAAAAGAAAAGAAAAGAAAATATCTATCCTGGGGCTGGAGAGATGGCTGGTTAAGAGCACTTGCGCACTTGCAGACTAGAGTTCAGCTCCTGGCCCTCTTGTGGAGGATCCAGTCCCGCCCACAACTTCAGTCCTCAATGCCCCGCTTTGACCTCACCAGGCCCTTGGCACGGAAACACATACATACATGACGACAGGACACATATAAATTTCGTTTTAGAAAATGTTTTTAAACAGATGTACTCTATTTTAACATTAATGCTCCCACAGCTAAAACCAGTGGTCTCTCCCTGACAAGTTGCTTTAGGGCGAGTCCTGCATCAGCAGGCGCTTTCTGCTTAGTCTCTGGATAGGCCTGGATGCTTCTTCCTTCACCTCTGTTCTCTACGTGTTTCACTTGATGACCAAGAACTGTATTTGAACAGTTCTGATAATGAAATATATTTTAATGCTGCAATTCCCCAATGGCCATTCATTTAATTAAACAAACCTTTCAATGTGAGAGAGAGAAAACGCCACGCTTTTCTCTCAGTGAAAGGAAGGTGCCTTCCTAGAGTCATGGAGTTCGGTAAGAGGTGTCAACACTTCAGAGAGCACAAACTCCCTGCTTCTGCCTCAAACACCCTAAGCTAAAACACAGATTTGTTCTGGGTGAAGACTGCAAACGCCAATCGACCTACCTCGGAAAACAAACGGTTGGGCAATTCCTTCCTTGGCAGTTTCCTAACGAAGCAAGCCCCTTCTCCTAAAGGCTGGGAATTAGAAAAAAATATAGTCTACTTAAGTCAAAAATCAATGCCTGCCTGTTTTTAGTCCTGCAGTCACAGACACCCAACAGCCTTGCCGCACGCAGCCGGCAGAATCCTTTACAACCGGAAAAAGTGAGGCTCCCTCCATCTAAGATTTCCTTTACAGTGCTTTGTAGGTTCACTCAGACCTTTTATTAATTATGTAGCCTTAATCTTCAGGAGTCTTCCCCCTTCCTCTTTCCAAATCTCCCATTCCCTTCCTCTTGTCCGTCCTCCTCGCCATCCCTCCCCCATGGAGCACTCTCCTACCCTGAGGACCACAGGCCCTTTCCCGCCTGGAATGTGCGTTCCTCCCTCGGGGCCTGCTGCAGGTCCTCCGGCGTGCGGACAGTATTCTCCGCTTCTCCTGGGCCACTGTGACATCCAGGCCACCCTCGAGGCTTACATCGCCCGAGGCAGGGCAGGATGGATCCGTGCGGCCCCGGTGGCCCGGCCCGCCGAGCGCACTGGCCGCGCCCCTCCAAGTGGCCCAGATTCTCGGGTCCCTGTTCCCGATGGATCCTCGAGAGCCAGTCCAGACCGGCCGTGGAGGCCAGAGCCCAGGGCGTGGCAGCTCGCGGCGCCGCGCTCCACCGTGGAGCAAGCGGCGCCCGGGGTCTCGGAGCCCTGACTCACGAACCTAGAAGGCTGCGCCGCGCGAGAAAGGGGCGCTCGGCCGCCGCCCAACCGTCTCCCGGCCACTGCCGCCCGCCCGCTCGCCGGCCCGCTCCGCACTCACCTCGCGCGCCAGTGGCCCCCGCAGCGGTGCGGCCCGCGCTCGCTCCCTGCGCGCGAACACGGGCTCCCCGCAGCCGCACGCACGCTGGGCGGGCGGGCGGGCGGGCGAGCGGACGGGTGCGCGCTTCTTTCACGCACGCGCGCGCGCGCGGGATCCCCGTGCCTGCAGCCCAGCGCCGTTAGGGCTACTGCTGCCGGCCTCGGCCGCGGGCGCCAGCATCGCCGCCCGCGCTGGCTTCGCGTATGACCCTCCCCCCCCCCCACACACACACACCCCACCCCGGCTCTTTGCCACGTGCCGTCTTCGGGCGAGCCGCGCTGGGTAGCGGAGCCTGCAGATTTCACCCCAGGGCTGACCGGGAAAGGAGGAATCCCTGGCACTTGTCCTTTCAGGAGTGCGGGGAAGGAAAGCTTTGGTGTCTATGGAGCAGAGGCTCAGGGAGTCCCGGCACCCCGCCCCCACCCCGCGCCACCCCACCTCCACCCCCCACACCCACTACTGCCTCTAGAAACAGTCCATTGCTATGAAGACTTACTTGGTCAGCTCCACTGAGTCATCTCCACCCAAATGGTGCCTCTCTGGGAGAGGGGAGGGGAGGGGAGCTGGGTGTTGCTATACTGGCTCTGTTTAACCCAGGACCTAGGGTGGAGGTGGTTCCATTCAAAAATAAAATTTCCTGCTTTCTGTCAAAAGGCCTCTGGAAACAAAGTGTCATCTGAAAACAAAGACTCCTTCTGGTCTCTTGGCTTTAGGACTATGAACTGATTGGTCTCACGCCACCGAAAAGGAAATAATTTTTCAGTGAACACCTAAATACTTGCATCCAAAACTCAACAATTCCCAAGAATCGCTTTCCCACCCTTTCCTAGACGCTTTAGATTGGGTTTCCTAAACTAATGACTTCCACATAGCTGAGATCAGCATTATCGATATTGAGAAACTAGAATTATACAACATTACCTAGTATGTATGCCATGTTCGTGTCAGAGAGTCACACTGGCTTCCTAGAAAGATGATCTTATCGACGTTGGAATATTGCCTCTATGAGTGCATGTAGAATATGTAAATGTAGCAAAACCTGTTTTCTTTTCATAGCGGGACTTTGGGAGGCTGCTCAGTTCTGTTTGTCTGATGTTTTGCTCTCCAGGCATGATTTAACTTACCTTTAGCTCGGTAATTTAAGTGGAAGGTTCTTGAACCGGAAGCTTGATGTAATGGTAGGACTCCTTCACACATACCATAGAGCTCTACGTATTGTTTCCCACGGGGGTGGGGAGGAGAATATGAACTCTCAAACACAATCTCAGTTGTCCCGAAGCTAATACCATGGAAATAAGGAGACATATTCTCCAAACTGTTCCATTATAAACAAAGCCAGAGAATGTTTCTCTTCAGTGGTTAGTAGGCAATCTGTCAAATGAAGATTTTGAAAATTCTTTGGAGGAGTGTATTTTAAATTCCTTAGGGAACAGAGTGTACTAAAAACTAATGTGTAGATAAGGCAATAACACTCCCAAGATTGTCAAATGGAATGAGGGTGTCCTTTAGATAAGCTCTTATGACCAGCCTTTAACATAAAGACCAGCTGTCAAGAGTGTCATTTAACTATACAGGACAATGTCCGAGGCACTGGAGCCAAATTGGTGAACAAGACAAAGAAAGCCCTTTAAGACTCACTCACACACAGGATCATTTCTCTTGGTCAGACTTTCTGTGGAAAGAAAATCAGGGTAGAGGGATATCTTGGGAGTGTCTCGACAAGGAGAGCCGTGTCACACCACTGAAAGTCTGCTGCCATCAGCAAACTAATTTTATCAGTTGTCCCTTTGCATTAGGTGCTGTGAGTTTTCAGTATGAGGAATTGTGACATCAGCCATGAGACTTTGAAAGCAAGCCCATGTACCTAGATATGTAGCATAAATTACAATCTAGATTTTCTGACACCTATAACCTCAGAAAGTCGAGCAGTAGAACCAGCAGAATTAGTTGAAGCTAACTTTCCTCGAAGAGTCCCTAGCTCTGTGTCTTGTGCAGTTGGGTCTCTTGAAAGTATCTATAAATCCTTTTACTAAAAACAGTGATGTTCTGCAGGGTCTTATGATGTATGTTTTAAGATTAGACAAAGTCTGGGTGTTTCTTATGTTAACAGGCATAAAAGGTCAAGTTTCCCCTATCCATTTCAATAGTGGAGAGAAATCAAAAGTACGTCATCTTTTACTTCAATCTTCTGGTCTCTGACTTATGTCAGAAATACTTAAATAGGTGTGTACACATCTGTTTAAAATCTCAAATTCTGCTAGGTAAGAGCTTTGCCAAGTTTGCTATGACCATCTCCCTCCTACAAGGGAGTACTCAGAAGATTCCACAGACAAAGACAGGGTTATAAACATTCGTCCCAGAAGAAAACAGGTTTTCAGTCCAAATCAGTGGATGTTATTAGCAGTTTCCCCCTGTGCAAGCAGATTAGTTTCTACACTTACCCTGGACAGTTGATCTGAACTTCATCAGAGCCAGTATTCTACAAATCCAAGACAGGATAAGAGGGACAAAGCTAGCCAAGAGTCATGTGACTGTGGGAAGATGGCTCAACGGGGAAAAGCACTGCACAGCAAGCAGACCCCCGTCCCACGTTTTAAAAACGCTTTAAATCCCAAAACTGGGGAAACCGAGACTGGCAGAACCCTGAGGCTTGCTGGCTAAATGGTTTCCCTAATTGGTGAGTCCCAGGCCAGCAAGTGACCCTGCTCCATACATATATACATACATACATACATACATACATACATACATACATACATACATAACCAAGCAAGCAAAACAAAATAAAAAAAATACTCAAGGTGGACAGCACCTGAATAACACCACTCTGGCTTCTATGTGCACCAGTGCTTATGTGGGTGCACAAACACACACACAAACATACACACACACACACCTGTACACGAACACACAAGCTCATGCAAGTCACGTAACAAAATCTTTAGCACATTCTATTGTTCAGAAGCAAGTACAAGAGTGTCCATGCCCAAGGTGAAGGAACTAAGCAAGAGCATACAACCAGAAGGTGGGGCTAGGGGTTGGGGCACCATTCCGAAAGCAGATACCACAGTCATAGGCAAAAATGAATTCAGATATGTAGAATCGATTATATTGATATCCTCTGTTCAAAATCAAGACAGTCCATTTCTTTAATCCCTTGACTCAACAGGTTTTTTTTTGTTTGTTTTTTTTGTTTGTTTGTTTGTTTTTGTTTTGGTTTTTTGGATTTGGTTTTTTCGAGACAGGGTTTCTCTATATAGCCCTGGCTGTCCTGGAACTCACTCTGTAGACCAGGCTGGCTCTGAACTCAGAAATCTACCTGCCTCTGCTTCCCAAGTGCTGGGATTACAGGCGTGCACCACCACCGCCCGGCTCTAACAGCAGTTTTTTTTTTTCTTATCCAGTTCCTTCTTTGCTGTAAGAAGAAAAGAAGAGCGAACACATTTAAAATTATTTGTGGTAATTAGAAAGTTTTCTGAAAACAAGGATGAGTTGAAAGCTGTAGTAGGAATACGAGAAAACTAAGTTTATATACTGGTGGTGGCATTGGGTAGATATTCAGAGCTGAGTCATAGCTATTGGTATCAGGACCTCTGAAACCTGTGACATCACATAGGTGACAGAGCGACCTGTGCACCTGTTGCCAAGGCAACAGCCACCATATTCCCAGAATCCACTTGGCTCACCTACCACCTTTACCCTGTGACCATGTCACCATCCATATATAAAGGCCCCTCTGATCTCTCTTCTTTTCCCCCACTTCTCTCTCTGCCTCCACCTTACCCTTTGCTCTCTCAATAAACCTCTTGGAACTGTTTGGCCTGGTGTGGTCTTTCTGAAGCTGCCGCCCATCGGTCCTAACAGTAGCCGTGATTCTTTCCTTACTTCTGGCCTTAGGAGGCACCCTTTCAGAGTGTGACATGGTTGCTGTCCTGCTGTACACTTACCACAACTACCTGGATTGACAGCTCACTTCACGGAGGAGTGAGTGGTCTATTAAAGACAATGCAGGCAGCCTCCACTGCAAAAAGATTAACACATTGAAGAAAAGGGTAGACCTCAATGTTGGACCTGAGGATATTGACGTTAGGTTTTTACATTTTAATCTTAGGAAGCTTACAACAACCCCTCTTTCTAAAACGTTTTTTAATAATGGATAACTAGTAAGTACATGTGCTCACTTCCAGAACACTGTAGAATGCAGACTCGGGGACTTAAGCTCAGGTGAATTAAGTTCTCAAATAAAACGCGTGAGAACACTTTCCCAGGCTTTTAAGATGTAACCTCTTGCGGTTGTGGTGGTGGTGGTGTTTGTGGTGGTAGTTCCTATAGCATCTAATAGCTGGGGGGCCTCGGCTACCTATGCTGCAGAACAAGCCACCCCAAAGTTTAGTTGCCTCTACAACTAAATTAATTTAATTTAGTTCTACAATTAATTTAGCCTGATGACATAATTCAGCAGTAGAGTATTTGCCTGTTGTGTAACAGTTTCCCTTGGAGGTTGAAGCATCCCATCCTGCAGGAAGGGAAACAATTTCAACATACCTTTACTAGGCCAGGGTAATCTACAAAAGCTGAGTCTCCTGAGACAGAAGAACTCTGACCTGCAAAGGAGACTCTCAGACCACCCCAGTGGCAAGGGAGACTCTGAGAAGAAAAGCTGCAAAGAAGTCTGAGACCTGAGCTGCCTGGCAGAGGATTAGCCCGGACAATTGGAAAGGACACTCTGCAACCTATTGAGCAGGCTGGGCAGAGTACCCTAGGTTCCTGGCTTTTGTGAGCCGTCTTACCCACCCTGGGATGGGCCTAGGAGACACAACACTGAATCACTTCTGCTCCTGTAAGTAACCCCAATAAAACTCACTGATTCACCAGATTGGATTTTGGTGGTAAGTGTGCTTTGGCCTGTAGTGAAATCGCTATCTGGGGTAAGAAGACATGTGTCGCCTCTCTCCAGGAAGTGTCATTGTACAACAGGCTCATAAGGTCCTAGATTCAGTCCCTAGGACTATAAAATCATCAGCAGCAGCATCGTCATCATCAACATCTCATACATTTCCATTCTGAGTTGTTTGGTGGTTTCTCTGGGTTTGTCTGGGCTCACTCAACAAAATGACATTCAAAGGGTGGAGAAGGTTTATCTCAAATGGAGCAGATAGTAAACGTTTTCGGTTTTGTTTCTGCTATGGTTTGGATCTGTCATGTATATTAAAGTCTTGGTACCCCCCTATGCCAATAGTAGTTTTTTTCCAAGTCATGATGTGAATGGCCTTTCTCTTCCACATTGCAATGATGTACTGCCCTGACTCAAGCACCAAGGAAACGGGACCAGTTGATCATACATGGGACTCCCAAGAGTGTGAGCTCAAGACGGTGTTTCCCTTTAAACACTGGCTCGCCTCAGCAATGTGTCGTGTAGTAATTCCCTCCACTGGATCAATTCCAGTAATTCCCCTACCATACTGGATCAAGTCTTATCAGGATCAGGGCCCTTTCCTCCCTTCTTCTTGGGAATCATATGATTTGCTAATTGTGTCTTGAGTATTCAGAGCTTCTGGGCTAATTAATATCCACTTATCAGTGATTGCATTTCATGTGTGTTCTTTTGTGAATGAGTTACCTCA
>BDUI01000001.1:1601280-1616224 GCA_002335545.1 Apodemus speciosus | reverse complement strand
ATTTACTCCTAATGACATTCAGCCCTACTCGCAGATCAGCGCCTCATCCAGAGATCATCAGAGAAGCTTCCTTCAGCAGCGATGGAAACAGATGCAGAGACCCACATCTAGATATTGCTCAGAGAAGGAGTCCTTGGAACACTCATCTCTAAATGGGATGCTTCCGTCAAACCCCTTCCCTTAAAGCTCAGGGAACCCCACAAAAGAGGAGGTGAGAAGAACCAGACAGAATGGAGGACACCAGGAGAACAAATCAACTGAATCGACTAAGCAGGGTGCATATGAGCTCGCAGGGTCTGAAGCGGCAAGCGGGGACAGCACGGGTCTGTAGAGGCCCTCGAGGAAGCATTAAAGTGTCTGCCTGGGTATCTGTATGCACCTCCTGAATCCGAGGACGAGCGGCTCTCCGATTCTTGTGCATGCCCCTGGACTCTCTTCCTGCTGTTAGGTTGCTTTGTTTACCTTCGATAAGATGAGTTTTGCTTTATCTGACTATATTTTATTTTGTCTCGCTTCGTTGTTATCTCTTAGAAGCCTCTTCTAAGGAAAGACAGTAGATCTAGAGGGGAGGGAAAGCAGGGAGCAGTTGGGAGGAGGAGAAGGATGGGGAAGGGAAATCAGGATACACTGTGTGAGAAAAGAATCAATGATCAATAAAATGTAAAAGTGAAAAAAGCGGGAGACGTCAGCACACAGTCCACGAATGGAGGCGTGAGGAGAATCCCGAGAGCATCTGAGAAAGCTTCAGGAGAACAAGAGAAGAGTCTTGAGGTCTCAGTTTCTATAAAACATGAATGTGTTCCTGGAGTGTTTCTGTGCCTCTCCCAGGTGTAGCAGACAGGAGCGAGATGACTTCGTTTACTCCTGACAGCTGGCTACTGTGACTCACTTGCATCTCTGTGGACAAACTTGGCTCTGCCACCTGCGGCTTGTCCTTGTCATTGTACCCTTTACTCCTGTGATTCTTCTTAACCCTCAGAGTATAAGTTGTCTAACACCGAATAAAGTTGTTTATTGCATAAAAAATAGATGTTTTTTTAAAGAAGAGCCTTGTAACTTTACCACCATCTTGACCACCAATGAAAGAGGCAACGACAGGCCTCCAAGATATTTTGGATTAAGCTACATTTTGGTATGATAATTCTTATCCCAARAATAAAAGCAAGATTAATGAAAAATAGAATATAAAAACAACATGTTTGATAAATAAGATATTAAGGCTTCACTTATATGCATTTATATACAAGGATTAAAAATAAACTTGTAGACAGGGGAATATAGGTAAGTCTCTCATTTGTCTTAGTAGTGTTCTTTAATGCCTGACTGAGATGTAAATAGAGCTTTTAATAATTTTTATTCCTCAATTGAGGCAACAGAAGTGTGAATATTTGTTCACTGTCTTCAGTAGCTGTTTGCTCTTTTTTAAGACTAAATAATAGGTCTACTGGGTGTCAGCTTTATTTCAAAACAATGTCATAGACTGAACCAAAATGTTTGTCCTCGGATGTCATCAAAAGTCACTGTCTGCAAATATCACTGCTTTGTTATATGCAGAGATTCTTCTAGTAATTTTGCAATTTCTAGTTCTATGGCCAGATATACACCTGAGCTAAGAGGCCCAGATGACCAGCCTGAGGAATCCATTTGAAAGGCCCAGACAGAAAATACTGCCAGAAGCAGAATGAAGTAAGAAAGGAGATAACAGAAGCTAAATCCTGAAATAAATCAACCTAGGCCACCTCCTGGCCTCTATCAGGGACCAGCATTCCTAGTTGGGTCTTCTGATTGAAAATATAACTTAGGTGCCAGGCAATGGTGGCACGCACCTTTAATCCCAGCACTTGGGAGGCAGAGGCAGGTGGATCTTTGTAAATTCAAGGCCAGCCTTTATATACATCTTATGTAAAACTTAGGAACGACCACCAGAGGTTTAATGTCATGAGATAGAATCTGTTCAGAGTTTTGGATAGGCTAAGATGGCAGAGATCGTTATTATTCTAGATAAAGGATAACAAAAGTTCACGGTGTAGGCGAATGACCTGGGATGAGAAAGGATAAAAGAAGAGTTAGAGATGTGAGGGAAAAGATGAGAAGCTAAAGAGTTAGGGCCACAGCAGTAAGCACCAGAAACTGAGCTCCTTCTCTTATGATGCAGCAAGACAATGGCCCAAGACTCTGGTGAAAAGCCTGTAGACCTCCTCTCCCTACCTGGGGTCTATTTAGGGCTACAGAAACTGACTTGAAAATGAATGCCGTCTTCGTCTTTGCTAATTTTGTTAAGCTTCAGTTATTTGTGTAGGCTGCGTCTTACATTCCGTAATGGTATGCTATGAAAGGATGGAGAAAATAAGGTTCCCAATCTCCCTACAACCACACATACAATTTCAAGCTTTGTTGTGACACTAAGAGGGCTTCAACTCAAGAAATGTGATTTTTAAGGTTCAAACGTGATAGGCTGTAAAAATCCTAATCTTACAAAAGCTACTAACTTGTAACTCTAAAGATCACATTTGTTAATGTGCTCAGAGCTATGTTTGTCAGCATACTAAGTGCAAATGTAATTTATTTACAGGGACAAGCGTTTTAGCTTTCTGTGTATGTTTTCAAGGTTAAGCCTGAGACATGTAACTAGAAACAAGTAAAGTTTATTTTAAAACAGATATACTTCATAGATGGCCCTCAAAACTCTTCAAAGTTCTACTGAATGTGGCACTTTAAATTATTTAATAAAAGAGGCTTCCTGTGATAGACAAAATGCCAGCTCCTAGTAGCAGCCCTAGGGTCTTCTCCAAAGAAGACAACGCCACTTGGATTGCGATAATGCTAACCACTGGGAAAGCCTGTCCCGAGCCTTGATCACTAAGCTGTGACACTAAGCTGTGACAAATGTGACAAGCAGGACACTGGAGAATTGACTGCCCCTCTTTGCCTTGCCAAGGGAGGCCAGTCTCTCAAATTCCTCACCCACAGGAAAGTCTCTCAGATCTACTGGGTCCGGCAGCCGAAGGCCAATGCTGCCCTGTATGGCAATTAAAGAGTTAATGCCATCTCTATGGACACTGAAGGCTGGTGCTACTTTGCCTCCAATAAAACCATCAGGATCTCCAGGGAGAAGCCTGGGCAGCCATCCAGACAGCCAGTAAGTCGGTGTCATTCATTTGAATAAAGGTCACTGGGTTTATACTTTGTGTTCTAATTCATCCCTCTCAGATCTCTGATGGTGTTGACGACTGAGTGTAGCCTTGATACAAGTTTAATGGCAGCTGCTTGGTCAGTCCATTTCATACATGAAAACCAGGCCTCGCTTTTTTAGAGCTTCTCGGTCACCTGGTGAGTAATGCCAACTCACAGACAGGTTTGCCTTGCGGACAGGCTGCATACGTATTAAAAGATGAACAGGTTTCGATGTAACTTTTGACTATTCTTTTATTTAAAGCGATTTGCTTTACAATGACTGTTCTCAGTAACGAACCACTTATGTCTCCAGGTAAATGATTAAATAAAAAAAAAGGTTTAAAATATATAAATGCAAATTATAAAAATGTCCTAGTTAGTTTTATATAAACTTGACACAAGCTAGAGTTGTCTAAAAGGAGAAAACCTCAATTGAGAAAAGGCCTTCATAAGCTCTGATTTTTCTTAATTAATGATTGATGAGAAAAGGGCCAGTCCATTAGGAATGGTGCCATCCTGGGCTGGTGGACCTTGGTTCTATAAGAAGGCAGGCTTCGCAAGGCACGAAGAACAAGAGAACCCTTCGTGGCCTCTGCATCAGCTCCTGCCTCCAGGCTGCTGCTCTGGCATTACTCAGTGTTGGACTGATACCGGGAAGTATAAGCTTAAATTCACCCTTTCCTCCCCAAGTTGCTTGGCCATTGTGTTTCGTCACAGTAGTAATAACCCGAACGAGGACAAACTGTCCAAGAAAATGATTTTAAAATGTTTCATGGTGCTAAAACCACCTCTGTCTAATCTATAAATCCATCTGATGCTGGCCCGTGCAGGTCACGTGCGTGTTGCCACAGTCTCTCTGAGTGAGTTCACAGGTGCATCAATCCTGTGGATCTAGTTTCCTGGGTGTCCTCCCTTCCCTCTGCCTCTTGTATTCTTTGTGCCTCCCCTTCTACAGAGTTCTCTGAGCCCTGAGGGCAGGGATTTGACGGAGATAACCTGTTTAGAGTGCTCCGAGGTCTCTCACTGCCTGAGGGTCTCTGTTAATTTCCATGCACATGGCCTGCACGGGCCAGCATCAGGTGGGACCCTGGAGCTGAAGGGAGAGTGGACACGGCACCCACCCTAAGCCAGACGCTCTCCCCAGTAGATAATTTGCAGATGAAAAAAAAAGTTTTCTATGAGAGATTCTAAATGGAGAAACAAACTACTCTTAAGGGTAGGCCAACAGAAAGCCAGCTCAACAGCACATTTGGAACTTTTTGGTCTCATAACGTTGTGGCAGGGCAACATTTTTTTTTCCGAGCTCCTTGGAGCTTTCCTTAAAGCGAATCTATTATGGCTTCAGGTGTTACGATTTTATAGGATTCCTGTAGGCGTGAATGTGTGTCTCTGCATCTATGAGTTTCTTGTGTTTTTTCTTCGCCCCCCCCTTTTGTTTTTCTGTCTGCTCTGTCCATTTCTGATTGGTTCCTTTCTATTTTATCTTATTTTTATCCTTTAGATGCCTTCTTTTTAACAAGAGACAGAAAAGGGATAGATCCAGGTGGGAGGGGAGGTGGGGAGGACCTGGGATGGGTCGAGGGAGGGAAAACCAAGATTAAAATACACTGTATTTTCAATATGCTTTTAAATATTAACCATGATCAAATTGTATTCATTCTTTGAGTGCCAGGATGCAACACAGATGGAAAGTTCAGAAAATGTAATAAGTGCATCATGAATAGAAATTACATGATCTTACAACAGACGTAGACAAAGCCTTTGACAAAGCTTAACGTCCCTTTATGCTAAAAGTGGAAAATCTCAAAGCAATTCTACTAAAGTCAGCAGTGAGATAAGCGTGTCTGTCTCCTGCACTCATATACAATTCCTTGCATCGAGTATTATTAAAATGATAAGAAATAAAAAACAAAAAGACACAAATAAGAAAAGAAAAAGTCTCATTCGTAGATGATCTGATCCTTTGCATAGAAGGCTCTACAAAAAAACTCTTAGAACCAAATAAACATCCAGCAAAGTGGCAGGGCAGGGGAAAAAAAATCAACATTTAAAAATCAGCAGCTTTCCTATTTAACAGTAATAAACATGCTAAGAACAAAATCATAATAGCTTCTGGAAAAGAAATAACAGGATCTGAAGAGATGACTCGGATTATGAACTCAGGCTGCCTCTCCAGAGGACCTAGGTTCAATTCCCAGCACCCACATGGTGGCTCACAGCTTCCTCAACTCCAGTTCCACAGGACTTGACACCCTTTGCTGGCCTCTGTGGACAGCAGGCACACACATGGTGCACTGGCATGCATGCTTGTAAAATACATTAAAAAGTAAAATAATTTTAAAAGAGAAAGGAAAGGAAGGAAAGAAAGACCTTTGGGAAAAAAAAGTGTGAAAAAGCCAAAGGCCTCTACAATAAAAGCATAACACAAGCTGGGCGATGGTGGTGCACGCCTGTAATCCCAGCACTTGGGAGGCAGAGGCAGGCAGATTTCTGAGTTCAAGGCCAACCTGGTTTACAGAGTGAGTTCTAGGACAGCCAGAACTACACAGAGAAACCCTGTCTCGAAAAAAAAAAAAAGTATAACACACCGAAGAGAGAAACTGGAGTAGACACTGAAAGACAGGAAACTCCGTCATACTTACAGATTCTCATGATAACCAGTAGTGTGGAGGATCCCTGCAGACTTTGAGGCTGGCAGGGAAACAGTTTGGGGGGGTGCGGGGGGGGGGAGTGAGAAGGAGACTTAGTTCAGCCTGATGTAGGTACCCAGTGCTGGGCCAAGACTTCAAGAGTCTGACACCAGCTCATTTATTTTAGCCATATTTAAGCAGCACAACTTTGGGGAAAGCTTTCTGATAACAATTAGCTCAGCCCTACGAATACAACAAAGGTAAGACATGTTTACACTGAAGCTCCTTACAAAGTACATACAGCTTCCTCTATAAGCTGGGGGCACTTGACGTAGAAACAGTGCTCAGGATAAGGGTCTCAGAATGGCTGAGGTAAAGCTCAAGCCTGTAGGAGTCAGGATAGACCTGGTCCTGAGATGACATGGAGGCCGCTGTAAAGTGCAAACAAAACCAAGGACTGAAAATGGGACTTCCTAATATCCACTTACCAGTGAGTGCATACCATGTGTGTTCTTTTGTGATTTGGTTACTTCACTCAGGATGATGTTTTCTAGTTCTATCCATTTGCCTAAGAATTTCATGAATTCAYTGTTTTTTAATAGCTGAGTAGTACTCCACTGTGTAAATGTACCACRTTTTCTGTATCCATTCCTCTGTTGAGGGACATCTGGGTTCTTTGCAGCTTCTGGCTATTATAAATAAGGCTGCTATGAACATAGTGGAGCATGTGTCCTTGTTACATGTTGGAGCATCTTCTGGATATATGCCCAGGAGTGGTATAGCTGGGTCCTCAGGTAGTACTATGTCTAATTTTCTGAGGAACCACCAAACCAATTTCCAGAGAGTTTGTACCAGCTTGCAATCCCACCAGCACCTGCTGTCTCCTGAGTTTTTGATCTTAGCCATTCTGACTGCTGTGAGGTGCAATCTCAGGGTTGTTTTGATTTGCATTTCCCTGATAACTAAGGATGCTGGACATTTCTTTAGAAGCTTCATAGCCATTCGAATTTCCTCAGTTGAGAATTCTGTTTAGGTCTGTACCCCATTTTTAATAGGGTTATTTGATTTTCTGGAGTCTAAGTTCTTGAATTCTTTGATATTGAATATTAGCCCTCTATCAGATGTAGGATTGCTAAAGATCTTTTCCCAATCTGTTGGTTGCCGTTTTGTCCTATTGACAGTGTCCCTTGCCTTACAGAAGCTTTGCAATTTTATGAGGTCCCATTTGCCGATTCTTGTTCTTAGAGGATAAGCCATTGGTGTTCTTCTGTTCAGGAAATTTTCCCCTGTGCCCATGTGTTCGAGGCTCTTCCCCACTTCCTCCTTTATAAGCTTCAGTGTATCTGGTTTTATGCCTAAAAGCTCAGGATAAACAAGATACAATTCACAGACCAAATGAAGCTCAAGAAGAAAGACCAAAGTGTGCTTCATTTTTTCTGAGAAAGGGAACAAAATACCCACAGGAGAAATTATGGCGCTAAAGTGTAAAGCAGAGACAGAAGGAAAGGCCATCCAGAAACTGTCCTATGTAAGGATTCATCCCATATACAGTCACCAAAACCCAACACTATTGTGAGTGCCAAGTAATGCTTGCTGAAAGGAGCCTGATGTGGCTGTCTCCTGAGGGGCCCTGCCAGAGCCTGACAAATACAGAGGCAGATGCTTGCAGCCAACCATTGGACTGAGTGCAGGGTCCCCAATGGAGGAATTAGAGAAAGAACTAAAGGAGCTGAAGGGGTTTGTAACCCCATAGGAAGAACAACAATATCAACCAACCAAACCCCCAGAGCTCCGAGGGACTAAACCATCAACCAAGGGATACACATGGCTCCAGCTGCATATGTAGAGGAGGATTGCCTTGTCAGGCATCCATGGGAGGAGAGGTCCTTGGTCCTATGAAGGAGGATCAATAGATGCCCCATTGTAGGGTAATCAAGGCCGGGGAGGTGGAAGGGGGTTGGGTGGAGGACCACCTTCATAGAAGTAGGGGGAGGGAGGATGGGTTAGGGGTTTTCTGGGAGGGGGAGAAACTGAGAAAGGGAATAACATTTGAAATGTTAATTTAATTTAAAAAGAAAAAGAAAAGAAAATGGGACTTCCTGAAACTGAAGCAGAGCCAGGGAATCGAGTGGAGAGAGCCACAGAGACAGAGAAAGTATTTGCTATCCATGTCCAACAGAACTACTGTATCTTAGAATATATACAGAACTCAAAAAACTAAGTACCACAAAATGAAAGGATCCAATCCGTGGGTGGGGTAATCGCATCAACACACAGTTCTCAAAAAAGTGAAGTACAACGGGTGATAAACCTGTGAGAGAAAAATGTTCAACCCCGGAGCCACCAGGAAAAGGAAGATTAAAACCTGGAAGGAAAAAAAATCGACAATAAGTATTGAAATTCCATTCCTTCCCATCAGAATGGCCATCCTTAGGAACCAGTTGTAGCCTGCTGAGCCCCTTTACTGTTACTCTTACATGGAGAGCTTAGGGCTGACTGCCTGGGGTCATTGTGGACAAGGCTGAGAGTTAAAGACTCCAAGGAGCCCGGTCATGGAGCAGATCCTACACGTTTGTGAGGGTTGCTCCTGGAATCATTACATCCTCGTGGCATTTAGCAGAGAAAACTGTTGCTTCTGGTAGCAGAAAAGGAAAAAAGAACCAATTTGAAATACCCCAGAACACTAGGAGATTCCAAAACAGGTCTGCTAATTGGAAGGGCTAGCTCATTGAAAACCTAACCTGCAGGGATTTTATGAGAAACTAACAGCCATTGGGAAGGGAAACGCCAAACTTCTAGGCTCTCATATGGAGTTTGAAGGAGAGAAATTAGCCTTAGCTTCTTTAGTTTTGCACATAAGAGAAAGGAGGGGATAATGATGAATTCTGCTTGTTATGGTGGGATGGTTCAGTGGTTAAGAGTGCTTGCAGAGGACCCAAGTTCAGTTCCCAGCAACCACAGTGGGATGACTCACAGCCTTCTGTAAGTCCAGCTCCAGGGCAATCCTCTGGCCTCTGCCGCACACACAGACAGACAGACAGACAGACAGACAGACAGACAGACAGACAGACAGACACACACACACACACACACACACACACGCACGCACACACAGTTAACACCCCTGTGGGGATGATATCTTTGGAGAGGATTAGATCACAAGGGCATACATTTTTCTCAACCTACTTTAATAAGGGTTCAACTTCTCCTCTAGCCCACCCTTCCCCCACCTACAGGTAGTGGAAAAGCTAAGTTATTAAGACATGGGGGAAGTGGACCTGTTTGGAAATAGCTCTTTGGGGGTGAGTCCAATCTTCCTTGTTCTGAGTCCAATTCACTAGCAAACATCAAATACGAATCACCGGCTGCAGGGCAGTCCACTGGGCAGACACCACACAGGAATCGACAGCTGCATCTCAGTCCATTCGGCAGACAGCACGCATGAACCAACAAGGGCAGTTCAGAAGAAGCCGCAAAGCCTGCCAACTGGCCCGCTGTCTGTGGGGTCGTATTTACACTTCTTCATCACGTGTCTTCACGTGTCTGCCGAAACAAAACATCTTTTCACCTGTGTCCCCCAGCAAACCATCATCTGACAGAACCGACTTTTCAAGGAAAGGTTCTGATCTAATAAATGGATTAATTCCTTGCTGGATCCATCATGGAAAGGCATTCATAATTGCGAGGTGGGGAAAGGTAAGAGGGACTTAGAAGTAGGTCAGTGGGAACGCCCATGGGGGCTATCTCTGGCTCCTTCTTTAGGCCCTCTTTTTCTGTTTTGTGTTCACAATGAAGTAACCACTGTTCCCCCGTCACATGCTCCTGCTGCCACGATGTTCTGCCCAAGTGTATGCGGCTAAAGCAACCACAGAGTGAACTCTTTGAAACGATGAAGCAAAATCAAACTTCAAGTTGTTTAGTTCAGGGATTCTGCCACAGGGACAGGAAGGGTAACTAATGTACAATATTTCCAACTCTAGCTCCTTTTAGAGTACCTGCTCCATCTTTTACTGTCCTCATAGCAGCTCCGACATTATGTTTAGAGATCCGAGGAGTGGATGTGAGGTCGGCGACAATATAAAGCAAGCTCACACTGGTGGATGAGGGGAGCTCCAGCAAGAAGCTCCAGCCACTTTCTATACACACACACAGACACACACAGACACACAGACACACAGACACACACACACACACACACACACACAGGTACATAAACATACACACATATACATGTACATACACATACACACATACACACATACGCACACACGTACATACACATGTACATACACATACACACGTATACATGTACATACACACATACACACATATACACATACACATGTACATACACATACACACAATACACACATACACACACATAAACACACACATACACGTGTACATACACACACACATATACATGTACATACACATACATACATACACACAATAAACACACACATGTACATACATATACACACACATACATACACACATACACACATACACACACATACACACATACACATACACACACATACACACACATAAACACACCCACACATACATACACACATACACACACATACACACATACACACATACACACACATACACGCACACATACACACACAAACACCCCCCCACACATGTACATACACATACACACATACACACATGTATATACACACATACACACATGTGCATGCACATGTACATACACATGCACATACACACAAACACACACATGCACACATGTGCATACATATACACATACACACATACATACATACACATGCACACATGTACATGTACATACACATACAAACATACACATGCACACACATGCACACACATACACATGTACATACACATACACACATACACATGTATATACACATACACACATACACACATACACACACGCACACACACACACATTTGATGACAGGAGCAAATTCCAGAAAGCAGGTTCAAACCATTTTGTTTTTTCCTCCCACCACCTATATATCCCAGCAAAATCTTTCACGCAGTATAGAAGTCACAATGTGACTACATTCTATTTTTCTTCTAGTGAATGATTATAAAAACAAACAAACAAAACCCTATGTTTTCCAATCCATTTACACAAAAAAACATTTTATGTATCACAGGTGAAAAAGTCAAATTATTCCCAAGAATCCATATCCCTGTGTAGCCAGACAACCTGTCACAGAGTAAGAAGGCAGTGTGAGCAAGCAAGGGTCATTTTCTCAGCCAGGTTCTCTTACCGGCAGGTTGCAATGTGCAGTTACAAAGAAAGAATTATTATTTTATTATTTATCTTAAAAAGTAATCATAAAAATTTTAAAAGAATCACAAATTTAAACTTTTTTTTTTTTTTCGAGACAGGGTTTCTCTGCGTAGCCCTGGCTGTCCTGGAACTCACTCTGTAGACCAGGCTGGCCAGGAACTCAGAAATCCGCCTGCCTCTGCCTCCCAAGTGCTGGGATTACAGGCGTGCGTCACCACCGCCCGGTTAATTTAAACTTTATATAAAAAAACAATCAGTCCTGGGTCATTCCAGCTTTACATCCTCAGGGTGCGCATCCACTCGTTTAACAATGTTTTATTAAATCGTATCTGGAAGCTGAGGACAAAGACTTAATCATCACCTAAATCACCAGCCCAGCCTCAGTGAGAGTCGCGTCAGTCAGTGCTAGTCAGGCTGACGCTGTTCTTGTTCTGAGTTCAAGTCTGCCCGTCTGAACTTCGGATTGTCCCCGAAGGTTTCCTACGTCAGAGCCACTAGGAAAACCATCACTAACGATCTGCATCTCCAAATTCTTTCTAAGGGTGGTGCTCCGGCTAACTACATCTTTAAAGTTCTTTTCAAGGGTGGTGACTGAATGGTCACTCTGCTCCAAGCATTGTCATTGGGAACGCTGGGAACGCTGCCCAGCGATGGGCCCTGCCTCTCCTCTCAGGGCATACCCACTGTGCTTGTGCAAGCTGGAGGGTGGAATTCCATGAGTCCCAAAGCTGCCCGTTGGTCCTCCCGCAAGGCCGCCCTCGGCACTGTTCGTATTTGAGGAGGGAGATACTGAGGGGGGAACTGAGAAGTGTTTGTGAAGACCACAGAGTCTGTGGACACAGTTCATGAAAAGACTTGTAATCTTATTGTACTGTAGACTGGTTCCTATCTCGTACACTTGATTACTATTTCACCGAAACCCTAGTTTAGCCGTTCCTTTTACCCAATATATCTAGCCGGGATTACTAAATCTAGGCTTACAGGTCTAGGAACTGTGGGGTAGAAATGAGTAGTACCATGAACCTCCATCCCTAGCGATCCATTAGTGTTGTTTGACTCCAGTCCCACAGCCTTGGGCTCTGTTAGCCCAGAGGTCTTGCTTCCAGAGAGAGAAGTGCTTCTAACAGAAGACACAGCGATCATTCCATTGAGCAAAAAGCTAAGACATCCCCTAGTCATTTTGGGCTCGACAGGCCTTTGAGTTGACAGGAGTTGCCTGGTGAGGCTTGAGCCAGACTACCTGGTACTGTTACTCCACCATGGAGTTAAGGAAGAGTATGTCCGAGTGCAGGAGATCCCATAGGGTATATCCCCATACCAAGTGGTCAAGGCCAGGTAAATACGTGGTTCAGACACTTCAGGAATGAAAGTCTATATAACCCACTCAGGTAACAGACAAAGACAGAGGGAGTACAGAAGCCATAAATACCAATTGTGACCACAGGTGACCAGTTGTTTGCACACACGTACTAAGTATATATCCTTGTTTTCTTCCTTCTCCTTTCCCTGTGCTGTTTAATATAACAATGGTTGAGTTAATATCAATTTTAAGTATTACATTTATATTACCATGCCAAGCTATGGAATAATTGTAAGCATTTCTCAAGAGACTTTACCACATATTCCAAGGAAAGATTGTGCATTTTTTTGTTGTTGTATAATAGATAAAGGTGTTATGTTAGGTGGGATTACACCTTGTTGATCTCTTTATTTGAACATTAAGTGTGACACAAAAAGATGTGGTTGGGTTTCACATTGATTAGGGGTGGACTTATTTGGTCTTTGTTGCCAATTTGACTGGAAAAACCGTGGACTTTGTCTATGAGGACATTTCCAGAGAGAATTATGTGGGACACGGCAGAGAGCAGGAAAGAAGACTAAATCTTAATGTGAAAATTGAAAAAATTTCTGAGAAAAATTTTAAAAATGAAAAGATTTTTTAGCTCTCATGTTTATAAATTAAAAGATTTGAAGTTAATGGTAGTACTATTAAATTCTAATTTCACCCCCAAAGATAACTTTTTCAGAGATAGAAAAATTAATCCTAAAAGTCACATAAATTTCTTTCTTTTATAAAAAGATGGATTTATTAATATATTTTATGTATATGAGTGCTCTGTCTTCAGGCACACCAGAAGAGGGCATTGGATCCCATTGCAGATGGTTGTGAGCTGCCATGTCGTTGATGGAAATTGAACTCAGCACCTCTGGAAGAACAGCCAGTGCTCTTAACCACTGAGCCATCTCTCCAGCCTCATGTCACTCAGATTTTCAAGTGACTCTGAATAGCTAAAGCTATTTTGAGAAAGAAGATGTTGAATCAGACAACCAGATTCAAATTCTATTAGAAAGCTACATAACCAAAACGGTGCAGTACTGACAAGATGGCCGGTGAATGGTGGGATAGAATAAAGCCTAGAAATAAGTCTTAACTTAATTACCTCTAACAGAATGCCTAGAGCATCATGGGAAAAGAATATAGTTTTTAAGTTATTTATTTGTTTGAATTTTAAAAGATTTTAAAAGCCAACGGTGATGAAAAACAGACTACCCACATGCAAAACAATATATAACAAAAATTAACTCAAAATGGATCAAAGACCCGCACTTATGAGCTAAAGTTATAAATTGCAGAAGTTTGAAGAAAACGTAGGAGTAGCAACTTCCTGACTTGGATTTGACAATACTTTCTTGAACATTCCAAAGCTATTGGCACCATAAACAATAGACAAATTAGATTTTATTTATATTAAAAACTGTGTACCGACCAGTACTACCAATAGTAAGAGGGTAACTCGAAGTGAGAGAAAATATTTTCAGATCATACATTTGATGAGGAATGAATATCCAGAATATATAAACTCCTAAAACTTAATGAAAAATTATAAAATCCACTAAAAACAAAGAAACAAACTGCACTACAACACTTAAGGCTTAGATAGGTGTGTTGCCAAAGAAGATGATACAACGACCAATTAAAAACCATGGAGAGGCATTCCTTGTTAACCCTTAGGAAAATGCAAATTTAGGAATGCTTTCCCAATATACTTTAGAAAAAGTTGAAACTATAGGTCCCCAAGGATTTGAGGTCATGTGTTTTCTGGAGGAAGACAAACAAGGAAAGAGGCACAGCAGGAAACGCCAGCACAGCTTGACTGTCCAGCAGGGACTGGATGTGCCATGGCGCCTCGGGGGAATAGAGAGGCACACAAGTTACACTTTGGAGTGTCTACCACAGATGTGTGTGTGAATACGCCCTCCCTTGGTGGAGGACACTGTTTGGGGAAGTTGTGGAAACATTTTGGACTCTGGCTTTGCTAACAGAAGTGGGTTGTTTGGGGAGAGGCCTTGCACATTATAGCCACTCATGGTTCTAGTCCGAAGTCTCTGCTTCCTGAAGCACCAAGATGTGAATAAGCTACTCTGCAAGCTCCTAAAACCATGGACAGACCCGCCCCAGCCACGCTGCCTTCCCCTCCAGGATGGACTGATATCTTCAAGGCCATGAGCCAACTAGATTACTCTTCCATTCCATTCTTCTGGGCATTTCGTCATAACAATGAAAAAAAAACTCAATTATAGCAGCTATCAAAAAGAATGAAGAATGTCTTTGCCGGGCAGTGGTGGCGCACGCCTTTACTCCCAGCACTTGGGAAGCAGAGGCAGGCAGATTTCTGAGTTCAAGGCCAGCCTGGTCCACAGAGTGAGCACCAGGACAGCAAAGGATACACAGAGAAACCCTGTCTCGAAAAACCAAACCAAACCAGAGAGAGAGAGAGAGAGAGACAGACAGACAGACAGACAGACAGAGAGACAGAGAGAGAGAGAGAGAGAGAGAGAGAGA
>BDUI01000001.1:1563997-1577333 GCA_002335545.1 Apodemus speciosus | reverse complement strand
GATCTTTTCCCAATTTGTTGGTTGCCAATTTGTCCTTTTGACAGTGTCTTTTGCCTTAAAGAAACTTTGTAATTTTATTAGGTCCCATTTGTCTATTCTTGATCTTAGAACATAAGCTATTGGTGTTCTGTTCAGGAACTTTCCCCCTGGGCCAGTGTCCTCAAGGGTCTTCCCTAGTACTCTGAGGTTTTAAAAAAGTCACATGACTAACGTTCTTTTCAGGTCAAGCAGTACACAATCACTGGACAAGCTATATGTGGCAAAAACCCATGTTTTTCCATAGAGGAATAATTGACTAACAGTAGCAAGCATAATGTGGAGTAAACTGACACCGATCTGCTACGCCTGGGAGGGGCATGAACCACATTCCAAGGACAATTCCATGTTTTAAAGATGCTCAGGTCATACTGCTCTTGGAGTTTTCTCACAAGCTCTCCGAATTCTCCTCACATGACTCCATCCCTGCACTGTGTTCTGACGCACAAAGTAAACACAACCAGATGAGTTCACTAATTTAGATGACTTCCTTGACTAAAAGGAAAAAGATTGAACCTTCAAACTCCTGTTATATTTAAATTTTTACTGGATTTAAAAAAAATCAATAATAAGAATGATACTAATCTTGATTGTATTAGGACCTCAGGCAAAGATAGTACTAAACTCTTCTAGGATGGCTGTTTCTTTAATCAGGCCCCCTTATTGTACCGGGCAATATTCTCACAGAGGAACCGAACCTATCAGGAATAAATATCAGCATATGTCAAGATACAAACAAGATTCATCTCACAGCTGCATGGCTGAAAACTTGGTAGCTACTTGGTGTTTGAGTCTGGTGTCTCAGCAATCTGAGTCCTCCCACAGGGCGTGTCTCTCACTCAGGAGGCTGACAACCTGCCTCTGTGCTCCCAATCCTGTGTGAAAACCTGGAGGTAGCCAGAGAACTGCTGGCCCTTAGTCCACAATGAAAGGCTAGATATGCTGGTTGTAACAGCGGAAAGGAATTATTAGCAGCAGGAGGGATGGGCAAATCATCTTAGAGATGCTCCGGAGAGAGGTACAACAAGCACAAGGTCAATAATTTACCTCTTACCTTGCTCCCTATAGAAACATTTTGAATAAGAATTATTTTTATTTTTTAATGTGTTTGAGTGTTTTGCCTATGCATATGCATGTGAACCGCAGGCATGCCTGGTGCCTCTGGAGGTTAAAAGAGAGACTCGGATCCCTGGAACTGGAGCTAGGGATGGTTGTGCCCTATCACATTGGTGCTGGAAACCAAACCACCCAGCAAAAGCCATGGCTGGGCCAGCTCTCCAGCCCCGACCAGCATTTTTTTTTAAATCCTGAGCTGCTACCAGAAGGCTCAGCTTACATTCAAGGTAGGTTTTCTCACTTGAAGACTATTAAGACGATTCTTTCAGTAAGGCACCTACTCAGTTGACCCTAATTTTTGAAAAGTTGACATTAAAAACCAAGTATAGTTCTTTCAGAAACTATTGTGAGGGTATCTGTAGTTAAACTCTTCTAAAGTAGAGAGCCGGTCTCCATCTGTCTTTGCCTTTTCAAAACACATGATGATTTCAATCCATTTTAATATTAAATATAATGTAACTTTGCTACATCTGTAGCTGAGGCTCCTCCAAGCCCGTCCTCCCGAAAGATTGGATCCCCAACTGACTTTAACAAGAAGAAAAGAAAGAACAAAAAAGCTGTGGTCTGTGGTTACCCCATGCTTTTAAACACCCAGCAGGAAAGTATAACCAAAGATTAAAGTAATTGTCTCTTTTCATCTGTCCAGGTTCCTTTGATTGTCCTCTAATAAATACAAGTAAACAAGAGTGGGGACCCTGAGTCTTTCTGTGCTCCCACTTCAACTGGAAACAGCCATAGAGACTTGTAACTGTCTCCTAAGTACATTTAGAGTCAACTAGTGAACTCATTCATCCTCTTTAGCTCCACTACTCTCAGCCTTGTGGCTTCCTGCTCTCCACACTGTTGAACTGGTGTGCTTTTTTTTGGCCCCTAAGTTAAAGGCTCTTTGCTTGGTCTTTTAACTGCCTAATCCGTTACGTATATAGCAGAGGCTAAACTCTTTGAGCCAAGACACCAAGCGAGACGTTTCATTCTCATCCTTCTCCTCCGAAATGTTCAGTATCAGAGATTGCCCCAAGATACTGCCAACGAGAATTCGACATGTGTCCAGCAGGGAAGATCTACGAGAGCCACACTGTGCCACTTTCTCCACCGATGAACAGGAAAAGCAGTTGGGAATGTTAGTCATTGCCACATTAGTTTGTAAGTCTCTCCATTTTGGTTAATGATGATCATTGACATGATCAATGGGGAGGGGAAAGGGGGGGAGGGAGAGATGACAGGGAGATGGTAACAGAGACAGACACACAGAGAGAAAGTTGGATTTCCAGAACCAAAACAACTTTTTTTTTCTACATTCCTGCCTTCCCTCTCTAGTGACCCCCAGTCAAGGATCAGAATAGATGTTTATCATCAACTGACATTCTTTAACAACCACCTCCCCCCCCCCAAAGTTACCCCTGGAAATAAATATGAGTCAGAGAGGCAGACAGTCTGGATATCATCAGGCTGAGACTGCTTTATTGAAACAGTTAAGGGACCCCAACCTTCCCATGAGTTTGAGGATGGGCACATTTAGAGGGACTGGAGGACTAGTATTGTTAACCCTGAGATTTGCCTGAGAAAAACAAGTTCCACCCTTTGAGCCAAATTTGAAGCAAGTTTTAAATGAAATACTGAGCAGGATGAGCTTTGGTCAGGATCACTCACTCCCTGGAATTCCCAGCTGAGTAGCCTAGAGACACTAAGAGCAAACCAACAGGCCACCTTATTTTCCAGTGAGATGTTTTTATTCTATAAGAACTACAACTCCCAGCATTCCAGGAACTTGCCTGGTCCTTGGGGAGGTGGGTCTTACAGTTTATATGTACACACAAATGTGGGTGGCTACCAAAATGTTCAGGCTATTTGTGTGTGTGTGTGGTTTGACTAGAAACAGGGTGGATTGTTTTGGATACCCCATACCCAGGCATTTCTGCAAGTGGCTGGATCTGTCGGGCTGGGGCCAAGCAATTTTTCATAGCTAGGGACTACTGTCAAATACCCCTCAATCCAATTTCTCAAGATCTGAAGTTATTACTCAACAACCCCTAGCGATGTCAATCATGGCCTCAAAATGGGAACGTTTTGATGTCTCCTTCCCAGTCCACTTTCTGCTCTGTAAGTATCGCAGCCTGCAGGCAGAGAACTGGCTCTGATTCTTTTACCAAAATCCCCTTACAAGTTTTTCTTCTGAGAAACAAAACAAATCAAATCAAAACAAAACAAACCCCTGTTCTGTCCTGAAGTCATTTCCTTGTCTGCCTTTTGGTCTCCTTGAACATATAATAAGGGCATTTTTTTGTTAGAAATGGAAATATTGACTCAATATACAGCAACCTTGAACCACAAGTTGCTTTTGTCTTGATATCTAAGGGTCCTAGATTGAATGATACCCTAAACTCAAATAGCATGTAAACGAAAAGAGGGTTTTATTCTACAGAAGCCCAGCATGCTGGGGTCTCCCATTACCAGAATGAGAGACACCCAAGTGAGCTTACAGGCTGGTCTTGAAGCACTTTAGGGAATTCCCAGGTAGGTGTTGACGTCTATGTTAATCCGTTGGGTTCATCTCTATAAACATCCCATTACCAAGGTGTGGAGGCTGGAAACTTGCTGGGGAGGTCTGGAAACTGCGGCTGCCCCACTGTCCTTGCCTCAGGCCAGGTGGCAGGGCAGCTTCTGAGGCCTGGACTTGCCTGGAATTGCCCAGTTCTTGGAAACAGACTGAGGCCTCGTCTCCTCAACGGTCAATTTGAAGCCTGTATTGGAACCTGCCTAACCACCTCAGGTAACACTGGTGTAATGTGCATTACTTAGAAGGACTTCGAATTCCAGTCTCTCTAAGATGCTTGATTTTAGAAGATCAGTAGCTCTTGTAAACACTTTAAGGCTTTTTTAGACTCAGTTTTTAGAAGAACAGTTGATGTCCCCAGACCAACTCAAAATTAAAATTTCAATTAGTTAATATATTACTTAGGTCTGACTTAGTCAAAGTCTTTATCCTCCCCCCCCCCCCCACAGGGTTTCTCTGTGTAGCCCTGGCTGTCCTGGAACTCACTCTGTAGACCAGGCTGGCCTCGAACTAGAAATCTTTGCCTCCCAAGTGCTGGGATTAAAGGCATGCATCACCACCGCCTGGCTAGTCAAAGTCTTATATAGCTGTTTTTCCTCACTCTCAAATTCTTAAACTATATGCATTTTAGTTAATCGCTTTTTTCAAAAGAAAAGGAGGCATCAATTCCTATATATTAATGTAGTCCAAAATATTATCCCTAAACATTCATTCACACACACACACACACACACACACACACACACACACACACACACACACACACTAAATTAGGCATGGTGGGGAAAAAAAGTAGTTAGCATAGTAAATTCAAAAAGAAATGCAAAAATGTAGGAGTCAAAGGTTGTTCCTAAGTTATTCTCAGGAACTCTAAGTTTACCTCATGCTGCCTTAGAACACAATAATTCAAAGATTATTCACATAGAACAACCAAGTAGGACAAATTTACTATGTCCATGTCCCATGGTTATACAAATCACAAAAGAGAAATCCCTTATGGCCTCATTTGTTTTTCCCAAATGGCACGATGAAACCCCAGTGTCTCAACAACAACAACAACAACAACAACAACAACAGATATACACATTTCACCCTCCCTGTAAGGAAGATCACCTCACTGTTCAACAGATCCCCCAATTTACTCAGAAGGGCTTCCAAACTGGCGAAGTCTGCCCTATAAATAGCATCAAGTGCCAAATAGTTGATTGGAAATAACTCAGAAGAACTCCCGAGACAAAGCCAGTTGGGAAAGACTCGCAGAAAGGCCAGACATTTTTCAGGGTTGAAAACAGAGTCCAAATATGTGTTTCGCTGCTTCATCAAACTTAGCTACAAATCACTGGGTTCCCTCTGAAGTTGGGGAAATTAGAAAATCCTTTGGGGCTGGAGAGTGGCTCAGGGTCAAGGACACTTGGGAGCTCTCCCAGAGAACTTGTGTTTGGTTCCCAGCTCGCACACGGGGTGACTTACAACCACCTGTAACTCCAGGTAGGGACCGAGGGATACTGGGAGAACCTGGAGGCCAGGTCTGCCTTGGTCTGTAAACCATGCACCTCAGTCTCTTGTCCTGGGATCTGAGACCAAACACTCAGTGTAATTTGGATTATAAAATTCTAGTTTATAAATGGGCAAATGGTGATCTTAGATCTTCCACACGGAGCCTCATTTCTGCATACATCTACTTGAATCCCAAACTTTTAGAGCTTAATAACAAACCTTCTCCCTCTAAGAAAAATAATAAGTGTGTCCAAATCAATTGGGTTACTATTTTTACTATTATTATTTAAAATGTTCAGCTGCAACAAATGTAAGAAACCTCAGGGAGGCTCTATGAAATATTCGTGTTTCTGAGTAACTTTAACTTTGTTGATTCTTTTTAGAAATATGTAAAGATTTGCATTGACTCTATTTAATGCAACAACCACAAAATCAACTCCAGTGACTATATTCATAATGCTTTATACCCTAAGAGCTCATGGTTATTGACTAAATGAATATTTATGGTATGTTATAGTGTACAGTTAGCTTAAATTTAAAAAAAAATAAACAAGGGGTGGGACTTGTGATGGCTATTATTGGCTATTATCAATTTGACTATATTTGGAGTTATTGAAAATCTAAATAGCTGGATAACCCTGTGAAGGAGTTTTTTTTTAATTAATTAAATCACTTGAAGTGGAAAGACCCACTTTTAACCAAGATCGTTTGAGGAGAGATGATGAATCTGGGCCACACCTTCTAGTGGCAGCCGATACAAAGGACATGGAGGAGGAAGCTTGTTCTTTGCCTGTTTGCTCTCAAGGGGCAAGTCCACTCCCTCACTGGCTTTGGAGACTACTTCTTTGGCATTCTGGCATCTACTGAAGACCAGTTGAGATATCCAGCTTGTGGACTGAACAATTACTAGAGTCTTGAACCTTGCATTGGTAGACAGCCATTGTTGGATTGTTGTATTTGCTGTACCACAACCTGTGTAGTGTGTGTTTGTCTGTGTGTTCTATATGGCTTGTTCTTCTAGTGAACACTGACTAATACAGTACTGTAGCTTAGGCGGTAGAGTCCTCACGTAGCATGCACAAAGCCACGGATTCTATCCATAGCAATACATAAACCTATCCTGGGGGCATTTGTCTACAATGCCAGCTTGTGGGAGGAGGAAACGAGGGTATCCAAAATTCAAGGCCCACTGTGAACTCAACTTTGATGAATGCGCCAGTCAGCCTTGTCTCCATGGGGGTCTATGTGTGAATGGAGGAAACAGCTACCACTGGGTCTGCATGGGGGGTGGATTCACAGGGATGTACTGTGAGACCTGGATGACTCTTTGCTGGTCAAAGCCTCTTCACAATGATGCAACATGTGAAGACACTGTTGATAGCTATATTTGTCACCATTGGCCTGGATACCCAGGTGCCCTATGTGAGCCGGACATAAATGAATGCAGTAACAGCCCCTGTCAATCTGGGTGATGTGTTTGTGTGTGTGTGTGTGTGTGTGTGTGTGTGTGTGTGTGTGCACGCGCTCAACTGTCCTCAGAAGACCTACAAATTGCTGGCCTGCCTTCCTCCACCTTGGAGCCTCAGGCTGTGTTTGTATCTGTCACCTGGATTCATAGACAGGAGCCTAGAATAACTGTTCTCTGAGAGGCTCCACCTGTAGTCATTAATTAACTTTAGATCATTGAATCTCCACATAAAAGACACAAAACCTTTATAATAAGCCTTAAAGCACCAGAGCTGGGCAGATATGGACCCTTCTATGCTCTTTTGTCTACTCCTCTATCAATAACCCTGAGATGTAACATGCCATGTTTTGCCTGGGCCACTCCTACTCCAATTGGCCTGTCTTCACGGCTGTGTTGTCATGATTCACCTCCCCATGACATGTTTTTCCTTCTTCCCTCTCTCCTCTCTTTTCCTGGTCTCTCCTCAGACCCCAAAGCCTGGGAACTGAAGCCCTGCCTACCTCTCTCCTGCCCAGTTACAGGCTGCTGGGATCTTTATTGACCAATCAGGGATAACTTGGGGAGGGGCAAGTTTACATAGCATCATCACCTGGTGTATGTGAGAATCTCCTTGTCTCTGAGGATCATCTCATCGGGGTGGGGGTGGGGAGCAACCAGATCCTGGGGTCTGTTATAATACATAGACTGAAGCCCAACATCTAGGGGACAGTATTTAGCATTACAGCACACACACCAAACCATAACATCTACCTAGCAGCTGTCCAAAAGAGATGCAGAGACCCTCAGCCGAACATTAGACCAAGCTTGGAAACTCTTGTAGAAGAGTTAGGGGAAGGATTGAGGAACCCAGAGGGGACAGAGACTCCACAAGAAAACCAACAGCCAAGAGTCAACTAACTTGAACACTTGAGGGCTCCCAGAGATTGAACCATTAACTAAAAAGGCATAAATGGCGGGACCTAGGTCCCCTGCATATGCAGTTTGGTCTTCATGTGGTTCCCCCCATAACTGGAGCAGGGGCTGTCCCTGAATGTGTTGCCTGCCTGTGGATCCTGCTCCCCTAATTGGACTGTCTTGCCTGGATTCAGTTGGATATGCCTAGGCCTGTAGTGACTTGAGGTGCCAGGGTGGGTTCGTTTCCCCAGAGGGACCTCCCCATTCTCAGAGGTGAAAGGGAAAGGGAGTGTGGGGAGGGATTGTGTGAGGAGGGGACTGAGATGGGTGTGTGCTGTGACTGGGATATAATGTGAACAAATAAATTAGTTAATTAATAATAATTTAAAAAGACATTCCCAGTACATAGTAGGTTAGAAGTCAATTTGGACTATATGAGACTCTGACTCCAAAATATATGCAGAATAAAATTACGATAAATGTATTTTACCAATGAAAAGGAAGTGGGCAATATTACAAAGAGACTCATGCTTCCCCTTTCTGACCACGAAAAAGGAAATAAGACTTGATTGCACGCACAAAGTCTATCGGACCTGATTTCTCTTGCACATCTGGCCTTTTCATTAATAATATTTAAAGAGGACATTCCGGGTTGGCTCCAGGGTAACCCCTGTCCCTTTGAGGATAGAGCTATGTCTACATCAGCGTCATCCCATGAATCAGAAGAGGACAGGACAGATAAGGTCATTTTTAATGCTAGAGGACACATCTGTATGACAGAGTATGAACAGGAATCTGCGTATAAATACTGCCAGCAGCTCACACATACATACCGCCAGTGGCTTCTCTGTTCTAAGTTAACTTTCAATGAAGATGGCACATTGGGAATATTACAAGACTCAAAGGTTTCCCTCCTTCCACTCTGTGCACACCAGGAATGGAACTCCATCATCACCATCAGACTTGGCTGCAAAACGTCTTTAGGTGTTTAGCCTTCCTGCTGCTCCTGGGATACGGTGCTTTAAAAGTGCCGCGCAATTTAATGTGAGTTAAATCTCCGTTAAATATTTTAATTTATTTCTTAAATTTATAAAACATTTTAATGTTCACTTATCATTTGTACTTATGTAGTCATTATAATACTAATCAATACAGATGTATAAAACCTTAAAGTCTTATATATGCAGAGTTTAATATGCATAATGTTGTTGCACAGAAATGTGAGATATTGATAATAGCAGACATTTAATCATATAATAAAGCATGAGAATTAAGCTTGGCTGCGGRAGCAGAATGCAAATATAAGTTCAAGGAGAAGGATGTTATATAAAACTTTCAAATGTTAAACATCTGCTGGTGTTTTTAGCAGATGCTGGTGTATTTCAAATAACTATTATGTTGCTTATACTTAATTCCTCTAAAACGGTGACCTTTTATCCTAAAGTCTCAGTAGTTATTGCACATCAAAAATTACAGTAACCTGAAATTATATTGAAATTTTTAGTTAACCTAAAATTGTACAATGTAGTTTGAAAGTTCTTCTGGAGAATCTTGGGCAAAGAAATTTGAAGACTGAAAAATAAATTGTTGGGTTTGAGGTGGAAGCTGAAAAAATTCACCAGAAGCTTAAAAACGAAAGCTTTATTTTCGGAGCGACCAGTCTGGATCTGAACCGGGTCCCCAAAGGGAGATTGTACAACATATTTATAGGATGGGAACACAAAGCAGGGGTGGGGGTAGGGGTAGGGGTGGGGGTGGGGCGATCTGAGTAGGCTGGTGTACTGATGAATTAGTTAAAGCGCTTTGTGTCCCTTTAGGCTGTGGAAGAGCTGCACCCTCCCAAGAGCTCTCTGGATTCCCAAATGAAACAACACACACACACACACACACACACACACACACACACACACACACACACACACAGAGAGAGAGAGAGAGAGAGAGAGAGAGAGCGAGAGAGAGAGCGCCTGAGGCTAGCACACACCTCTCTATCTGATATTCCTGGCTTAACATCTTTTAAAATTTATATTTCATCTCTGCTCCCCACTTACCTTCTGGGCTCCCCCCCCCGTCCCCCAATAGTGCCGCATTCCCTTTCCACCTACATTGCTGGATGGCTTCTCTCCTGTAGCTCTTAAATCTCATCTCTCTGCCTCAGAGTCACGGTGATTCTCCCTTCTTCTTCCCTTCTCTCTGCATCTCTTGCTGCGCCATCTAAAAGTCCCACCTCCATGTTTTTGTCCATCCATTGGCTATACAGAAATGCAACAGCCTGTGTCAATCATATTTTGACACAAAGAAGTTAAAGCTAGTGACAGGGTCACCTGTTTTTCGGTCAGGTTCCAGAATTTTAGAATGATAAAGCAACACTGGAGTAGGCAAGCTGTCCAGTCAATTAAGTCAAGACAAGCAACACACTTAGGACTCGTGCGCCTTAGTTTAGATGACGGGATAACAGCATCTGCCCTCTTTACCGGTTAACAGACAAACATGAAAACCCGAAGAAGCAGCAAGAGAGTCGGGAACATTAACTCAGTTTTGATCCTGCCAGCAAAGCAGAACCCGCTCCTCAGATGGCTAAACTCAGGAAACTTCCTCTTTTTTTTTTTTTTTTAAGATTTATTTATTATTATATGTAAGTACACCCTAGCTGTCTTCAAACACCCCAGAAGAGGGCATCAGGTCTCATTGTGGATGGTTGTGAGCCATCATGTGGTTGCTGGGATTTGAACTCAGGACCTTCGGAAGCGCAGTCAGTGCTCTTTAACCACTGGGCCATCTCTCCAGCCCAGGAAACTTCCTCCTTTAACAAAAATAAAGGCATTTGTTGAAATGATGTGAATTGTGTTTTAAAGGGAGAGTTGAGTGTCGCTTACTATTCAATGTTGTTGTACGGGGCGAAGAGGCCAGGCAGAAGTTTGAAGAATGAGGAAGACCCAACCCAGAGGTTGAGTCCATCACTTCTCTTCTACTTCCTGTATACTCAGCTTAGTTCCATAAATAGTCGGAAGGGAACAGGAACTCTGAGCGTCGTGAGAGGGAGAATGTATTGGAGTCAATGCAGCAGAGCTCAACAGACGTGAGATACCTAAACCAATCATTATCTCTCTACCATTCTCATTTACCTATCATCTTTCTTTACCTGTCTGTATCTATCTGCTGATAGTTAGATTGCTATTAAATATATTGAAATTAAATAAACTCCTCTTTGGAGGCAATACTAAAGACAGCTGAGGGGCGTGCAGGTCACTTGGTAGGTATGATGTTGGTGCTGGCAGAAGTCCATGACATTCATTCCTGTGATGGCTCCTTGCAGGATGAAAGGTGTCTTATAAGAGAAGGCAAAAATGACATAGCTACCTGTGAGCCATGGTGCCTGATGCGATGATGCCACCCTGGGTAAGGTTGGCCATCTTGTGAAAATTTAGGTACTCAACCATGGTTGAGTTGGTCTTTGGGAGAGAAAACTCTGAGTGAGATTAGAGCTGCACTATCTCTGCAAGCGGCTGCCGGTGCTTTGCTTCCGAGAGAACTGAGGACACACTCAGCAGCCTGAGGGGAAAAGATGACTGACTTCCACAGAAACAGTCTCTTGTGCACGTGGCTGTTAAAAGCCTCCCCTCTCCCATTTGGCAAATCATTTGTCCTTGCACGAAGATCCAAATTAGCACTAGAAGTTGAAAAGGATAAATCTTGGGCTAGGTAGTTGGCCTATTGGGCAAGAGTGCTTGCTACACAAACATGATTTGAATTCAAATTCCTTGTACCCTTGTTTTTTAAAAAAAAAAAAAATGGGCCTGGAGAGATGGCTCAGCAGTTAAGAGCACTGACTGCTCTTCCAGAGGTCCTGAGTTCAATTCCCAGCAACCACATGGTGGCTCACAACCACCTATAAAGTGATCAGATGTCCTCTTCTGGAGTGTGTGTCTGAAGGCAACTACATTGTACTCATATGAATAAAAATAAATAAATCTTAAAAAAAAATGGTCACAGGTACCCGTGATCCCAGTGCTGAGAAGTAGAAACAGGGAAGCCCCTGGGGTTTGCTGCCTCTAGCTTCAGGTTCAGTGAGGGACTATAACTCATCAGAGTGAGGCAGAAAGTCAGAGCAAGACACCCAGTATTACCTGGTTTCCATAGGGACTCATGCATATGCACACGTGGACAGGAAGCATATGCGCGCACACACATATACACATGCACATTAAAAAAATGAAAGTTTGTTCTCCAGTCATTATTAAGTGGCTACTCTAAATTGAAACACTTCCTCTTAGAAGTAGGAGGAAGTCTTGTAGTCAGATAGGCAGCTGAGGAAGCAAGGCTTAGGAAACTCAGAAAGTCCCAGCACGCACGAGGCTCCTTCCTAAAGTTATACAAGAAGCAAACGATATCTAAGAAGAGAAGACCCTTCAGTGGAGCTGCCATACATTGGGCACGGAACTCCAGCATGCAAGCTTTCTTGAGCTATCATCCATATTAGCGTGTGCTCATTGGTGATACATCTGTCTTGGCATCAGGGATAACCCTGGAAATGACCCATATATCTGTAGCTCACCAAGCTGGACTTGGGTGGAGTTGTTTCCATGGTCTGTCACTGGTGTCTTATCTGGAATGAATAAGTCATTCATATCTCCCCCAGGAAAAGCCAGGCACACAACAGTAGTTTAAACGTAGTTTTGATCAGTTCTTAGCCATCCAGATCCTTTTCCTGATATTACATTTATAATGAATCTAGTTGAAGCACTGGCCCAAAGCATCATGAGTTCTAAATGAGAAGTGCCACTCTCCTCAGTTACGCAGAGCACATTCTTCTGACCACATTGGTATACTGGGAGTCCATAAGCAAGGAGAGAGTGGGCTGGCAAATGAGAGCAGTGTCAGGACACAGATCCCACTGCCCTGTGGGACCCCACTGGGGCTTCAGCTTGACACCTCAGGAACCAGTGGGCTTGACCTGATCAGCTTCAGTTTGCAGAACTGGTTGAGACTACATGAAAACCTTTCAGACAAGGAAGCTGATAGAAAGATTAAAGAAGACTGAAGAGTGCCAGGACATTAGTGCTTTGTTTATTTACTTTTTAAAGTAAACGTACCCCTGAAACTTACCCCTATTGCTCTTCATAAATGATGTCTCTCCGTATGTGTATATATGTAATCTCCTTCTGGAAGGCAATATCATTTCTTCATTTCCTCAATTTCCCCATCAAAGGTGAATGGTATAGAGAAGAGCTAACACACCATTCTAGTTTTTAAAAAATACATTACGTGTGTGTGTGTGTGTGTGAGTGTGTGTGTGTTGTGCATGAGCTGTAGAGCACTTGCAGAATTCAGAGGATAATTTTCAGGAGTCAGTCCTCTCCTTCCATGAAGTCTCAAACCTAGGTCCTCACAGGTGACAGGAAGTGCCTTTACCCATTGAGCCATCTTGCCAGCCCTTAACATTTCCTATTTATTTGGTCCGAATGGTCTGGATTCTGCATTTCAATGTGCTGTGCACAACTCATTGAGCAGATGCACATGTGAAAAATAAAGCTGAAGGCCAGAGAGATGGCTCAGAGGGGCCGAAGCGCTTCTTCCTCAGGCTTGCCGGCCCGAGCTTGAGCCTCCAAACCCCTCGGGGAAGGGAGAGAAATGAAAACTGAAGTAACATTGAAAGAAGAAAGAATAGAAAACAGAGAAAAGTGGTCTTTCACAGAACCAATACAGCCGTTGTCTCATTTTTTCTCATTGTGGTAAATGGCAGTCACTGCCCAGGCTTTTTTTTTTTTTTT
>BDUI01000001.1:1512085-1532824 GCA_002335545.1 Apodemus speciosus | reverse complement strand
ACACACACACACACACACACACACACCAAACAAAGACCCCAAAGCATAGAAAACATCTCACCCTGGAACCTGTAGTATCTCACGGTGTGCCCCGCAGTATACCTCTGTCCATGCATCTTCACTTGCAAATGCTCATTGCAACGTGAACTCGGTTTGGTTCGAGATCTTTGGCTTCTGTGACACCATCAATATTGGATCTTTACGGAGACCCCTTGTCATCCTGTTGTTGCTCTGTGTCATGAAGATCCTGTGGTTTTAGAACAGACGACTGGCCTTCCATTTAACCCAACCATTCAAAAATTATATAGATTTGCAGTGGGCACGTTCAGAGCCCCGAATCTGGGCCTGGGTGGAAGCCGAGCGGGTGGATCGATCCTCCAGTTCCCCCTTGTCTGTACTCCAGCGCTGCTCGGGTCAGGCCACACAGTGCCTCCATCAGCAGGAGGCAGGGTCAGCTCTGCTGTTCTCATACCCCCAGGGCCAGCTCACTCACTCCTGTGACTCCAGAGCCAGCTCCACTGTGCTGCCTGGTCGAGGTTGGAGCCCACTCTCCCGAGTACTGCAGCCTGAAGGGGGCAGGGCCACTCACTCTGCTCTCATGAGCGCAGGGCCAGTTCTCTTGACTGCTGCGGAGGTGAGGAGCAAGGGACGGGGATCACCCCTGAACCCAATGGTGGGGCCAGCTCTCCTTTGCTCTGTCCTCGGGGCTGGCTCACCTGCTCCCCCTCGACCAGGGCCAGCACTACTGTGCTGCCCAGAAGAGCAGGGTCTACACTCCTGAAGGCTGAAGCTGCGAAGGGATCCCACTCTCATGACCCTGGGCCCAGGTGGTGGGGGCAAGAAGGACAAGGCATCACCTCCACACCCGTGCCACTTCACGGCGGACAAATGATGGGGACAGCTCTGCCATGCGCTCTCTCGGGGCTGGCTCAATTGCATACGTGTCACCATGACCAGCTCCACCGAGCTGCCTGGGCGAGGCACAAGGCCCACTCTCCCTAGTGATGGCCCTGGTGAGAGATGGGGCCAGCTCTCCTCATCGCAGTATTCAGTGCAGGGTGGGGAGGGTTATCAACAGCTCCCGGGCATCCACGTGTTCCCCGGTGGCTGCGCCCGACCAGGGACAACCCCGTAATATGAGCTACGGACATGGACACTGACCCGGTACACCGGTACAAGCCTGAACTCAGACTTGGCGTCAGTGTCAGCTCAGGCTGGGACCCACCATGGCCCCAGGTGGCCGCGCTGACCACTCCCAACAGGCTACTCCTCCTGTCTACCCTCGGTTTCCCGTTCCAGTTCTGTCATAATGCTCAAGCTGCCCCGCTTCTTTCTCTCATCTGACCACCACATATTTGCACATTATAGTGGCTCCCTCTACAGGCTGGATGTTGTAATGATTTTTAAAAAATCTCAATCTGGAGTTTCTACCCGGGCTTTGATCATTGACTTCCTAGATAAAAACACAAAGCTTTATATTTATAATAAGGGCTAATCAGCACCAGAGCTGGGCAGAGATCTACCCTCTAGGATATTCTGTCTCCTTCCGTGACTTGCCATGTTTCCTCTAGGCTGCGCTTCCTCAGGCTGGCCAGCCCTCATAACTAATTTTCACAACCGTTTACCTCACACCATCTTCTGTTCTCTTCCTCTCTCCTCATGGTCCTGCCTCAAATCCCAAGCCTGGGAGCGGAAACCCCACCTACCTCCCTTCTYCCCAGCTCTCAGCATCTTTATTTAACCAATAGTTTAAATTAAAGAGCAAGGTCACATAGCATCGCTTGATGTTCTGAAGACCCTCTCACCCCTGAGGCAGCCAGGGCCAGTATTTAGCATCATGATCCACAGCAACAGACCCAACCCCAACAGCTGGCAACGTCCTCCATCTGTGCTATGTGGCGTGGTGGTAAGCGGTGTCTATGGCCTACCTGTGCCATGTTCTGGAGGGCAGGTCTGTGCGTGGCATGTTGGTCCACAAGTCTTTGTCTGTCTTCTTCCTCTTTTGTGCACTGTCTGGATTTGATTTTTTAAAAATGTTTATGTATGTATGTATGTATGTATGTATGTATGTATGTATGTATGTTATGTATAAGTACACTGTAGCTGTCTTCAGACACTCCAGAAGAGGGCATCAGATCTCTTTACAGATGATTGTGAGACATCATGTGGTGCTGGGATTTGAACTCAGGACCTCTGGAAGAGCAGCCAGTGCTCTTAACCCCTGAGCCATCTCTCCAGCCCTTGATGTGATTTTTATGAGTCCTAGCTATAAAACAGCTTTGGCCACCAAGCCAGCCATCGAGCTGGATGAACAAAGGCCTGCCACCTGCTCCGTCCCTGATTGATACAAGGACACCAACTGCCACCCATAAGATGTCTCTTTGCCCATTGCCGGGGTTGGGGGGGGGGGCTGCCAGAACTACTTAAGGTATGGATGGTAGRTAAGTAGGTAGATAGACAAAGATAGATAGATGATAGATTTTTCTCTTGGATTTCTTTCTCTGGAGAACAGAGACTAATCAAAATCTATCCTGTGCACGGAGAATTAGTACTACTCACATGTTGCTTCCTCTTCCTCCTGTTTTATATAAATTACCTTTCTTAGACTCTACAATACTGTAAGTTGTCAGTTAATATAGGTCTTTGGGGTGAAGGATGCAGCACATAACATATGCACATTAACTTTCAATACATGTATACTGTAGGCTGAATTGTCCCCCCCCCCCACATGCATGTGTTGACTGACGCTCCACCCTCTAGCTCAGAATGGCACTGTGCTGAGAGGGTGCCCAGAGAGATGAGATCATCCGAGCTACTCCCCATTCAGTATGGCTAGTATCTTCAGAAGTATGGGGGTGAGTTTAACAGTGAGAAAGAGACAGAAAGGGAAGGTATGAAGGAGTAGGGGAAATGGGTGAACCCGCATCAAAAGAAGAAAGGCTGTTTGAGCGCATATTGAGGAAGCGGTCATCTGCAAGCCCAGGAGGGAAGTCTCTGCAGCCTGAGCCTGGTGACTCCTTTCTTGTCCTTGGACTTCTATTCCTTAGAACTGTGAGAAAACACAGCTCTGTTGCTTAAGTCGCCTAGTTCATGTTATTTTGCTACGGCTGCCCTAGGAAATTAATCTGGTGCAGTCACATAGTTAACGCCTTTCTGCTTGCAATCTGAATCCTGAACTTCCTTATGATTTTGTGTTTGTCTTTTTCTACAAGAAATACACATCTAAAGTGTGTTTGTTTATGAGCGTTTCATTTTTGAGAGGGACAGCGTCATACAGATCCTGTGTCCAGTGGCATTGGCAAGAAGATTGTTTTGGGATTTGGCACAAACCATGCTACTGTTCCCATGGGTCCAAATGACCTTTCTCCCGATGCCTCTGGTTTGTCCAGTCTGCTACCAGACGCCAAGCTTTTTGCTTTGTATACATAAACACCTTTGGCTTTAAGAAGTGCAGTGGGCTCTCTTTGCTTCTGGACACCCCGTTTATAGCCAGTAAACATGGCCTTGCGTTACACGGCCTTTCACACACACTTGGTTTTTAACTTTTAGTTGTTGTTTGGTTTGGGGGCACAGGGTTTCTCTATGTAGCCCTAGCTTCCCTGGAACTCCATCTGTAGATCAGCCTGGCCTCGAACTCAGAGATCTTCCTGCCTCTACTCCCCAAGTGCTGGGACTAAAGGCCTGTGGCACCATGCCTGTCATCCTATTCTCCGTAGACCTCCGTGGCCTCCAAGGTGGCATGTTCTCATGTTTTGAATGTTAAGATCCCCCTGCCCGTCATCACGCAGCTATGGTGAGCTACGAAGCGGGTTTTCCTGATGGGGATTTCTTTAGCAGCTGATACGATTGGGATGTGGTTTGAGTACGTGTTGGATGCTTGGCCCCCTGGTCTGGCAGTGTTGGGAGTGAAGCCTGCAAGAGATGGAGTGTAATGGAAGGAATTAGGTTTGGGAAGTGCTGCTGGGTCTGGGTGAAGGGCGACTTGGATTTGCTCACTCGTTCCTTTAAAGGTGGCTCAGCGATTCCCACTGTTACTGGGTGTGGTGTTTCGGATAGCAATGGCCGCATAGGGTCATACCTTTAAAGGCTTGGTCATCAGGGACTGGTGCTATTAGGAGATATGGCCTTGTTGAAGTAGGTGTGGGCATATATGTTGGAGAAGGTTTGTCACTGGGGGTGGACTTTGAGGTTTCCTCTTGCTCCTGATGATCTGGACGTAGAGCTCTCGGCTCCTTCTCCGGCATTATGCCTGCCTGGATGCTGCCCTCCAGGTTGCCATTACTATCATGGTTGATGATAGTAATGGACTAAACCTCTGAAAATATAAGCCAGCCCCAAATAATGTTGTTCTTTATGAGAGTGGCTGTGGTTGTTGTGTCTCTTCCCTGCAATAGAAACCTTAGCCAAGACACTGGGAAATGTCAGGTATTGTAATGAGAGTCTAGCAAGCTGTGAGTCTGTAATTTTCACTTCCTCAAAGGACGTTTATCAAGATCCTAAGTGATAGGGGTGTGATGGCTATTCTTGGTTGTCAACCTGACTGTATCTGGAATGAACTACAATCCAGAACGTATTAAAGATCTTGTGAAAATGTGTACTGTCTGGTTTTGTGTGTCAACTTGACACAGGCTGGAGTTATCACAGAGAAAGAAGTTTCAGTTGGGGAAGTGCCTCCATGAGATCCAACTGTGGGGCATTTGCTCAATTAGTGATCAAGCGGGGAGGGCCCCTTGTGGGTGGTACCATCTCTGGGCTAGTATTCTTGGGTTCTGTAAGAGAGCAGGCTGAACAAGTCAGGGGAAGCAAACCAGTAAGTAACATCCCTCCACGGCCTCTGCCTCAGTCCCTGCTTCCTGACCTGCTTGAGTTCCAGTCCTGACCTCCTTTGGTGATAAACATCAATGTGGAATTGTAAGGTTTTCTGTTTTGCTTTGGTCCAGTCTTTCCTCACTACGATGTTTTGGAACGGTAATGTATATCCTGTGATGTTGGAAGTATGTGATCTGCTTTTTTAGTTTGATTTTATACGACATTATAGTTAAGAGCTTGCATGAATCTTAGAAGAGACTTTGAACTTTGGGCTCTAACATTGCTGAGACTGCCATAGACCACGGGGACTTTTGAAGTTGGACTAAATGTATTTTGCATTATGCAATGGCTAGGTATGACCCCCATAGACTCATGTGTTTGAACAAGCCTGTGGGGGCCAGGGAGTGGAATGTGGTGGTTTGAATATGCTTGGCCCGTGGGAAGTGGATCTAGTAGGAGGTGCGGCCTTGTTGGAATTGATGTTGCCTTGGTGGAGGAAGTACGTCACTGTGTAGATGGGCTTTGAAGTCTCCTAGTGCTCAGGCTCCCAGTGTGGAAGAGGCTCTCCTCCTGGCACCTGTGGAAGAGAATCACCTTCTGTTTGCCTTTGGATCAAGATGTAGAGCTGGCGGCTTCTCCTCCAGCGTCCTGTCTGCCTGCTTCCCACCATAATGATGATGGACTGAACCTCTGAAGCTGTAAGCCAGCCCCAATAAATATCCTTTATAAAAGCTGCCTTGGCCGTGGTGTCTCTTTACCATGTAACCCTAACTAAGTAAGAGGTTACAGGTGGCACATCTAGAGTGGTGGACATATATTAACTAAAGGACTAAAATTTTGCTCCTCTTGCTGCAGCCCAGGAATATGAACGCTACTAATGACACACCTGGCACAGGACCTCTCTCTCTGCCTCTAAAACTGAAAAGTCATCCTCCCTCGGCCACATGGGCCTGAACTCCCTCAGAGGCCCTGCCATGCTGCTATCCATGGTGTCAATAATTCTAATAAACTGCTTACCCAAAAAGACAACCTGCCTCAGTGTCGCCTTGAGCCCTTAATAAGAGACCTTGTAGAGCGGGCTGGTTTTCTCAGGAATTATAAAGTGCTTGGCTCTAGATGCATATAGCCTAGGTCCTTGGTACTTTGTTCTCCTGTGAGGCAGCCAGGGGACCCTTACCAGCTTGAAGGTTTTCTTTTAAACCTTCAGAAATGTGAACTAGATAAACCTTATTTCTTTATGACGTGCCCAACCTCAGGTAATTTATTGTAGCAACAACGGCAGCAGCCTCTAAGCAGGCAGTTACAGACAGCTTATCAAGAAAATATCTGGCTAAACTTGTGAGTTTTATTACATTCCTAAACTAAATTCCATTTTGAAGGAACATAAAAAGAATCTCTCTTTGTTTTTTAAATATTAGTATTTAATTAACCCCCGGAGTGGCCTTTAAGCCACCAGGACACAGACACCTTCGTCTTCTCTTCAGCTCTACTGCTGAAGAATGTGGCCTTCGCCATGACAGCTTGCTTCGGGAGCTCTCCCTTCCCCAAACTTTGTAGTAGCCAGATCTAACAACATCAGTGGCGGGAGCAGCTCCATCTTGTTTTTTGCTGCGTTGACCCGCGTCTGCGCGCTGACCAGCGTCCACAATTTATCCAGGTTGATGGTTGTGCAGAAGCTCTCGTTCCTCTTCAAGTGGTAATGCCTCATACCAACTTTCCCAAAGTGACCTGGATGATCTTTGTCAAAGTTGATCCTGGGGTGACGCTCGCCTCCAGCATCCCCGCGGCCTCCTGGGCGCTCGCGGTGCTCACCGATGCGGCCGTGGCCGTGGCTCACGTGGGCCCAGAGTTCCCGGGCCTTCCTCAGTCTGATTGGCATGGCGGTGGCAGAAAGGGAAGAGGCATAAAAAGAATCTCTTAAAACCAAGAAGAAGCGTCTGACAGAGGCGTGGTCGATGTCTACGGAGATGATAGTGCTCCGTGAGCCTTGAGAGAGTCAGAACTGACCTCTTCTGGCCATGAAAATTCTATGATCTATCTTTACAGAGAGGGGGCGGGGCGGTGGTGTCTATCAATTCCTGGAGTATTTTGGCAGCATTTTCTGGTAGGTGACAGGCAGTCATTTTGTACTTGTAGTAATGACAGCAAGAAAGACAGCTTTATGCATATGTTTATGGTGTCAGTGGCTACTATCTACTTCATGAAGCGCACATTTGCTTTCTGCAACTCTACCTCTGCGCTTCTTGGGTACATAAGTTTTGTAGATAACAAGAAAGTTAGAACCCCGTGTTTAAGTTAAAACTCAGCCTTGACTATGTTTATCAACAGTCATTTAAAACTCAGCTGGCAGTAGACAGCGCATTTTGAATCCCATGGCTACAAAGCACTAAATCCCACTTTAACCTCCAATGTAGCATGCTCTTCCTACTTGCTTATATCTTAAGTTTTAGGTAAAATATAAACAAAAATGGATTATCTGAGAAGGTTTAAGAAAGGAGAAGAAAAATCCCAAGATAATACCCAAACTGACTTTAGCCCATTCTGCTTCCCAGGGGGCTGAAGAGGTGAGGGTGAGCCAGTTCTTATCAGGGATGGGAAAGCCTCTCTCCTAACCTTCCCTGCACGCAGAGCTGGGGAAGAGGGAGACATGCCTGTAGCTATAGAACCGAAAGTGCTGGGGGCTGGGACGTCATCTGCTGTCCCAGAGATTGAACTGCTCTGAACAGTAAGTAGCTCGGGGGTGGGGGTGGGGGTATGGAGTCAGAAAGGGGTCAAGAAACCACAGCAGAAGCCAGAGCCTGATCAGAGAGAGAGAGAGGTGTCCCGTGGGAAATCTATCCCATGGAGCCACGGCAAGATTTTAGCAATAAGGCTATTGCTGAATGAGAAAAGAAGAAGGGGGAGGAAGAAGAGGGGGAGAAGGAGAAAAAAAGGAGGAGGAAGAGGAAGAGGAAGAAGAAGGAGAAGGAGAAGGAGAAGGAGAAGGAGAAGGAGAAGGAGAAGGAGAAGGAGAAGGAGAAGGAGAAATAAAAAAGGAAAGGACATGACTGCTCCTAAGCATGGTGGAGAAAAGTTTATTCTAGATAAGAGGGAGACATAGCCAGAGGCAGACATATCTGGGAAAGTCCAGAGTGGACATGACCAGGCTGAACAGGGCCCTGTGGGGGGAAGGTACAGGAGGCAAGAGTCCAAAGGTACAAAAAAAGAGCGAATAACCAAAATGTCTGGATTGTATGGGGAGGAGCATGGGGGGGGGAGGCAGCCTGGCCACCAGGCTGGAGTGTTGAGGGTAGAGGGTAAGCATGCCAGCCACACCTAGTGACAGGAGGGACTGAGGGAGGCTGCGGGAACCTGGGGACCAGGTCTGCTTTGACAGCAGCTTGTTCCAGGGCTGAGCTAACAATCACCAGCTCAAGGTTTGGTTTGCGGTCCCATTATCATATAGTGCCGCCCTTCGTAAGCATCAGCCTTTATATACATCATAGGCATAAGGCGAGGAAGGCCGAGGCGCATAACGCCAACAGAGGGGAATTGTTAGAAAACGCCAAGAGACAACCAGAACTCTACGGAAGTTGTAGTTTTTATTTTTAGCCAGCCTAAAAAGGGAAGCACTCTTAAAGGCAAAGGCCACAATTTACTCTTGAGAGAATGGCGTGATAGAATTGCAAGGGATCTTTCACAGTTCTGCAATTTCTGGTATCGTCTTATGAGTCTCGGGCTGCTCAAAGAGCTGGCCTTGGACCAAAGATGAAGTCCTCAGCTGCTACAAAATGTCCGTCCTTTTCCCTTTGAAAGGTCCTGGGAAACCGAAATGACCATAGCCATCCCCCCAATCCCCCCCAGCCCCCCAACCCCCGCTCTAGCTTCTTGGAATATAAGTGAATCTCACCAGGGGCTGGAGAAGACCCATTCTTTTCTTCATCTTCCTTAAAACACCAATAAACATCTTGTATCTTGGGCTGTGAGTCCAGTCATGCACCCACAAAATGATGTTTCAGTCAACAATAGACTGAGAAATGTGGTCATTTCCCCACCTACAACACACACACACACACACACACACACAGAGAGAGAGAGAGAGAGAGAGAGAGAGAGAGAGAGAGAGAGAGCTTAACCTGACTGGTGATTAACAGAAGCAAAGACAGGTTTTATTTCTATTTCCTGGAAATACACAGCCACAGCAGACAGTCTGAGCAAAACTGGTCTTATTGGGCTTCAGGGGGCAGGTCAGCAGCGGGCAGGTCGGCAGCCAGCTCCTGAAGTCTGATGCAAACGCATGGTTTCCCTTCCGGGTTGGAAACTCTCCTAGAGAGAGGTTTACAGCTGCTGAATTTGTGCTTCCCCAGAAGAAATCAGGAACTGCCCTTCAAGGAAGTTGAGAGAAAGCTTGCGTTCCAGGGCGTTTGACTTTAGTGAATAGCCACCTCCAGAAAGCTATGGATGAAATTAGACTTTTTTTTCTGCATCTCCGTAATTCAAAAGCTTCCAGTTTAAAGTCATCTAGTCCCTGGGGCTTCACGACTTGAGCTCTTAGAACAAACATATAATGCACAGCTTAGCGGGAGGAAAGGTACATTTGTTTACAATGGTACAATAGTCAAACTGTGGAAACTCAAAGATGGCCCCGGGTGGGTGAATCGGGAACTGAGCGGTGAGGTTTGTAGGCAGTTGTAGAGGGGCTGATTTTTAGAGGCGGTAAACAGAACTGAAGAAGAGACAGTAGTCCGGGACTGAGATCACCTAGGCCCTAGGCAGTGCGTTGCCAGCTCCAGTCTCGCTGTGAAGTGCTCTTGTGAGAGATACAACATCTAAGCCGCTACGGAAACATCAGGGGAAAGGAAGAGATGTGAGAGATGCGGCCAGGGTAGGAGAAGGTCAGGTAGACAGACACTAGTTCCAGGGCTCACAGTGGCGGCCCTGTACATCAGGCACCATTTTCTCCTCCCCTTCAGTTCAGACCCGGCCCTGCTTATCTTCCAAGATTAGATGAGACAGGATGTGATCAGTACATAACTGGACTCTTTCATATGTGTGTGTGCATATGAAGAATACACATGCAGTTTGTGAACTGTTTTCCATCCCTACCATATTTGATAATTTTACCCTAATAATTTAGTTGGTATTTACTAAGGACAGGGTTGAGTTTTTCAGATATACCCTTCAGCAGGCTTCCCATCAATCCTATTCTTTTTATTTTTTTCTACTCTGCCATCTATTTTGTTCTTTTGTTTGGTTTTGGTTTTGRTTTTTATGAGACAGGGTTTCTCTGTGTAGCCCTGGCTGTCCTGGAACTCACTCTGTAGACCAGGCTGGCCTCGAACTCAGAAATCCACCTGCCTCTGCCTCCCAAGAGCTGGGATTAAAGGCGTGCATCATCACCACCCGGCTTACTCTGCCATCTACTTTCCCACATTGCTAATTGGCCCAGTGATGCATGCTGTGCCTTCCTCCCCTTCCCAACACAAGATCCCCACTAAGATCAACTAGTATGTTGTCTTTCGCTATCATGGGTCTGAATATGAAAAGTCTTCTTGGCTTTTATTGACTATAATGACATAGATTTTTGAGAAATTAATGTCTTTAAAAAGAAAGAACAGTCCTTATTTCGCATCTGTCTGATATTTTCTGATTGTGTTTGGAGTGGACATTCTGAGCAGAATAGTCCTCAGGAGATGCTGTAGCCTGTGGGCACCACACCCAGAGGTCTACACCCGAAGCCACCTTTTTCTCAGCTGTCACTTTAATCTTATATTTGTGATCAAGGTGTGATCTGAACTGTTAACCCTGTAGTTGCCAGGGGTTTGCTGCTGTTTGTTTCTAATTAGCGTGTAGAGTGATAGGCTTCCGCAGGTCTCTTCATATACACTTGTTTCGACGGCCAGCCATCTCCCGGACCTTCATCCCTGTTTAAGTCCTTCTGCCTCCAGTAGTGCCCTTCCACTTTAAAGCCGTAAACGCGATAAGCTCTCCTATCCTTACTCCCTGAAACTCTTTCCTTCCCTCTCCTGGGCCCCTTTCTGGTTCCATGACCTAACTCACTCCCACAGAAACACTCACGCATGAAGTTAGAAACTCAGATGTGCGTGCGTGCGTGCGTCAGAGAATATGTGATATTTGTTTGTTTCTGGGCCACTTACTTCACTTCACATATTTCTGAGTTCTATCCAGGTGTGGTTAGAAGGCACGCAGACATTAAAGAAAAAAGTGCTTTTTCCCAGAGACCAAATGGTGTAAAGATGCCCCCTTGTGGACGGTTAGGTTCCCTTTACAATCAAATTAAACGAGTGAGAAACCTTTGTTATTCTAGAAAGTGCGGCACATGTTCATTTGTAATGGAAGCTGTTGCCTTTGCTCCGAACAACAGAACCAATAATAAAATGAGGAATTAAGTTCCTCACAGATGATTTCTTCTTAAAATATCCTATTAGATATATTTATTTTATCATTTCATGTGCATGTGTGTTTGCGCTACTCGTATGTAAGTGTGTCTGGTACCAAGGAGGGCAGAAATGGGTGTTAGAATCCCCTGGGACTGGAGTTACAAAGGTTGTGATCCACCATATGGGAATCAAACCTGGGCCCTGTGCAAAAGTACCAAGGTCTCTTAACTGCTGAGCCAACTCTCCAGGCCCCAAGATTATCCATTCTTGTTTGCTTGCTTGTTTGTTTGCTTTTTCGAGACAGGGTTTCTCTGTATAGCCCTGGCTGTCCTAGAATTCACTCTGTAGACCAGGCTGGCCTCGAACTCAGAAATCCAAAGATTATCCATTCTTGAAATAATGTTATTTATTATAATTACTTCAAGATGCATTGCCCTATAAAAAAGAACATTTCATAAGTTGTCCTGTTGCCAAAATCTGTGGTTTTCTATTCAAAAATAGTATTTGTTGGGTTATCATGATGTCTCAGGAGGTAAAGGCACTTGTTGCCAAGATCGAGGTACTAAGTTTAATTCCAGAAAGCCACACAGTGCCCCTACACAAATAAATAAATTTAAAAATAAAATAATATTGAATTTAAAAAATAGTAAATGTCACTCAATCTATTTTTTTCCGGTAAGCTTATATAAGTAAATATTGATATCCTATAGATAATCAGAATCTAGTGTTATCAGAATCTATTTTAAAATGTTTTTCTAAGCCAAGCAATGGTGATGTATGCCTTTAATCCCAGCACTTGTGAGGCAGGCAGATTTCTGAGTTTGAGGCCAGCCTGGTCTACAGAGTGAGTTCCAGGACAGCCAGGGCTATACAGAGAAACCCTGACTCGAAAAAACCAAAAAACAAACAAAACAAAACAAAAAACAAAAAAAGTTTTTMTATTATGTCTAGGTTTATTTGTTGTTTTATGTGCCTAAGTGCTTTACCTTAGTGTATATATGTCTACCATGTGTACTGTGTGCACACATGGAGACCGGAAGAGATTATCAGGTCCCCTTAGACTGGAGTTACAGACAGTTGTAAAATGTCTTATGGGTACTGAGAATCAGACTCAGATCCTCTGGAAGAGTAGCTAGTGCTCTTGTCACTTATCCCAGTAACTAGTCCTCAGATCTACTTTTATAAAAGAAACTGTTTTGAAGTTAAGAAAGAAGAGGCCTTTGCAAAGCCTCAGGAGAGCTAATGGTATGTGTCTATTACAGGAAGACAGAAATGTTTATAACTTCTAAACTCAGTGTGCTGAAGAAACGCTGTGTAGTTGATGGGGGTATGGCGATCTGGTACATACTCAGAGGCCTGGGTCTTGTTTGGAGAGAACCTCCGAAGAATAAGCCTACTGATACCGGAAAGAACCTTGCAGTGGAGTTACGTGTGCCCTGGTACCGGAAAGAACCTTGCAGCGGAGTTACGTGTGCCCTGGCAAACCCTGAACATCGTGCTTAAGCTGCTCAGGTACCAGATGTACTTATTGGTTTTGTGGATCTGAGCCATACTTTAAACTTTCAGAAACATAAAACAGCAAGCTTTTAGAAGAAAACAGAAACCCAGAGGTCAGCAAGTGTTTCTCAAATAGGAAACAGAGAACACTGAGAACCACAGAAAAGACCAGACTAAGGAAAAACTAAGAGCATCTCTTAGTAAGACGGCTGCTCTGCTCGTTAGGTGGGTAAGCAAGCCTGACAACCTAAATTCAACTCCCAAAAGTCACCCTCTGAGCCCACCTCCACCTCCTCTCTGGCCAGCATGGTACCCCCTCCCTCTGCCCCAAACCCCACCGCTCCAGTGGAGGAAACCCCGTGAGAGACTAAAATCCCCGAATGAGAACGTGTATTGTTCACTTGGGCACAGGCTCGTGAGGATTTCAAGGCTACAGACCCACAGACACAGACAATGCTGGCTGCCCTTACAGGGCAGGCTCCGGAGGGGTGGCAGGGCTCTCTCCTCTGGAGTCTGAGTGTTTATGAATGACTGAATACTGTGTGCCAGGACTAGCTCCTGCTGCTTCCTCTTCTGGGATGCTCATAGACTGAGACTCCCACTTCTGCTGAGCCCCTTACCCCAGTGCTGTACCCAGTGAACATGCTGAGGTTGTGGAAAACTCTGGCTTGCTCTCTGTCTTGATGCCCCCACTCACAGTTACGGGACCCAAGCCATGCAACCCATGTACCCCATACAGGGCTGTAACAGAGAATCACTGTGTCACTGCGACTAGACACATGGGTAATTAGACTTCCCAGAAGCAAAAGAAAAGGCGTGTCTAAAGGACCACGGAGGCACAGGTGTGAAGCACACACAAGCTTGTAAATGGTAATATTTCTATATTATCTTAATACACAGTACTCTTTTTGTTGTTGTTGTTGTTTTTGTTGTTGTTGTTGTTGTTTTCGAAACAGGGTTTCTCTGTATAGCCCTGGCTGTCCTGAAACTCACTCTGTAGGCCAGGCTGGCCTTGAATTCAGAAATCCACCTGCCTCTGCCTCCCAGAGTACTGGGATTACAGGCATGCGCCACCACGGCCTGGCTCACAGTACTCTTTATTGTGAATTTCCAATAGCTCCTGGACTGTTATAGAACATTTATGTTGATTTTGTTAAAATTAGGTGTCCATATCTAAAGTGGCAATTAAAACAGGTTTTGTCAGTTTTTGTTAGTCACACGTTGTTAGAGTTTACTATGTTATTGACAGGGACCAGAGAGAAGGCTCAGATGTTAAGACACCGCTGTTCTTACGGAGGACCTGGTTACTTCCCAGCACCCGCATGGTGGTTTACAATCACCGAGACTCTAGTTCAGAGTATCTGGACCCTTGTGCTGGCCTCCAAGGGTACCAAGCACATATGTGGTACATTCACATACATGTAGGTAATGCACTCACTCACATACACAAAATGAAAACAGGACACATTAAAAAAAAATCTAACAGCCAGGCGGTGGTGGCGCATGCCTTTAATCCCAGCACTTGGGAGGCAGAGGCAGGTGGATTTCTGAGTTCGAGGCCAGCCTGGTCTACAGAGTGAGTTCCACGACAGGCAGGGCTACACAGAGAAACCCTGTCTTGAAAACAAAACAAACAAACAAACAAACAAACAAACAAAACTAAGATGAATCAACCTTATCCATTTTCATCTTTTGACCTGCAGCCTTGCAGAGAAGAGAGTACAGAAGAGAGTCTCAGTAAAAAGATCTGGATCAACGATTGAGCGAGAGGCGGGGAAGTGAAGGGCCCATCACCTGTATGTGTCTACTGGACAGAAAGGGAGGCTTTCTGCTGAGGAGGACTTAGTTGGACATTATACCCTGCAGATAAAAATGCTTCAGGGATTATTAACTCCCAGGGACTGTGGTTTTAAACGAATTCTCCCTCCATTGCCGCCGTATTAAACGATTCCATCCAAAGGACACTAGATGCTGTGGCTACAGTGATCCCCTCTAGAAGGTTTACTTCGGCAGGTCATACATTTTTATGCCCGTTTTGCCCTAGACTCTCCCTCCACGTGAGCTGCTTCCCAGAACTTAGTTTAAGGGTATGTGAGAATGAGGCTGGAGAGATTGCTCAGCACTTAAGGGTTGCTTTTACTCTTCCAGAGGACTGAGTTCGAGTCCTAGCACCCATGCCAGTTAGCACACTGTGGCGCCAGCCTCAGACTGTCTTCATGAGCACCCACACAGAGGCGGCATTCAGACACATACATATACTCATGATTTTAAAAAACAGAATAAGTGAATTCCTTTGTCAAAGATCAAGTGACCACAGGTGTGTGGGTTCATTTCTGGGTCTTCAATTCTAAAGGATTTTTAAATTAACCTACAAAAATGAATGATTTTATATATGTATCCCTATGATAGACTTGCCTTATGATCAATTTATTACATAATATTTTAAATATTTTATAAAAATATATTGTATCCATTCCTTGAATAACTTTCTGTATATGGGGTCATATTCCAGCTGCTTCTAAAAAAGTGGTGGAGAAATGTTTTGTAAAATTTCTAAAAATAAAAAGAAAACAATAAATTAAAAAAAATAGAATATGAGGCTGGGCGGTGGTGGCACATGCTTTCAATTCCAGCACTTAGGAGGCAGAGGCAGGTGGATCTTCATGAGTTCGAAGCCAGCCTGGTTTACAGAGCAAGTTCCAGGACAGCCATGGCTACAGAGAGAAACCTTGTCTCAAAAACAAACAAATACACAAAACAATAACAAAAAGAGTCAAAATTGAAGTGTGAGCTCATTTACGTTCCTATCCATGCCCTTGTGCTGTCCTCACCCTTGGATAGAGAAGCTGCCTCTTGCAGTGGGTACTGGTGATGGAACCCATCCACGGTTTAAAGGGCTGGGCATAGGCAGCCGTGAATGCTCATCCACAGATCGGACATTTGTGTCAATCTGCCCCCTCCAAACCTAAGGCTTAGGGACCATCGCAGAAGACAGGTGGAAAGAATGTAGGAGCCGGAGGCTGGGGAGAGGCGCCGTGGGAGGCTGTCTCCTTGACACGGCCTGGCTGATTCATGTTGTACTCACAGAAGCCTTCACAAGGTCTAGCCGGTTAAAAATCCCTTATCCTGTATCCCAAGGCCCTACTCCTAACTAAAGAGCTATTGACAGTTGATGGTCACTGAAGGAGAGGCAGGCAGTTTTCTTTGGGGTGGGGTGGAGTGGGTGCCCCAGTGGATGATGTCACGTGCATGCCTATGAGGTCAGCACTATTTGAACTCAATGAGAAGTAGTAATAGTAAAAATAAAAACATGTAAAAGAGCCAGGCAGTGGTGGTGCACACCTTTAATCCCAGCACTTGGGAGGCAGAGGCAGGTGGGATTTCTGAGTTCAAGGCCAGCCTGGTCTACAGAGTGAGTTCCAGGACAGCCAGGGCTACACAGAGAAACCCTGTCTCGAAAAAACAAAAAACAAACAAACAAGCAAACACAAAAACAACCCACAAAAAAAACATGTAAAAGAAGCCATGAATTGAGATTGGGATGTGTTTGGTGAGGTGCCGGGGTACTGGGAGGTAGATATGTAAAGGCACTTCGTATATATGTATGAGATGTGCAAAGGATAAATAAAATATTATTAAAAAATGTGGTAATCTAAAATGGGCTAAAGAATCGAGATCCTGCTTCTAAAGCAAACAGACAAACCCTGGGTCGGGGTGCAGAGCATTTTCCTGGCGTGCACAGGACTTAGGCTCAATCATCCGTGCAAAAGAGAAGAACCATTGGACCTTAATCAGATACCGAAGGTCACAGGACTTATGTTGACCTTTACTCTGCATATCCACTTCTTTGGCAAAGCGAACAACCGGCCTGGGGTAAGTATGGAGACAAAGCCATCATTTGAGTGAATAAAATAAAGAAGACATTTTATTTTTTTCTCCGTTTGTTTTGATTTTGAGACAGGGTCTCCTTATGTAGCCCTGGCTGTCCTGGAATTCACTATGTAGATCGAGCTGACCTCTAAACCACAAAGCTCCGCTTGCCTCTGCCTCCTGAGCTCTCGAATTAAAGGCGTATACCACCACACCTGGCTGTAAAACAAATGGAGTAGATCTAAAGGTGCAGGGGAGTCCGAGATGCCAGACGAGGCTCATCTCCCGCTCAGGTGCCCACGCTCTAAGGCTCCTCACGTGGGCCGTGACTGCAGGCGCACAAGCGGGCGCACAGATGGGGATGCTGAGCAAAGTTCTTCCATAGCCTCACTGGCAGTTCAGTGGTCTAACCTTGCAGACATGGTGCTGAAGCTGCCCAGGATGTAAGCCTCGCTTGGCTGTATGTATGTTGGAGACAACCACTCCTTGCTAGCCGTATCTCTCTTTTAGAGTATTTATCCATAATGCATACTACATTGGTAGGAGTAGAGTGCAAGTCTAAATAAACGTCTTCAACGTTATTTCTCATAAATATTCATGTATGTGCATGTGTCTGGTGTGTGTGTGTGTGTGTGTGTGTGTGTGTGTGTGAATGCATATGCATGCATGGCATACAATACACATGAGTATGCAGACCAGAAGTCAAAGTCAGGAGGCTTCTTTGTCAGTCCCTCAACACCTTACTTTTTGAGACAGCCACTCACTGAATCAGTTTGTCTAAACCGGTTGGCTAGGGAGCTCCGACGATCCTCCTGCCTCTGCTGTTTCAGCAGTAAGACATCAGGAACGCCCACATCCAGCATGTACATGGGCGTTGGAGATGGAGCAAGTCCTTGGGCTTGCATAGCCGGCACTCTACTGACTGAGCCAGCTTCTCAGCCTCTTGTTAATTCCTCTTAAACGTTTTTATCACACACATACATGTAAGTATGGCATGTGCATTCCGTGACCTGCATGTGGAGGAGATCAGAGAAAACTTAAACGGTTCCATTTTCTATGATGTAGTCCCCGGGGACCTTAGTGACAAGTGCCTCACCAACTCAAATGGTCCTTTGTTCGTTATTCTTAACCTCTCTAGGGCTGCGATCCAGAGCTTGGATCAGATATAATCTTGAATTTCATGCTCATGGAGCTAGAGCAAGAGTCTGTCACCAACGGCTCTGGAGGTCACACTTGGGACAGCTATAAATTTAATTCACAGATCCAGACTTATAGTTTGGGGATAATACACTACCCATATAAAAGTGAAATTAAAGATAAAATAAATAAGGAAGAAATAAAGAAAAAGAAAGGAGAGGAGGGGAAAAAACAGATGGATTCAGCATGTCACAGTGCAGCTTCCTGGGGGAGAGGGGTGTTCTCAGTTGCAATACAGCTGGGTCACCACAATTTGAGTCAGAAGGAGAATGCGATCTCTAATGATGTGATTTTTATCTAAGCTGCTTCACTTGGTTGACTTCAAGCTCACATCGAGTGTCCCAACCTGCAGGACAGTCAACAGGGTCCCTGGACCACCTAGGAGAAGGTGAGAGACAAGAGACATGAGAGACAGACAGCAAGACAGTATTCTGATCAAGCTGCCAAATTTTATTTTTTATCCAAGGCAATTTAAAGGGAAGCAAGCAAGGTGTAGGGAAGGGTGAAGGGGGAAAGTCATTGTATTCGGGGAACAATCTCAGGGGGCTAGTATCATTTCTCAGGAACAGTTTCTCAAAATTGTCTCTCAGAATCTCAGGGAAAAGCTGGCAATTGCTGTAGGAACTTGGCAGGAGAAATTGATCGTGAGGAGGTGAAGTGGAAAGGAGTTGCTATGGTAACCTAACCACAGGTGAGCTCTGTTTGTTCTAGCCCACTCAGGTGAGCTCTGCATGTACTGACCATCTAGCTTACTTGTCTAATCTTTAAGCTAGTACTTTTCCTTCTAAAAGCAGGCTAGAAGAAACAGGCTAGAAATGGCTGAAAGGAGGGGTTTTTGAGATCTATGTGAGAATGGCTCCTGGCAATCGAGGATGAAAGCAAATTACCATTGCTGATTGTAAAAGTCTGTTTATACCGCTATGTACCTGTAAGGGGTTTTCATGGGTGTGATGGAAACACTATATGGAGGGGGGGCAGACACACCAAGGTCACCCAGAGGTGTTGTGAGGCAGGTGCAACTCAATATTACAGCACACGAATCCACCTGAATCCCTACATACTAAAGTAAAAAAAAAATGCTTGTAGAAAGAATGAAAAACATCTTCTCTAGTCATTATCTAATTGTATAGTAACAAGTTACACTGTCTCTATATTATATTCCAAAAGATCAGTTACTTATTGAATACTGACCTGTGTTAAGCACTGTCCCAGGCAAGCTTACAAACATTATCTTAGTAGATGCAGCTACAGATATTTTCTTTCCTGCCATTACCAATGCTACAAACATCTGTGCTGTTTAATTCCATTTTTTTTTTTTTTTGATGAGGAAGACAAAGCTTTAAGCGGATAGGACTTCACACAGAAAACAGATTTGTGTTCTCAGTGCCTGAAGCATCTTTATGTTTGATAGACATCAACAGAGTATGAAGGTGCTGGGTTTAATCTTTTGGAATATAGTATGTACAAAAATTATTTATGATCTGCAATCCTCCCTTCCAGGGCTGGGTCTTATTTTAAAGGCAGCAGAAAACTGAATCTCAGTGATAAATGAATTGCTAAGACTCTAGAATAAGTCAAGTCTGTTATGCCATGAATAGATGCAGAAAAGAATCTTGCAGCTCAAAGCATTTCTTTGTGTGTGAGATTAAAGCTGTGAGTATATGCCAAGCCACTGACAAATAAACCTGGAGTTCCTGGCTGCTGCTTATCCTCTTGGAAGCTGAGGACGTTAATGAGTTTATCCAAGAATTGGTTGAATGAAGCAACTTTTCCCTGAGCTGTTTGATGGCGTGCTGTTGTATGGATTATAGGTTACTGGAGAGGGGTCGCAGTTGGCCGTGCAGCTGAGGGACCAGCTAACACAGAGGCATCATCAGGAAGGAGGGAAGGAAAATCACTCCACAGAAGGGATTAAGGTTCTAATTGGTTTTCTCAAGACACTTGCAGACTCTACTTAGGAGCTAATTTTGCCATGGCCATTTATGGTTCTCTATTTTACATTCATAAATATTTATTAGATACATTACTGGGCTCTAAAAAGCAGCCTAATAAATATTTACCAAGAACAGCCAGCTATTAGACTTCTTAACTTAGTGCTTCCGACTGTGTTAATTTTGGCCCTGAATGTGCCAATTACTATGCTTGCTCAGGGCCTCTGAACTTGAAAGGAAAAGAAGTGCCAGAGTAGCAGGAAGTTATTTAAAAATTAACAAGAAAAGAACAGGCTAGGAGGAAGTAGTGGCTCAACTCTCTCCTTTCTGGTCAATCACCTTCTTCTGCTCAGATCATTTCCCCTCTGCTGACATCATCCTCTCCCCTCTGCTGACATCATCATCCTCTCCCCTCTGCTGACATCCTCTCTCCCTGCTGACATCATCATCTCCCTCAGCTGACATCATCATCCTCTCCCCCTGCTGACATCATCATCTCCCTCAGCTGACATCATCATCCTCTCCCCCTGCTGACATCATCATCATCTCCCCTCTGCTGACATCATTATCTTCCCCTGCTGACATCATCATCATCTCCCCCTGCTGACATCATCTTCATCCCCCCTGCTAACATCATCATCATCTCCCCTCTGCTGACATCATCATCTCCCTCAGCTGACATCATCATCCTCTCCCCCTGCTGACATCATCCTCTCCCCTCAGATGACATCATCCTCTCCACCCTGCTGACATCATCTTCCCTCTGCTGACATCATCATCTCCCCCTGCTGACATCATCATCATCTCCCCTCTGCTGACATCATCATCATCTCTCCTCTGCTGATATCATCATCATCATCTCCCCCTGCTGACATCATCCTCTCCCCCCTGCTGACATCATCATCTCCCCTCTGCTGCCATCATCTTCATCTCTCCTCTGCTGACATCATCATCATCTCTCCTCTCCTGACATCATCATCCTTTCCCCTCTGCTGACATCATCATCATCTCTCCTCTGCTGACATCATCATCCTTTGCCCCCTGCTGACATCATC
>BDUI01000001.1:1481313-1511163 GCA_002335545.1 Apodemus speciosus | reverse complement strand
TCATCCTCTCCCCTGCTGACATTATCCTCTCCCCCTGCTGACATCATTTTATCTCCCCCATGCTGACGTCATTATCCTCTCCCCACGGCTGGCAATATCACATCTCCCTTCTGTAGATTAGATTTGTCTCCCCTGACCTATTGGGAAACATTATGCGGAGAAGCAGGGACTGCAAAGGACCCTCAGATGGCTCAGTAGCTGAGTGGCATGGGCAACGCATAGGGTTACAGCACTGGCTATTTTCTACAGTGAGCTCCATTGCCCATGTATTACACAGGCAAGGTACCTGTGTGCTGCGCAGCCGCATGATTTTGGCTTGTGTTCCTGGTTGCAGGACTCTAAGTCTGCTTTGTCATTCCCACTCCTTTGCATTCTGGGATCTACTGAAATTGTATTCATAATTGTTTTTCTTTCCTGCTAAATAAGCTGGAGTTCATTTCTACTGTTTAGAAATGAGAACATTAGATGATGGAATAACTAATTGAAGTTTTAAGAAGCCTATGTTAGGTCCACCCCCCCCCCCAATAACCCATGACTTAGATTTGGTGTGCTGTGTACCAATTTGAAAACTGTGTGTTAAATTACTAAAGTTGCAGGGAGGATACAAATGGAGCCCATTCCAGTTATATTTCCTTTTCCCACCTCTTCTAATTATCAAAGCAATGTCTTTTTGAAAGGGCATTTTTTTTTTATTCTTATTATGTTTTACAAATGCTATATAGTCTGAGGGAAAATCAGAGTTTGGGGTGGGAAAAAAACTATTCCATAGAGCACATCTAATTTAAGGTCTTTTTCCTACTTTGGATTTTTTTTTTTTTTTTGACAAAGTTTCATGTAGACCAGGTTGGCCTCAACCAAGGATGCCCCTTGAATTTCTGATTCTCTCACCTCCACTTCTTAAATGCCTTTCTTTTAATGATTTATTTATTTATTATATGTAAGTACACTGTAGCTTTCTTCAGACACTCCAAAAGAGGACATCAGATCTTGTTACGGATGGTTATGAGCCACCATGTGGTTGCTGGGATTTGAACTCAGGACCTTTGGAAGAGCACTTGGTGCTCTTAACCGCTGAGCCACCTCTCCAGCCCCTTTAAGTGCCTTTCTTATAGGCATATGGTCCACTCCAACCTTTAGTTTAAAATCTTGTAACTTTCACAATACAGTACCTGTGACAGACTGGCAGGAAAATCCTTATTCCATAGTGCCGAGAGAGGTAGTGCAGCTGGGAGGAGAAAATGACTGAGGGAAGACAAGGGGACCTTTCCTTTTTCTCCTTCAATACCCTTACAGACCAGCACATGTTCACAACAACCTAGAGACACTCAAAGTATGGGTCATAAGACTACCCTTAAGAGAGATACACTCATTCGCTGACTCACTCACTGACAAGGGGTTTCACTGGGCCTTTTAGATGTGCAGATACGTGAGGTGAAGCTCTTATCCCCTGCACTGTGTACTCCTTGTTTACATTAACCTGGGTAACACCCTGTGCAGTGTCATGCGGTCCAAGAGATTTAGTTATGCATTAGTTTATCTACTTATTCCTAACTACCACTCCCTTGGAGTTGACGTTTACCGGGATTTGTTTGCTATCTTGAGTCTAGAGAAACAAGCAGTATATAATCAGGCTGCTATCAACTCAGATTATATTGGGAAAGATATACATTCCTGGGTGATAGGTCTATTAATTAGAAGAATGCACTTAAAATTATGACCAAGTTATTTTTAAAATGAAGATGGTGAAATTATGCCTTTAACAATAGAGTGTTTGTATTCTTCAAAAACAAGATATAATCTAATCATAATGCCTTTTCTCAAAGCCAAAACAAAATGCAAGCACTGGCATGAATATGAAAAAAAAAAAAAAAAAAAGGGAATCCCCCCAACACTGCTGGGAGTATAAACAAGTGTGGCTGTGTGGAGATCACTTGGATGTTCCTTTAAAAATATAAAATAGATTTATCACACAGCTGTATCGCCCAGAGTATGGATCCTCAGGAATGGAATTTTGCATACTTTCTCGATACCTGCATTCTCATGTTTATTGTAGCACTCTCCATCCACAGATCAAGTAATGGAATCAGTGTAGAGGAATTTTAATCCTGCTCTTGCAAGGGATCACATCCGAAGGCCTTCTAGGTCTAGGATGTGATCTGGCTGGAATTCAGACATACCCTTAATACATACATTTAATCCCAAACAAGGATGTCTGATTGAGGGACAAAGTGATGAATCGGAGAAAGATTTCACAGAATGAGTCAGAGATAAGACATGTCCAACTCTCTCAAGAAGCTATTTAAGAGCAGCCCAGGATGAGAGAGTGAGTGAGGAGTTAGTCAGCTGAGAGTCAGTGCAGCCAGTGCAGTGGAGTTTCTTCCTGAGTTCATGCGGTTCAGTGCAGGTCAGCAGAGGTGGTTGAAGCCAGAGAATAAGGAATCAGAAGATTAGAAATGTCCCCAGCGGCAGCATACCATGACATGGATAGCATCTGGGATCCTGAGAAGCAGGAGGCACACGTCCCTCCAGGGGACCTACCTTCAGAAATAAGGAACTGCCCACAGCAGGCCTGGATGGAGACATCTCAGAAGCCCATAGGCAGCTCCTTGTAAAAAAGTTGTTCTCATTTCTCCTAACCTTAGCCTAGGCCAACGACTGTATGGATTTCATTTGTTTGTGACTGCTTTTCAGTTGGCCTTGGTGTGCATAATTATTCTTTTATATCTGACTTTCCTACTCCCTTCTCTGTCTGCTCTGGTGAATTCTGTGAAACTAGATGTTCCTTGATATAATTCTTCCTTTTTTTAAAAAAAACAAACAAACATTTTTTTATTGAAAAAGATTATCATGGAAAATTATACAGATAAAATGGTAGGCATAAAATGTTTCTAAGTTGATTGAAAGTGGAATTAATTATAAACATTTCCTTCTCGCCAGGATGGTCATGGACTCACTCTCTGAACCTATAAGTCCCAAGTATACTCTTTCTTCTGTAAGTTGCTTTGATCAGGGTGTCTTATACAGCAACAGAAAAATAACTAAGACACTGTAGAGAAAACACATTAATAAAAGTAAAACATGGGGCTGGAGAAATGGCTCAGCGGTTAAGAGCACTGACTGCTCTTCCAGAGGTCCTGAGGTCAAATCCTCTTGGATATCCTGTTGTTGCCTTGAGTCATGGACATGTGCAGCTTTGGATCAATAGGCCTGCCCCTTCACATGCTCCAGCAGTTCATACATGGGGTAGGAGGTGGGGTGGGCCAGCTCAACGCCCTGGATTTGGGTCTAGGTAGAAGCTGACTTGGTTAGTGCTCCAGTTCTCCTGTACCCATGCTACAGGGCGGCTGGCTCTCCTGCTTCGCCCAGCGAGGGACAGGGCCGGCTCTCCTGCTTCGCCCAGCGAGGGACAGGGCCGGCTCTCCTGCTTCGCCCAGCGAGGGACAGGGCCGGAGAAATATTTTTCTATATATTCCTTTTCTAGGCCCAAATGTTACACAATGCCGATATTAATGACCAAAGATGGTTATGAGTAGCTCCTCCCTCCATATGAAGAGAGGAGGTGCCATTTTCTCCCACACCATACTAACCCCTCAGATTCATCGCTATGGGTGGTGATGGCATTATTATGATAGAACTATCTTAGATATAACTATCTTAATTCTGTGTCTTTCTGCACCTTTGGTGCAAGCAGAGCCTGTAGATGCCAATCTATGACATCACCACAGCAAGAATTAATAACAGCTCACAGCTCTGGTCCTCTACATCGTTCCCAAGGTATCCATTCATTTACCTCTGAGACAACAGGAGTGTGGCAAGGGGGGAAATGAGGTAGAATGGAAAGATTATTAGTAATATTTCCTTTAAGCCTGTGATGGATTGCATATGCTCGGCCCGGGGAGTGGCACTATTAGAAGATGTGGGGCCCTGTTGGAGTAGGTGTGTCCCTGTGGTCGTGGGCTTTAAGACCCTCACCGTAGCTGCCTGGAAGCCAGTATTCTGCTAGCAGCCTTCAGAGGAAGATGTAGAGCTCTCAGCTCCTCCTGCACCTCCTGGATGTTGCCATGCTCCTGCCTTGATGATAATGGACTAAACCTCTGAACCTGTACGCCAGCCCCAACTAATTTTTTTATATAAGTGTTGCTTTGGTCATGGTTGCTTATTCATAGCAGTAAAATCCTAACTAGTAAGAAACCCCTCACCTACTAAAATGAATAGGTTCTTGTATCCATTTTTGTTCAATTATGAATAATATGTAACTTTCCCCTAAGTACAACTTATAAGTATGAACTTCATTCCCAATCCAAAAGGGAAATCCTCCTACTTCTATTTGATAAGATGAATTCAAATTTAAACCCTCTTCACTGGGGAACAAAGACCCTCTATTCTCATAGGGGCCTGGAGTTCAATCGGAGTCATTAGTCTAAACTGGGATAGTGTGGTGCTCCAGATGCGCCCCGTGGCTTAAAGGAGGGTTAGTAAGAAAAACTCTTTGCCTCATTTCCCTGGATAGTGGCGATGGTTAACATGAGTGCAGGAGCCCACGGAAGACGGAGGAATCCTCCTCGGAGCCGGAGTTACAAGCCATTGGAAGGTGTTAATATGGGCGCTGGGAACTGAACTCTCGCCTTCTGTGAGAATAGTATGGGCTCTTAGCCACTGAGCCATCTCTACAGACCACTTCCCGGTATTTCTGTGGGTGCTGAGTATCCAAACTCAGACCCTCACGCCTGCGCGGCAAGCCCCTGGCTGATCCAGCCGTCTCCACAGACTCTAATTCTACGGCTTCTGTTGGAGTTCTTAGGTCTCTCATGAATAGAATCATAACATCTGCAAATAAGAATATTTTGATTTTTTCCTTTATTTGTATTCCCTTTATTATTTCTCTTGTCTTACAGTCCTAGCTAAAACTTCCAACACACTATATTAAAAGTGGAGAACATAAACACTCTTGCCTGTTTTATCTCTTTTAAAAAGTAACCATAACTTATATGTTAAATTTCAATGTTTATTACAAATGTTTTATACAACACATAGGGTTTTATGGAGCTGGAAGGGTGGCTCAGCGGTTAAGACCATCTGCTACTCTTTCACAGGACCAGAGCTTGGTTCTCAGCCTTTGTGTTGGCCCGCTTAAAACCACACGTAACTCCAGGGCGTCGGACGCCCTCTTCTGGCCTCCACATGCACCTGCACACAGAGGGCAGACACAAAGACACACATGGATATGAATAAAAACATATCTGAGCAATTTTTTTATGTTTTTCTTGTATCTTGAGATCCTGTCGAGGTCACTTATTAGTTCTAGAAACTGTTCTTGGGATTTCCAACATAAACAATAGTGCCATTTGCTTTATTTGTTCTCATTTAAATTTTATGTACATACTTTTAATTTCTTTTTCTCTTATTGCAGTGGGTTGGATTCCTATCATGCTAAGAGTGGTAGGAATACATATTTTTACTTCTCCTAATCTTAGGGGACAGTATAGGTTGTAACTATTCTTTATTAAATTAGGGACAGTTTCCTCTGTTCCTATTTTTTTTAAAGAATTTTTATTTTATATGTCAATATATATATATATGTATTAGTTTTATATTTTGCCAAATGCTTCTTTTGTGTTAGTTGGTATGATTGTGTGCTATTTTAGCCTCTTAAGTCCATTAATGGAGATAATGTGTTGATTCTTTAATATCAATCCAGCTGGACCGTCCTCCATCAATCACAAATTAAGAATGTGCCATATAGGTTTGCCTACAGCTCCATCTTATGGAAGCATTTTCTTAACTGAGGTTCCTTCTTCTCAGATTCATAGATAAAAATGGCTATATTGGGGCTTGAGAGATGGCACAGAGGTTAAGAAATTTGTGCTTACAAGGCACGGTTCAGTTCCCAGCACCCACGAGGTGGCTCACAGCCAGGTTCTGCCCTCTGATCTCCTCTGGCATCCAGCATGCATTTAGTACAGATACACACGTGGGCAAAACACTCAAAATAAACCTAAAAATCCTTAGAAATGTTAGGGTCTGTCTTCCTTTTGAGACCAGTTTCTGCTACAGTTGCTGATAAATCTGTTTTTATCTATTTCGTGAATCCACTTCTGAGAAAAATATGCCCGGATTTTTTTCTTTGAGAATAATAATTTTCTTTAATGAAAAATGTATTTTTTTCTGCTTGCCATTAAAAGAAGTACAGTGTTTGCAATATAGTAGAAAGTTTCCAGTTTTTCTTTTTTTCTTTCTTTCCTTCTTTCTTTCTTGAGACAGGGTTTCTCTGTGTAGTCCTGGAACTCACTCTATAGACCAGGCTGTCCTCGAACTCAGAAATCCACCTGCCTCTGCCTCCCAAGTGCTGGGATTATAGGCGTGCGCCACCACTGCCCGGCTTCTTTTCTTTCTTTTTTAAAATATCAATTGTTTAGTAAACAGCGATTTGATATTCTTAGGTTGTCCATGGTGACATTTATAGTGGCCATTTTTTTTCTTTTTTTAGAAAGGTCCATTTATTTCTTGTATGTGAATGTTTTGCTTGCACGAATATAGATGCTCTAAGTTGTGGCTGGCTGGTGCCCTCGGAGTTAAGAGGGCAGCAGATCCTCTCCAACGGTAACTCTAGCCGGCTGTGAGCCCACCTTGTGAGTGTTGGAAATTGAACCCAGGTCCTTTGTAAGAACAACCGCTTTTAACCGCTGAGCCATCTCTCCAGGAGTTGAGCTTTTTAAAGGAAGGGGGGGGGGAAGGGGCGGGCCGATTACAGAAACCAAGTCGCTGCTTATAACCACTGCTCGGAGCCTGCTCAGCTCGCCCCGCCTCCATATCCCTGCCCACTCCATAGGCCCTGCCCACTCCATAGGCCCCGCCCTCTGCTGCACGTGTATTTCTCTTACTCCGCCCATCCGCCCCCTTCGCACGCACCCAGCAGCACGCGGGATTTCCGGTTTTCCTATCGCGAGAGCTCCCTAGTGGCGTTGGGAGGCGGAGGTGACTGACCGTGCGGCCGGCCCGGCGTGTTGCCGGCTGTTCGTGTATCTTGTCCTGTCAGGGAGGTGCTGGTAGGTTCTGGGAGGGAGATCCGGCTCCTGCGCCAGCAGCGGCCAGACGAGGGAGCGGGCCAGGCCCTGTCGGCCCGCGTGGGCGCTGGGGCGCGGGTGCCGGGCAGAGGCCGGCCGCGGCGCTGAGGCGGGCGGAAGGACCGTGCGGGGCGGCGGCTCGCGGCCCCGGGTCACGCGTGCGGGACGCCCGCCCCCGAGCTGATCTAAGTCTCCCGGGTCCTTCCCGCCCCTCGCTAGGTCCCGAACCATGGAGTACATGACGGAATCCGTTGACCGCAGCCCGGGACACATGTGAGTTGCGAACCCCCGTTGATTGATCCCTTAATGTTTCCAGATCGGTAAAATATGTACTGAGAAAACTTTTAGTGGCAGGAGGAGACGTCCTTTTCTCGATGGGGAGGATCCCTTAGGTCTTGATCCCATAGGAAGTCTAATCCATCTTAAGAGCGATGTCGGAGATGCGTGCTCTGAGAGCAGTTCTCACTAGAGAGGCACGGCCGCGCGTGGGCACTGGGCACAGGGGGACACGTAAGCGTGTCCCTCAGCTCCTGTCCTGCCAGCCACGCGGGGCGGGGCTCAGTGCCCACGTGCAGCTAGTGGCCCGCACCGGAAGGTGATTGTAGTTGTCTCGGGCAGCCGTGAGCCGCGGTGACGGGTTCCCAGGCTTTTCCTGCCGTTTGGTTGAAATCTACTTTCGATGGAGTCAGCCCTGTCACGGAGCCCCAGTTGGCCTAGAATTCACTCTGTAGCCAAGGCTGACCTTGAGGGCCAGTTCTTCAGCCGTAGCCTCCCAAATGTTGAGATTATGTCAAGCCTGCTTCACAATGTTTTTTCCCCCTGCTTCCAGTACGCTAGAGGTAGAGTCCTGTAGCTTAGCGCATCAGTAGGGCAGAGATGCGCTTCTTGTCCTGTATTTAGTCTATTTTTCCTTTTAAAACTTTTTTTTAACGTAAGATACTGGGTTTCATTATGCTTTTGTGTATCTATGCGGGTCTGTATATGTGACATTGTACAGTGTTCATATTTACCCTACCATTGTGCTTCCCTATTCTCTCTACCCCTCCACGATCCCTTTCCTTAATAATCCCCTTTGTGTTTATATGTAATACGTATGTTTACTGTTCATTGTGGGTCCCAGTCAGGGGGACCTACACACTGTAGAGCCAGTGCTCGGAACAAAGAGGGCACCAACTCCCTAGTCAGATGTGCCTTAAGCCTGAAGAGCAACTGATCTTAGGTGTGTTGTTTGTTTCTTTTGCTTTTGAGGCCGCCTTACCATGTTAAGTCCTGCTTTCCTGGCACTCAGAGATCTGCCTGCCTCTGCCTCCCCAGTGCTGGGTAAAGGTCGGCCCCATCACACTTGACTTACATATTGTTGAAATGGAATGCACTTTAGTTTTTGGTATTGATGTTATACTATTTGCATTGTCAATTTCTTTTTTTTCTTAGTTTTCTATTTAAAGAAGAGATGATGAGGACATTTCTATCATTGCCTGAAGGTCATGAGCCTGGCAAAGTTGCATAGTGCAGTGTTGAAGCATTTTCAGAATTGATTTTTGCCGATGTTCCAGGGTTCTTCTTCACTCTATCTTTGAGATTGTCCTTTTCTGCCCCCTTTTCCCTCTTTGAGACAGGCTCTCATTATGAAGCTCTGGCTGGGTTGGGACTCAGATCTATGTTCCCTGCTTCCTGATTAAGATGAAAGAGATTTCCCACCACACTCAGCTTGTCTTTTAAAAACAAACAAAGCAACTTATTTTATGTGTGTGTGTGTGCTTGAGTGTATGTGTGTGTGCCTAGTGCATGCAAGAGGCCGTGGACGTCAGCAGAGGGGTAGACTCCTGGAACTGGAGTTACAGATGGTTGTGAGCTGCCTCTTGTGTGCTGGAAACTGACCCCTGTTTGTTACAAGAGCTGGAAGTGCTTTGGTCCATTGAGTGTCCTCCACTCCTTTAAACAGTAGACTCTTGAAGGCTTTGGTTTGGTAGGGTTTTTTTTTATTATTATTTTTTTTATTATTATTGTTTTTTTGTTTTTTTGACTAGTAAATTTATAAAGTCTAATTGGAAAACTTTATGCTTTATTTTCTCAAGCTTGTGCTGTGAGTGTGGTGTCCCAATTAGTCCAAATCCTGCCAATATTTGTGTGGCCTGTTTACGAAGTAAAGTTGACATCAGCCAAGGTGTTCCCAAGCAGGTCTCCATTTCTTTCTGCAAACAATGTCAAAGGTACAGTATGTTACTTGTTTAGCTTCTTTAAACTGGCGTTCATACAGAGAGCCACTGTGGTATGCTGAGATTACACTGAAGTACACAGAAATGTGTTGTTGAGATTTAATTTTTACCTAGTTGATGTTACCAAGGATTTGGTAATTTGCAATTTTATACTGTGCTTTCTACTGTCCTGTTAATCTGGTAAGGATAGTAAAAGTGTTTGCCTAACAGTAAAAGTGAGATGCCGACTGGCAGTAGAAGATGCCATCTGAGAGCTGATGTTTCTTTCCTTCTTCAGTTTCGTTCCTTTAGTTGTTGACAGCCTTGCCAGTGATTATAAAAATTATATGCCTGTGACTTCCAAAATAGGTTTAACACTTGCTTTGTGTATGTGGAGGTTGTCTGTGGACCTTTGTAAGAATTCAAAATGTATTTCCCCAAATCTCTGCACATATATAAGCCCATGAACTTGGTATACTATTTTAGGGAGTTTACAGTGTGTGAGCCTGTAAGTATGAGGCTTTCGGTCTGTTATAGATCTTTATTATTAAATACATGGCAGGGTTTAACAGTGCTGGACAAAGCAGCAGGGCTCCTCGTAGCCTTGAGTTTCCTGAGAACTAGTCTTTGTCATGCTTAGGTACAGTGTCAGAGTCTCAGGTTCCTCATGAGAATGGAGGGTTTATTAGATGATGAGTAGAGTTTGAAACGCCCTTTGAAAATACTATAAACAAATGCTTTTTATTGAACCTTGAAACAGGAAAATCAGTGTTTAACCATTCAGTAATTATGGGAAGAAAGCATTTACCTAACTTGTGAAAATATTTAAGAAACATCAATAACTACTGTGTACTAGGCCTTGGAAGACTGGGTTAAAAGGTTCTTAGTTTACAGAAAGAATTTCTGTTTTACTTTATGAGGTTTAATTAATTCTGTTTTTTCAAGACAAAATTTCTCAGTAGCCCTGACTATCCTGGATCTTGCTCTGTAGACTAGGCTGGCCTGGAACTCAGAGTCTGTCTGCCTCTGCTTCCCAAGTACCACTGTGCTTGGCTTACTGAGGCTTATTTTGGAAACTTGTGTTTTTCAGCTTAAAAACTGAAATGAAACTTGATGATATACAATTCTGTGTGTACTAATTTTCCTATTTTTGTGTGAGAAAAACGTTTCTCAAACATTTTAGAAGTATAAGTAATTTTAGTTTCATTTGAGATAATTCTTAGCTGTTGGTCATTATACCTCCAAAGAAAATTTGGAAATATTGCCATCTTTACTAGATTTTTTTTTTTTTAAAGTCTTTAATTACGTATGTGTAGCTGTGTGCATGTTTGGTGTCCCTGAAGGCCAGGGGCATTGAACCCCCTTAGAGCCAGAGTTACAGGCATTTGGACCTGCCCGACAGAGAGCTAGGGCTTGAGTCCCCTCAACTACCGAGCCGTCCCTCCAGCCCTCCTGGAGATTGGGGTATTCTGTTTGTTTGTTTTTAACACTTGCTATTTATTTTGTATGCATGTGCACTTTACCACACTATGCCTATGGCGGTCACAGGACGATTCTTCAGGGTTGTTCTCTCCTTTCACCGTGTGTGACAACTCAGGTTGTCAGTTCCGGCAGCAAGCCCCTTACTCTCTGAGCCATCTTCATCGCTCTCTTAGCTTCAGATTTTACTAATTGAAATGGCAAAATACATAACATCTCAGATTGGCTTTCTCCAACTATTAGAAGATTAGTTTTGAACTAAAGACACTGGTTTCATGGGTTTTTAATCTCTTTGGGTTAAAGCTTTTAGAGTAGCTTTGAGTATTACTCCTCTTTTAATAATCAGTATCGTTTTTGTCTATTAATGGAAATTGCTGTGTTTTTTTTTTTTCCTGAAAAGCGGCAAACTTTGGAATTGTTATCTTCTTTCAGATATTTTCAGCCACCAGCATCATGGGTACAGTGTGCTTTAGAATCCAGGGAACTTCTTGCTTTGTGTTTGAAAAAAATTAAAGCTCCTCTGAGTAAGGTAGGTCCGTCGTTACAGTCGCTGTTCTCTTTCACTGACGCACTCACTTTCAGAAAATCCTTTGCTGTGGGTTTTGCTTTATTTTGGTGGCTGTTGTTTGTTTTTTCTTTCATGTTCTTTTCCTTTTGTTTTTTTTTGGGGGGGGGGCTGGAAATTGAACCGAAGGTCTTTGTCATACATTGTCAGGTACTCTACCACTGAACCATTTTGCTAGTCCCGTACAAAATTTTAATACACAAATACACACACTCTCTTACTTTTTATATTTGCCTTTGTTGAGCAGTAGTATTTTTATTTTATTAGAAAAATTTGTTGATTTTAAAGTTTATTTCTGTGGATGCTTTGCCTGAATATATGTCTGTATGTTGTGTGTGTGCAGTGAGTGCCTTTGGAAGGCAGAAGAGGGTGCTGGGTCCCCTGGGACTGGAGTCACAGATGGTTGTGATCCGATTCGTGGGTGCTGGGAGTCAAACTCAGGTTCCCTAGAAGTACAGCAAGTGCTCTTACCCACTGAGCCTTCTCTTCATCCCTAGCAGTATTATTTTTAAGTTCTGAAATCTTTCAAGTTATTGATTCATCTTGCTCCTGGAGTTTTTAATTGCATGGAGTGAAGCAGTAGAGTCAGGATGACTAGGAATGGAAAAGAATGCGCCATTGATTTTCCTTTTTTTCCTTTTTGCCATAAGTAGAGAGCATAGTAAAAGGATTTTAGGATTTCAGAATGTTAAATGGGTACAGAAGAGTCTGAAGTACCATATGGAAATTATTGGATTGTAGGAAATGAGAGGGAGACTGAGGTATGTGGAATTACGTTAAAGGACAAAGGACTCAGTTGGCAGTGGCTTCTCTGAGAACGAGTGCTCTGAGCCTGTTGAGGGAATGCCGAAGTGGATGTAGGGTTTCGGCATGCCTGCAGATGGAGGCTCGGGCTTCAGGAAGAGGAGGCAGGCTGACTTAGTGCTCTGCATCTGTCCATTCCCACCTGACTCCTGCAGATGCCAACTGGGGCGTGGAGGGGGCGGGGGCAGTGCACTGGGGTAGGGAAAGAGGGTGGTTAGGACCTGCTTATCATTCTGACTTAATTTCTTGACTACTGGGACTTGCTGTAGCTCACTCAGTCATTAGGTGGGTTTATTCTTGAGTACTGCATCTGCCTTGGCTAGTCTTATTCTCATCAGATAGTATTAGATACAGTTATATATAGGGTTATAATCTGCTTGCTCACACTTACTTTTCTGTGTACCTCCAGACCACTATCATACTGTCTACTTATGCATGTCATAGATGCCAGAAGGGGATCTTTCTCCATTAAATCTGTTGTTTATTTGTGTCAAAAAATTTGAATACCTAGCTGTTTAAGCTCTATACTTGGGTATTGTATTTGTGTATGTTCTCTTCCTCTTTCTAATATATAGGTATTAATTAAATCCTATAGAGTTATCTTTTAAGTAGCTCTTGCTTTGCTTATTTCTGGCTCCTCTTAGTTTGGGTTCCTGCTTTTGTTATTTCAAAGTCTCCATTCTTGTTCTCTCTGTTTCTTTGTCCTAAAGCCTTACTGCATTATGTTCAGTGTATCAAGAATAACAGGCTGTTTTTAGCTCCTGATCTTGCAGTATTACAATTATGTAGTCAGTATGTGAACATTTCCCAAAAGAATGTCTATCCCTCTAGCCACAGACAGGATTTCTCTGTGAAACCCTGAAATTCATTCTGTAATTTTTTTTTTAATGGTCATTGATGTTTTGCCTGCATGAATGTCTGTGAAAGTGTCAGATCCCCTGGAACTAGAATTACAGACAGATGTGAGCTACCATGCAGGTGTTGAGAATTGAACCTAGGTCCTCTGAAAGATCAGCCAGTGCTGGGCTGGAGAGATGGATGGCTCAGTGGTTAAGAGCACTGACTGTTCTTCCAGAGGTCCTGAGTTCAGTTCCCAGCAACTACATGGTGGCTCACAACTGTCTCTAATGGGATCTCATGCCCTCTTCTGGTGTGTCTTAAGACAGCGATAGTGTACTCATATAAATAAAATTAATGAATTAAAAAAAAAAAAAGAGCAGCCAGTGCTTGTAACCACTGAGCCTTGTTTCCCCTAAATGTCCATAAAAATCAAGAAGCCACAGACTAATGTAGAAAGATATTAACTTGAGTAGAAGCTTATGTTTGTGTAGTTCTTTAGGGTAATAAAGACACCAGTTCATTTTCTTATGAAAAAGTAAATTTCTTTTTGAAGAGCAATGCTTTTTTTTTTCTTTAAATAATTTTTCCTCCTCTGAAAACTACTTTTAATTCTTGCTCGATTCGATAGTACTCACTTTCATTTGCTGCTGTAGTTGCCATGGTTTTAGTGATAAACCTTTTTTCTTTTTTATGCTGATCGACTGTAATGATGTTAATCACATGTTCCTTTAAAGATCTTATGAGTCTTATTTAATTTTTGCCTTTTTTTACTTTTTCATACAATCCATCCTGACAGAAATTTCTCCTCTTTCTACTCCTCCCAATTCCCCTGCCGCCTCCCCTTTTCCCTGGATCCACTCCTCCTTCATTTCCTTTCAGAAAAAACCAGGCTTCCCATGGATGTCCGCTGATCATGGAATAGAATAACAAGATACAGTAATACTAGGCACATATCTCCATCAGGGCTGGGCAGAGGAACCCAGTAGGAGGAAAAGGGCCCCAAGAACAGAGCAAAAACTCAGAGGCACTTCACACTCCCACTGTTAAACACAAGCTAACAGCCGTAAGATGTATGCAGAGGACCTAGTGCAGACCGCGCAGGCTCCGTGACTGCTGCTTCAGTCTGTGTGAGCCCCCGTGAGCCTGCTCAGTTGATTCTGTGGGCCGAGTTCTGCTGCTCTCTTCCATGCCTCTGGCTCCTGCAGTCCCCCCACCCCCCTCCCCTTTCCAAGGGCTTCCTGGAGCGCCATGGGAGGATCTGGTAGAGCTCCAGTTTTGGCTTGCTCTGCCTCATGTTTGGCTGCGGGTCTCTGCATCTACTCCCATTAGCTGTGGTTTAAGCCTCTGATGTGAGTCTTTGTTAGTGAGGTATTCAGTCATCTTTCCACCTCTTAGGCGGGGACTTACATTTCCTTTTCCCCATTATTAAAGGTTCGGCTTGTTGATGCAGGCTTTGTTTGGACTGAGCCCCATTCCAAGAGACTTAAAGTTAAACTGACAATTCAGAAAGAGGTAAGTTGTTCATTTTTTCTAAACATGGTTAAGGTGCAAATAGTGAGAATGGAGGACTAGTGTTAAATTATTTTATGGACTAAATGGCTTAAGAGGAAGAATACAATCTAAATCTTAGTCTTGTTATCTTTTGGTCGTCTGACATGATTAGTAACTACAGTTGCTCAGAATTAGTGTGTACAGTAGTCTCTTTAAGTAAAGGCTTTATTGTTGTTTAAGATAGGTTCTTCCTAGGGAGTCCTTGGTGCCGGCAGCATGGTAGACTAGGCTGGTCTGGAATGCAGAGATCCTCCTCCTCCTGCCTGTACTTCTGAGTGCTGGCATACAGGCGCTGTGCACCACCACGATGAACCCTTGGTGGTGTATATCACCCGTATGTTCTTCTAAAAGTGAATTCTTTGTATGTCACATAGGCATACATGTATACATGTATATCATTATCATATACATGTGTATACAACTTAAAAAATGTTTTTAGATTTAGTTCTCAAACTCCGCAAATAGGAGTGAGTTTGAATTTTTGACCATCCTGCTTCTACTTTCCAAGTATTGGAATTGTAGGTGTGTGCCAGCATGGCTGGCTTTGTGTGGTGGTGAGAATAGTGAGAATCAAAGCCAAGTCAAGTCGAGGGACAAGCACTGTGCAATCAAAGCACCTTCCTACCGCCACATTATTAAAAGAATATGTTCACACTTTCATGAGGTAAACTTAAAAAGATAATCTAATCTTTGGAATTCCGCATGTCCCTTTCTTAAAACACTGTAACCCCTGGAGGACATGGCTCGGGTAGAGAGCTTGATCAGCATGCATGAGGTCCCATGTTTAACCCTTGGTTTTCCAGCGGTGTCGGCGGCAGGGGGTTGGGGGGCGTGTCTCCCCCCAACCCCCCCTACATATGTAGTATAATTTAGTTTTATAATTTTAACTTGGAATTATTGATGTCCTTAGTACATTTATAGAAAACATTTTAAATTACTTTTTTTTTTAAAAATTAAAATATTCACTATTGAACAACTAGGAGTGAAGGAGTGCAATTGCTTTCTTTTCCAGGTGATGAATGGTGCTATCCTGCAGCAAGTGTTTGTGGTGGATTACGTTGTTCAGTCCCAAATGTGTGGTGACTGCCATAGAGTAGAAGCTAAGGACTTCTGGAAGGCGGTGATCCAAGTCAGGCAGAAGGTACTGAGAACAGTGATGGGGGACTCCTGAACCTTGAGTCCCGTCACTGTCCATTTTCATTAGCCAGTAAAATCTTGTCAGTTCCCTAAGTCCTTTGTGCATAACTGGAGTCTAGGTTAGTGGAACATTCAACTTCGGAAATACATTACTATTTTATGTGTTAGGTAATTTTTAAAGGATGTTTTGTTTGAAAAATCAGTGCTGTATATCTGTAGATGATATATATATATTTATACTATATTTGTAAATGCTTTTTTGGCATATAATTTATTGATTCTATAATGCATGGATATTTAGACTCTGCACAAGAAGACATTCTATTATCTGGAACAGTTGATTCTAAAATATGGAATGCATCAGAATACACTACGTATCAAGGAGATTCATGGTAAGTTCAAATTTAAAAGAATTTGAGACAGTATCAAAATTTTATCTTTATCCACCTGTCATCTAAAGATAATGTAGTTCCTTAAAACAAAATACATTCTGAAAGTTCTAAGTAGTTGTTCTCATTAGTGTACCATGACTTTGATTTTCTTCTTTCCTTCCTTCCTTCCTTCCTTCCTTCCTTCTTTCCTTCTTTCTYTCTCTCTCTCTCTCTCTCTCTCTCTCTCTCTCTCTCTCTCTCTCTCTCTCTCTCTTTCTTTCTTTCTTTCTTTTTTGGTTTTTTGAGACAGGGTTTTTCTGTGTAGCCCTGACTGTCCTGGAACTCATTCTGGAGACCAGGCTGGCCTTGAACTCAGAAATCCACCTTCCTCTGCTTCCCAAGTGCTGGGATTAAAGGCGTGTGCCACCACCGCCTGGTAACTGATTTTCTTTTAACACATTTGGAAAACATTTACCAACAATGCATATAGTTTTAATTTATTTATTTTAATTTATTTAATTATTTTTTAATTGCTGTCTAAGAGTCCTTAGCCAGTGGATATATAAATTGATATCTTTATTAATGGACTTATAGTTATTTTTTTTTTTTTACCAAGAATAGCACTAAATAATTATTCATATGTTCATCCTTGTGCATGTGTAGTAGATTTTCTTGGGAAGTGGTTTAATTCTTGGGAATTGATTGAAGGAATTGGAATCGCTGCTCAAGAGAATCCAAATATAAACTTTGCTCTCTTACAGTGTGCTAGTGTGCTTTCCCAGCGCCAGTGAGCTTTCATTGTCCAGACACGTGCTGATATGGCTAAGAACCGGATTGGCCTTTCTAAATTTTGGACAAGATAATGGCAGTAGTAACAATCTGTACCTCTTGATTAGTAGTGAGGGCTAACAGTTTTCTTTCTTTCATTCGTTTCTMATGTGAGCCATCTGTTAGTCATCTTCGCTCATGTATCTATTTTGCCGAGTTGTGCATGTGTTTTTAGGGTGTTGGTTACCGTCCAGATGTAAATATAGTATTTCTTGAAGTTTTCTTTTCCTTTTCTCGTTTTTAAACTTTTAAAATATTTTCGTGCAATATATTTTATTCATATTCTTCCCCTCTCCCAACTCTTCCCAGATACTGCCCTCTAACTTCATGCTCTTGTTCTCAGAAAACAACAAAACAAAAGCTCACCAGCACTGCTCTCCATTCCCTCTCAAAGCACATGAGAGCATGGAGACCCGTGTGTGTTGAAACACAGGGTCTCTGCAGCCCAAGGCTGTCCTTGGACTCTCAGTGCTCCTGCCCTATTCTTAGTTCTGGGACTTCGGCGTGAGCACTTGTTGAGGTTTCTAGTTGATACATGCTGACGTGTATACATAAATGTGTTTATGGACTCTGTCCAGTTTTGTTATCAGTTAACTGGAGAAAGTTACAAAGTTCGCCTTTTTTGTCTTCAGTGTTTATTAACTGTGGTTTTAAGAACCTGTTCATTAAGCTACTTCGTTAGAGCATCTCCCAGGCATAAATATTTCATTTCTCTTTAAGACATTGATCTCTTTCAGATAGTTCTCCTCTTGAATAATTTTTCATTATATTTATTTATGTATTTAATTTTGTTTCTTGGGCCATATGTCACATGGAATTTCGGTAACATCTGTCATCTTCAGGCAGTTTTTGACCTCTGTCTTTGAGGCTATACTTAAAGGCAGAAGTGCTGAGTTATGTGGGAAATTTATGTTGATGATTATGTTTGAGAAACTGCCATCGTGTGTTTTCAAATGGCTGTGGTCCTTACATTCCTGACAAAAGTGTTGAAAGGTCCCAGATTCTGTGCGTTAGTTGCTTACCATCCTTGTTTATAGACATTGTAGAGGGACGTCTGTAGTGGTATCTTTCTGTGGCTTTTCCATTTCATTAAAGACTAATGATATGAGGCATACTGTACCTATAAATGCATTGCTTGTATGATTTGCATTGTTTTCCTCTAGACTGTCTCCTCCTTTTCTAAATGTTGTTACTTTTTATTGCAAACATTTATATCTTGTTTTCTTTTAAATGTATTTTATATATGTATGAATGTCTTGCCTGCATGCATGTAAATGCACCCATGTGTGTGCAGTGCCCAGAGGCCAGAAAAAGACATTAGATGCTCCTGGAATTAGAGTCACAGATGTACACCATTGAGGTCCAATTTGATGGACCAGAATGTTTTATTGGGGTTCCTTACAGGAGTAGAAATGACTCAAGGTCAGCCACATCACCAAGGCTCACCTAAGCATGTGTGATAGCTCACGAAGCTGGGAAGCAGGCATGGACTGCACACACAACACAGCCTGCAGGCATGTACTACACACACACACACACACACACACACACACACACACACACACACACACACACACACGCGCGCGCGCGCGCGCGCACACCCCACAGCCTGCAGGCGGGCAGCTCAGCAGCTTGGAGAAGGCAGTCGAGGTTACAAAAATATCCTATTTTTTATGAGCTTTATAATTTTAACTCATAGGTCTTAACTCTTGAGTTGGTGTGAAGTGCCTAAATTCATCTATTTTGGAGGAATTGAAGAACTATTTTTTTTCTCTATTAAAAAATGCCATTAATTGTTAAGTTCTGTTGATTAAATGTAATAGTCTATTTCTGCAATCTCATTTGCATGAACTTGTAATTTTATGCTAGTTCCATACTGTCTTAATATTATGTCTAGAAATGTAAGTTCTGTGACTTTGTTTATTTTCCTTGGTATCGTTATACCTTTTATGGGTAAATGGAGTTCTTATTTAGGTATGTCATAAGTACTTCTTAGCAGGAGATTTGCATTTGCCTGTTCCTTTGTTGATAGTGTTAAACGATACTGCTCTGGGATAGATAGATATTGTTGTCCAGTTACTACTTGTTCAGTCTCAGTATGTAATTTTTTTCATGCATGTCAACTACACGAATTTTTGTTATTTTCTTGGCAGATCGCTTCATTTATTACATAAAGTATTCTTCTCCTTTTCTTTTGGTCTTGAATTTTGTTCTTGTGAATTATGAATCTTGTTTTTATTTGTTTACATTTATTTTATCTGATTTTTGTCTGCTTTTTTGCCAAACAAGTCTTAATTGATATTTTTAAACTATTTTGGCTATAATATTTTCTAATAGTATGTTTTGCTTATTGATTTAAGTGATTTTGTGATGTGGTCATGTAAGAAAACCTTGTTTTGCAGAACTGTTTTTATTATATTTTTAGATGGTCTGGATTTTTATTATTCTTCAAAACAACATGCTCAGAAGATGGTAGAGTTTCTTCAGGGTACAGTTCCCTGTAGGTATGTTGTAACCTACATTTGTAAGTCCAAGGTTAAGGAAACAGACATATAGGTCACATCTGTTCTTCAGGCTTAGATAACTTACTTTGTTACAAATAAAATTTTAGTATGCATATTTAAACCGTCATGAAACATGGAATTATCCATTTTATATCAGCCAAAGAGTGAAGATGAATCTTTCGGTAGCTAAACCTAACTCCGTAGTAATAGGCACTGCACTGCTGAACCATAGAGATGGGTAGAAGAGCTAGGCCTTCAAGATGGGAGAAATTTTCATAAGCTGAGTTTATATTGAAAGGTAAGAATAGCAGGAACAAAGACCCAGGAGGTACTGTAGTATGGCTTAGACTGTAGACATTCTGAAGACAGTTTGAAATACGGGTAAAATTAGGCTTTGGCCTGTGTTCTAGTTCCATGTCTGTAGCTGTGATAAAAACAGTATGACAAAGCAGCTTAAAGGAAGGAAGGGTTCATTAGGCTTACAGTTGTTAGAGTCTACCATCATGGATTAATTAAATCAGTGAGTCACATCATATCCCAGGGCAGACAGAAGTTAATGTGTACATGCCTGCTCGACTGTTTGCTTGTTTATGCTCCGCTAGATTTCTTTAAATAGTTCAGGACCCTCTGCCTGGAGAATGAGCCACTGTGGGCCTGGGTCTTCCCACATCGATTTGCTTAAGATGTTTTTCCACAAATATGTTCATAGACCAACTCAGTCCTTTTCTGGACTGCAGAAGATCCTTCTCAGGTGATTCTAGCTTATATCAAGTTGACAATTAAAGCTAACTACACCACCAGGAAGCTATGTGAAGGCATTGACCTTTGACTGGATAAAACGAAGTTTATATAAGTATGGACCTGTTCCTTTCTATTGATAATGTTTTTTTCTTAATAGATATAAAGCATCACAAAGATTGATCTCTCAGGATATTCATAGTAACACATACAATTACAAGAGTACTTTTTCTGTGGAAATTGTTCCAATATGCAAGGTACTTCTTTTCATGTAATTCTTATTTATAAGAGAATAAGTAATTTATTGTTCTTGGTTTCTTATTGGCTGGCTAAACATTAAGAATAACTTTTTTCAGTGACTTTTAACATGCTCAACTTTGTTAAAAAGATTCAAAATATGTGTTTATAACTATGAATTGGAATCCCCTTTATTTTGGTGTATTATGATGAAAAGATTGGGCTGGTGAGATGGGTTAGCCTTTATAAAGTGCTTGGCATGCTAGCCTGAGAACTTCAGTTGGATACCTAGAACCCATGTAAAAGGAGGAGAGAACCAACTCCGTAATGTTCTCCTCTGATACCAACATGTAATGAACATGTTACGAACATGCATTTACACGCTCTCCCCCCCCCCCCACACACACACAGGCCAGCTTTGACACCACAAGCTAATCTGAGTCTGGCAGCAAGATGTGGCATTAGTGATTGGGATCAGTACTGAAAGCTGCTGACAGGTTGGTCCTGGTAGCAACTGACCAGGGGAGAAGGGCTGTTGCCTGTGGCAGCCAGTGATTAGAGAGAAAGAAAAGGGGGGAAATTAGACACACACAGAGTGGTCGAAACAAAGGCAGGCCCCAGCGTTTTATTTTTCCTCTTAACCCCTTTCATACCCCTTAAGACAAAAGTTTTTCTGTGTAAGAAAATTACTTCATAACTACAAGTTACACATTTTCTAAAGATAATCACCACAAAAACATATTCTTAAAAAACAGATTTAAAATTGTCACACGAGAGGAAATTACAACAGGATTGTTGAATATGTATTTTTTGGAAGCATATCTAACTAAACAATTTTCATCTATCTTTCTACGAGCTCATTGTAATCCCAAAAGCAATAATTCTTTTGTTATAAATTAACAAAGTTTAATCAGGCCAAAGTTTCTCTCTATGCTAAGAAACAGGTCACTGTTTTTGACATCTTGATCAGCTATACTGGCTTATCATTTGTTCTCCGTTCTTACACTTTGTCTTAGTTAGGGTTTTATGGTGTGAACAGGCACCATGACCAAGGCAAGTTTTATAAAGGACAACATTTAATCGGGGCCGGCTTACAGGTTCTGAGGTTCAGTCCAGTATCATCAAGGTGGGAATATGGCAGCATCCAGGCAGGCCTGGTCCAGGAGGAGCTGAGAGAGAGCTCTACATCTTCATCTGAGCTGCTAGCAGAATACTCACTTCCGGGCAGCTAGGGTGAAGGTCTTACAGCTTACACCCTCAGTGACCCACCTATTCTAACAAGGCCACACCTACTCCACACCTTCTAATAATGCCACTCCTTGGGCCAAGCATATACAAACCATAACACACTCATAGGAGAGTTGCTTCTTTATTTATAACCTTTCTATTTCATGGTGTATTCCTAAAACCACATTCCTAGATCACAAGACCAAGGAACGCAGGCCCAGCCTAGAGCGAACGCTTTCTTTGATTGTTAACTTGTGCTGAGCCTGTTTTTCTCACTATTACAGTTGCATTCTTGCACTGCATGAACGCTCACTGTGTTCCTTTCTCTCACGCGTGCAGCTCTTGTCTTGCTATAAGGAAGGGGCTCAGTCTATTTTTTTTCCTTCAGCTGTTTCCTCCAAATTTACTTTATAATTGGATGGATATAAATTAATGAACAGAAATTAAGCAAGATATATGAGACAATTTAACAGAGTCTGATAATCTAATTTCAGTATTTTCCAATTTCATTTTTAAGTATTTCCATCAGAGATCCACTGGGAAACTAAGCAATGTATGAATGCTTCAACTGAATGTCAATTAACTGACATAATTTCTTCTATAACGCAATTATGAAGAACCTTCAAGAAACCTTTGTATGTAAATAAGTGTTAGTCAAGTACTCAACACAGTATAAAAGAACATTTCTCATTTGTAAAGTGGAGAGCACTTCTGCTCATCATTTTTCAACTACAACGTCACTGAGTGGAAGGAACAAATCACCTCGAGAACATAAGGAAGAATAAACAGATGCTAAATGGATAAAACATTACGTCTTTACTAGACCATTTCTACCTCTAGTCCTTCAGAAGTGTAGAGATTTAGAGTATTCTTACATTAATTACAAGAAAAAGTAAAGGAGAAGTTCCTTTGCAATCACAACTATGAAGTCATATTATACAAATCCTGCTGCATTGGTGTGCAAAACAACACATTTGTCTTTCCTGTCAGTCACCTAGCAAGACAGATACTTTCTATGAAACAGACTGGATGTGTTTCTGTAACGTCAACAACCTCAGCACTACAGTGACAAGAGATGCAGGGTCCTTTTGCTATGGTTCCAGACAGTGGGGAAAGGGTCACAGGAAAGAGAATCAAAACTGTCACAGCTGAGAACCTATTTCTTTAAGTTTCATTATGGTGCTACCTTCATTTTTACATAAGCATGGTGGCATAGGTCAAAGCTCAGCAAATCAGAAATATCAATATTTGAATTTCAACGACTTTCAATTATCACCATATTAACCACCAAAACAATAATATAAGACACACAAGGAAGAGGATATCAAATCTACTTTGCTAGCCTTGTTTCCTGACACATCAACTCATTTTTTAATAGAAAAAGGATAGTGCATCTTGGTTTGCTTACAAGCTAGAAGATCACTTTGAATTCTGCATTTCCTAGCTGCAAACAGAATATAGCACTTACAATAGGTTATAAATAAACTGATTTTCAAGCATAGAGCCAGCCCCAACGATAATAATACACGATTTAAAAAGACCTAAGGCAATGAATTCCATTTCCAGTGGAAAAAAAGAACTGTGCAAACAAGCTTAAAACTACTTTTTTTTTTGTGCCAGAGTTAAGAAATGTAGCTTTTAATAAAACCTTGACCCAAATGTCAGTAACTTTTCAGAAAAGAATTTGGGTGGGAGAAGAAACTTACTTCATTTAGGAAAAATAACGATCTTTTTCCTGAGCTTCAACACACACAATTTAAACATGTACAGTTGCTGTAACACTACACAATTCCTATGTACTGGAGCAAGAACAAGGTCTAATAACAATTATACTTTAAACATGGGTCAAGGCTTTACATAAAAATACCATCCATCTTACTTTCCCCTTAAATTTCTAAAATACCACATACTTTACCTCAACATCTGCAGCCATCCAGGAATTTTTAGGAAACTTTTATGCATGATCTTAATTCCTAAGCCCTGGCTCTTTGGGCTCAGTGACAAAAGATCAAAACCACCAAAAACTGATGGTTCACTTGAAGTCAGATGAGAGACCCTGGCTCAGTCTCATAGGATGAGAGCAGCGCTGCATCAACTGGCTCCATGCAGGAGGGGCCCGTGAAGGATCTCATCAACCAGTCATCTATACAGTCCCGGTGATGGATGTGCGTGCACAGCAGAAATCGAATTGGGTCCCCGTAGACAAAGTCCATCAGACAGATCGATCACACACTCTTGGATCTTTTTTTTTCTGATCCATCTCTTCCGGGGTCATAAACTCCTTTAGGCAGATGCTGTCTAAGGCCTATTCTCTGAGCTGTTCTATAGCCATAGGTGTCATATGAGGATGAGAGATGGGAACGGGAACTTGTTCCTGATATGGTGGCAGCAGCTCCTGATCTGGCTTGTCCCCTTGCCAAAGCTAGCCCAGTCGGACTGAGACTTGTGAAGCAGGGAGATGTCATCTGAAGTCGGGGATTTGAGGCAGTTCCCCATCTTCAGAACGGATGTATGCTTGAGATCTGTGCGGTGTCCTCAGACTGTTCACGCTGTCTGCCGGGCGATGTCTGTAAGCACGGATCTGAGTGGATCAGGCAGATAGCCGAGGTGTTTAAATAGCTTCCTTCTCCTTTATCCTTTCAGAATAAAGTTCAAATTCATAATGAGCACGCCCTACCCTCCCAACATCACAGCCAAGAGATTATCGGATTGTCCAGTTCTTCCCAATCCCACCTCCTTAATTCAAGCTGCCCCACCCATCACTTTTCAAACTAACATTTACAGTTGATTCTTAGTCTCCCTGTATTCACCATTGCCCCCTACCTTGCGCAGTCTATTCTTGATTCTGACTTTTTAAACTTTCTATCAACTATCCTACCATGCCAGGATTATTTATATTAAACTTCCTAAAATTACTTAAATCAGGAATTCTATAAAATCATTAATTCATCTAAATAGTATTATCTCAAGAACTTTCATCCTCATGTTGATCTGCAGGAAACTTGCCCAACAGAGTGGGCTATCACCCAGGAAGTAATCCCACCAGGCTACAGGCAGTGAGGGTCTCCTGGTGTCCACGCAGAGCAAGCCAAATAAACAAGTGTGGCAATCACAGTCGTGAGAAGCACATTAGCAAGAAGCACCCCTGGGATGAAGTCTCTAGGGCCATACCTTTCCAGAGTGCACCCCTTGAAGCCTAGCAAGTCTCCAGGGAGCTCACTTGCCCACTGTAGGACTTCTCACATAGTGCCCACCAACACCCCCAACCCCTCACACTAAAATCAGCAAACACAAGTTGATTGTAAAATTTAACAATCTACTTTTATTAAATATTAGAATCCTAGTGAACACACAATTCCATGACTTCACATTATAAGAAATGATAGTTAAAAGCTAGTGAGCCACTTTGAAATATGTGTGGGTAAGAGTTTTGTATATCACCCGGTGTATGCATAGATGTGGATGATAATATGAAAACAAGTGACGCTAGCTGTGTTCTAGCCAAAAGTAGTAATGGGAGTTCTACTTTTTGCCAGTCCTCATTAAAAAAAAATAAAAGCCTGGATAATACAAACATAGGTATGAGAGCATATTTAGGCCTGTGTATTAAGTACAATGAAAGGAGACACAGTAATGTGGCATGTGTAGGTAATTAAAGTCTCCCTGTAGATGCTGAACTACAGGCATTTACAAGGTCCTCATAAAATCTGTAGTATGTGTTATACTTAAACCTAATATATAGCACAGCATATATATGCTATGTAAATGGTTATTAGTTAATCTCTATTTTTAAGGAAAACAAAAAGACTGTTTAGTACAGGTGCAGTGCTTAATAAAAACACATTGATCCATAGTTGGGTGAGCTAGTGGTTCTGGAACACACGGCTGTAGAAGGCTGGTTATCTATTTGTTTTTGGCAGCTCTGTAGTTCAAACCTGCAAGTTGGAGCAGGTGCTAATGTATATAGTCCTCTCCAGTGGGAAGCCTTGGATATGCAGATACGGCCTTACGATCAAGATTATTTTTAAATTTATTTTCTGTTGTTAAGGTCTAATTCGAAAGTCTTTGATGGATTGGAACTCAGAGATTCTCTGACTTTGCCTCCCAAGTATGGGATTAGAGGTGTATACCACTTTACCCAGTCTCTTGTACCTTTTAGTACAGTTAAGAAACATACAAGTAACTTTGTTGGGTTATGTAGTATCTTCCATTGAAAATTGTACATGTAGTTGTGACTTTTTCAGTCACTATATCTTTGATCTTTAATTATAGACTCAAACATTTAGCTATTTTAAGAGAAACATTTTCTATTGAAACTTGGTTTTGTGAAGATCAAAAGAAGTCAGTCACAAGGAGATTTAGAAAGTCACTGTATTCTTAATGTTATACTTTGATTAGAATATATACTATATTAACATACAAAAYGACAAGCAGGTATTCTAAATTGAAATGAATTTAACAAACACATGGATGTGGAAGACTGGTGATAAAAAGATTTTTAAAAACATTTCAGGTGAGACAAATGGGCCCATCTTGAGAACGTGTAAACTGTGTAGAGAAACCTTAAAGTTGGAAGTTGTGATTCTTAATCTGCAGGTCATTTGTTGACCCAAGAATGAATGATAATGTCGTGGAGCCAAGCATGGTAGTAGCATCCTGTAGGCTGAATCATGAGGCTTGGTAATTCTACATACATTCAGACAGACAGTTTGGTTGGGCAAGAACGATTTTATCAGGTTTATTAATGAGTGTTTATATGAGGTTGTTAATTTAGAATTAGCCTTATTTTAGATGTTATTTCTTTTTACCTAGGATAATGTTGTCTGTCTATCACCAAAACTGGCACAGAGCCTTGGAAATATGAGCCAGATATGTATTTGTATTCGAGTAACTAGTGCCATCCATCTCATAGACCCAAACACCCTACAAGGTAAGGTTTGGAATTAAATTTAGCTTTGGAACAAAATCTTAACAGTTTTGGCCTTATGGTAACAGTAATCGCTCAAGGTATTTATGTTGTTTAGTATCCACCCTATTTTTTTTTTTTTTTTGGAGACATGGTATCATGTAGCCTAGGCTGCCCTTGAACTCTWTATATTCAAGAATGACCTTCAGTTCCTGACCCTCTATCTCCCCAGCACTGGGATCACAGAAGTATGCCATGATACCAAGTCACATAGCACTGGAGATTGAGCCCAAGGCCTAGTTGATACTAGGCATGAACTTTTCCAAATAAGTTGTATCTCCAGTCCCAAATGTCATTCTTGATATTTTAGAAGACTAATAGTTAAAGTTTAGTATTTTAAAAATAATAGAATCATAAAGCATAGCCGGACGGTGGTGGCGCACGCCTTTAATCCCAGCACTCGGGAGGCAGAGGCAGGTGGGTTTCTGAGTTTGAGGCCAGCCTGGCCTACAGAGTGAGTTCCTGGACAGCCAGGGCTACACAGAGAAACCTGTCACAAACAAACAAACAAACAAACAACCCAAAAGAATTATAAAGCATTATATTCTTTCTCTTTTAAAGAAACAATTTTGTGAACTTTTAGATATTTCATACTTTTATTCTTTCATTTTTATGAAAAATTTCAGCTTAATGTAATTTTTGTCACTTAAGTCTTTTGCCAAGTCTCTGCGTGCCTGTGCACAAGCATTGAACCCAGACCAGAGCCTGTGCCTGTTAGGCAGGGACTCTGCTGTTTTAACTTTTAACTAAGTTTTAACTAAGTTTTGGTTTTTAAATAGCTATTTTAAATTTGGGGACATTTGAGCTGGGATTCATTGGGATGTGTAAGTTAAATTAGAATTTTTTTTCTTTTCTTTTTTTTTTTTTTTTGGTTTTTTGGAGACAGGGTTTCTCTGTGTAGCCTTGGCTGTCCTGGAACTCACTCTGTAGACCAGGCTGGCCTCGAACTCAGAAATCTACCTGCCTCTGCCTCCCAAGTGCTGGGATTGCAGGCGTGCGCCACCACCACCCGGCTGGAATTTTAACTTTTTATCATTATTATGGGCCATTTCTGGGATATCTTTATATAAATCATTTTTTTAAAAAAGGAAGACTGCATAGTGATTAGAAGTTTTGGTATTTGTCTCCATCTTTTTCTTGTTTCTTATCAATTTCTGTTATTTTGCTATTTTTCAAAAACCCAGTGATTATATCAATAACTAAGGTCCGTTTGAAGTAATAAGAAATTATCTGTAGAATGCAGAAAAGGGCATTCTTATCCGTTAGACAAAAGTAGGCTTTGTGTCTTATAACCTAAGCAGCTAGGGTGACTAATAACTTTCTGCCATAAAATTCCAGCAAATGAAATCACCATCAAACTGACTGAGTTTGGTCTGTGGCATTCAGATTGTAGTAACAAAATAAGATGTAATATTTTTTGACACCTGACATTTCCCTTGTGCCCTGGGGGGTTTGGAGCTCGTGTATGGAGATCAATGCTGACTTACCGTGACTTCAGTTCTTGTTGTCCAGTTACTTCCTGCTTGCTAGCTACATATTTCTGGTTAACATAGTAGATGACTTGAAATTTCTCAGTTATCTTGTTTTGAGCGTTCTGTTTATTTTAGTTGCAGATATTGATGGAAACACTTTCTGGAGTCATCCTTTCAATAGTTTATGCCATCCTAAACAGCTCGAAGAGTTTATTGTGATAGAATGCAGTGTAGTCCGAGATCTGAAGCGAAGCGCAGGAGCTGGAGTGATATCCAAAAAGGTAAGCAGCATTTACCCGCTTTTACTCATTTTGTGACAGTATTGTTTCAGTTCTTTTAAAAATTTTGGTTTTTAATTGTTGTTAATTATAAATTGTGGAAACCAGCTACAGTAAAACACCCATGAAGTTAGTTAGTGAGGGGCCAGAGAGATCACTCAGCAGGTAAAAGTGACCTCTGATGGCCTGAATCGAATCCCTGAAATCCACATTACAAAGTTTTCCTCTGACCTCCAAGGTGTGCTGTGTGCCGTGTCATGTGCCAGCGTCCTGTCATAACATTAAACACACACACACACACACACACACACGTAAGAAATAAAAATTTTTTTAAAATGGAGTCATAGCAGGGTGTGATAGTGCATCCCATTAATCCCAATACTCAGGAGCTCTGAGTTTGAGACCAGCCTGGACTACGTGTCTAGTACCAGACTGACACCCCGGCTCACAAAAAATAAAATTTAAAAGTGGACTCATTGTGGTAAGGTTGCTGGACTAGACTACAGTCTGATAATTTTTTTTCCTTTTGTTATAGGAAAAGGCCTTTTTTTTTCATTAAAAAATGTTTAAAGTTTCTCCTTTATTTTGTTAGAGGAGAACCAAGTCATGATCTCTTGACTTCCAGATCATTACTAACTATGGAATCATCCATAGATATTTGTGCATCGTAGAGATCCTTTTGAGTTAATCAGATTATAACTATAAGAACTACATTTGGTCTATGAATAGATTTCTTTTTTTTGTCTTATAAGTGTTTTGAGGTTTTTTTCAGACTAGTATCTAGGTGGGGAACACACATTAAGTTATATGAATGTTGTAATTCTTAAATCTTTTCTTCAGTGATAATGCCTTCCTGTCTTGTTCTGATACCAACAACTTCTTAACCTGAAAGTGCACATATTTTGTAGAATATGCTACCTTCTGGATTTCTATTACTGTTAGTTTATAATGCTATTTGATTTCATTTATTGTATTTTCTCTAAATTAAAAGGGCATATACATTTTGGTAAACTAAATATATATATATTTAGACAGGATATATATATATATATATGTCTCTCTCTCTATATATATGTCTCTATATATAGGTGTGTGTGTGTGTGTGTGTGTGTGTGTGTGTGTGTGTGTGTGTGTGTGTGTGTGTGTAGACAGGGTTTTTCTGCGTAGCCCTGGCTGTCCTGGAACTCACTCTGTAGACCAGGCTTGCCTTGAACTCAGAAATCTGCCTGCTTCTGCCTCCTAAGTGCTAGGATTAAAGGCATGTGCCACCACTGCCCGGCAAACTAAAATATTTTATGAGTGTTTAAGAGATGAATATTTTTAATTTTATTTGGGGAGGGGGAGCTGCACATGCGCACATTAGTACACGTAAACCTTAGAAGGCAGTTTGGAGGAGTTGCACCAGAGGATCAACCTCCGACCACCAGACTTGTTGCAGTAGTCTGTCCACTGAGCTCTCCAGCCCACCGGGGTGTGTGCCTGTGTTTCAGTGTCAGCCTTTGGGTGAAATTCATAGGTTTTTCTGAATCTTGTTTTTTTTCTTTTTTAAGTCTTGGATCTTACAGGCATTTATTTGACTGTTTTCTTGCTTTAG
>BDUI01000001.1:1453229-1477718 GCA_002335545.1 Apodemus speciosus | reverse complement strand
CTACGCAGAGAAACCCTGTCTCGAAAAAACCAAAAACAAAAAAAAAAAAAGAGAGATATTATTCAAGCTCAGCAATTATTTCCTGGGTCATAGTCTTTATAATTATAGTGTTGCTGTAAATAATTTAGTTAAAAAGTTGAAGTATAAGAAACAGTTACCTTGTGAATATCACAGGTAGATGATTTGCTTATGTCTTAAGCCTAAAAAACTAGTGCATTCACAATAGTTATTACTTTTCAGATAGTGAGCAAAAGTGAAAATCTTTTTTAAAACAATGTTTATTGACTGATTGTGGCCTTAATTCTCTCTCTCTGTGTGTGTGTGTGTGTGTGTAGTTGTGTGCACATGTGTCTGTGTGTGGCCTGCATTTGTTTTTGTTTTGAGATTTTTATTTTTATGTGTATGAGTGTTTGTCTCAATTTATATCTGTGCACCATGTGCATATAGTGCCCATTGAGGCCAGAAAAAGGCACCTGGTGTTCTAGGACTACAGTTACAGTTTCATTGTCTTAGATTCAACGTCGCCATAATACAGCAGTTGTATAATATTGCAAGGAAATTTGTTTTCCAGCTTACCCACTTAATTAACATCCATATTTGAGAATAGTGTAATTCTTAGTATAGTGCTCAAAGTTTCTTTTTCTTACAGGCAATATCAAGATTTTCTTGAAGATCTTGAAGAAGATGAGGCAATTAGAAAAAATGTCAACATTTACAGAGGTTGGTATTTTAGGAATATTGAAGTCATGTTGTAGATAGTATCAGTGAGGGTGTTTGATGTTTTAAAACTTTGGTTTTCATAAGTGACTTCCATTTGTCTTATAAACTGTTGTAGTTGGACTTTTACCTAACAGATTATAAAGAGCAGTAAGATTTATTAAATGTTGTTTGATATATATATATATATATACATACATACATACATACATACATACATATATATATACATATATATATACATATACATACATATATATATATATATATATATATATGATGCAGTTGTTTCTTAACCTGGTCCTGTACGTTGCTAGCTCTTGTACATTTAATTTGCTCTTTAGTCAGTATTTGAAAACTTGCTGTAGATAAGAGTGGAGAGCTTCCACTACAGCGCGATTGCTCAGTAGTGATTATGGTAGTTGTTGTGTGCATTTCCATATTTGTTTATGGGACCAATTAATGTCTGCTTCCTTAGATGCAACCATCCCTGTGGAAAGTGACACAGATGATGAAGGAGCACCCCGAATTAGTCTGGCTGAGATGCTTGAAGACCTTCAAATTTCTCAAGATGCCACTGGTGAAGAAGGTGCATCAATGATGTCATGATGAGTCAGATGCTGTTTGCATATCTGTGGCCTTGGGAAGTTGCCAAAAACCTTTATTGTTTTTTTTTGTTTTGTTTTTTTGTTCTTTGCCAGATGTTTGTTTTTAATGAATTGGCCATTAGATTTACAAGTTTCTGAAAATGGCCAACAGACTATAGAAAGACATTTCTTTAGGTTCCTGCTTGAAACCAACAGCTTCAGTAAACTGCTGGCCTTGAGTCAGGGCCAGCCTTTCTTGTATACTGCATGTATTCCCTTATATTTTGAAAGGAAAAAGTTGACCTTGAACTTGAATAAATTGCTATTTTGATTGTTCACTTAAAGTGTTGTAAAGGTTTCATAATTTGATTGATAGGTTATAAGCGATTAGATGGAATATAATTGTGACTGATATTTAGGCCACCTTATGTATGCAGTTTTATTGGCTTTATTATTAATATAGTATTATAACATAGATAATAATGTAGTATTTTCATTACTATAGTGTTGGATTTAGGTGACTAAAATTTAGGATTCCTTGAGTATTAACCAAATATTGGAGTATAAACCAACCTCTTACATTGGATTTATTTTGATTGCCCTATAAACATATAAAATATGTTTTTAATTAACATTTTTAAAGAATCCAAAAAGGATATCTTACAGAGTGATCTATGTTTGGCTTTGTCATCTTTTCCTGTGACTAGGTTATGTCCTTTTGGCAGTGCCACTCAAGTGATGCCAGCCATGGTGCATTATCATAGGATGCGTGTGCTGCCATGAGTCCAGACGCTCCCAAACTTTGCATTGTTTTCTGGCTTCTTGTTCTGAGGACAAGCTCTTTTTCCATGGAGAATTGTGTGTTCGTTCATTTTTTTAAAATATTATTGTGGACTTTTAAGTCACCCCACAAAATGTAGTATGGTTTAATTATGTAGAATCATTATTATTACTTGCTCTTTTAAAAATAATAATAAAAAAAGATTTATTTTCTGTATGTGAGTGCACTGTAGCTGTCTTCAGACACGCCAGAAGAGGGCATCAGATCCCATTACAGAGGTTGTGAGCCACCATGTGGGTGCTGGGAATTGAACTCAGGACCTCTGGAATAGCAGTCAGTGCTCTTAACCGCTGAGCCATCCTCCAACCCTAGTACTTGCTCTTTTAAAAGTTCATTTTCAACATATAGTCAAATTCACTCTTTGATATATCTGAAGTTTTAACATGTGCAGATTATATAATCACAATCAAAATTCAGGTCAGCTTTAATACACAAGTAATCCTCATTCTTTGTTTTTAAATTTTTTCTCTATTTTCTTAGCAATATCTAATCTGGTTTCTGAACTTAGTTTGCTTCTCCTAAGTAAATGAGTGACATCACACAGTATGTGGGTTTTTTTCTTACTTTGGATTCTTTCACTTAGCCTAGTTTCTTGAGATCCACCCCAAGTTAAATATATCCAGCATTTCCTTTTATTTCTGATACTACACTATATAGTTGGACCCATTCCTCTGTCAAGACATATTTGCTTTTAGCTTTCGATCTTAAAACTGCTATTAACATTTCTGTACATGTTTTTGGGGTTGGTTTGCTTTTGCTTTTTCCCTTAGTAAAGAACTAGAAGTTGAAAGTGAGCCCGTAGATACACTTTAGTGGTACTATACTTAGCATGTGTGAAGCCCAGGCTTTGATTCCCAGCACGAGAAAAACAATAGCAACTTAGAATGGGATTGTTACATCCTATAGCGAATGAATATTTAATCTTACTTTACCAAAGTACCTGTGCCATTGGGTTTTCAGACGAGCAGTGGATGAGTTTCAGTACTCTGTATCCTTGTCAGTGTTTTAAGATAAGCTTCATAAGTAAAGATGGTATCTTTTGTGACCTTTTTTGAGTGTATATGTGATAATGAGGACTGGTTCAGGGCTGCGTACTTTCGGCAAGTAGTCCAGCATTGAGCTACCTTTCCAGCCCTCTTTTTGTGATTTTTATGGATATTTTCTTAGTTCTATCTTTTCTTTTTTTTTAATTTTTAATTTTATTATAGTCAACACAATATATATTTTTAAACCAATTATAACAATGATGGACATGTTATTAAATGAACATAAAAATATGAGGTCGTTTTATTTGTTTTGTTTGTAGTAGAGCTTAAAATCTTGGACTTATTGTGGTATAAACTCAAAATAAGAACAATTTTTAGACATTGGAGTTCACTGTAATAAGGCTGTACTACAATGTCCCTCATCACCGAAGGACTTTACCTCCATAGCAGCTAAGCTAAGAGCTGACAGTTCTGCTGCGCCAAGGAATTAATTGTAGGCGCAATTTTGGATACAGAATATCTGCTATGGTCAAAGCTATTTAACTTGAGTGATTGTCATCATTCTCAGCCCACAGGGAACAGGTTAAATTACTTAAGAAATGGTGTGTGTATTAAGATGGTTTATCCATGAAGTCATTCATCAACTGTTTCAGTGAACAATGGTTCTGCTTGGAGGGTGGCACAGACATTAGGTGAGGGTAAGATTCTGGTTCGTTGGCTCTGATGATTTTGAAAAGGATTCATCTCAGAAAAGGAGTAACTTGTAAGGTCATCTTCAAAATTGATGCAATAATTTTAAATATCAAGCAAAACATTTAGGCTCTTTGTTGTTTTTACAAGCCACCTCCCAAATTAATTATGTTTCTTTTGGCTCTACAAATAACTTTAAAATATGTAAGCTGTTTTGAAAACCGTAGTATAGTGTAAAAACATCAAATAAACAATCTTACTAATAGGCCGAGATAGGAGAAGCATGATTTCAAGACCATTATATGGTACACAGCAGACACTGTCACGTGCAAACAAGCAGAAAGTGTATATGGATTGTACAATATTGGACCTATTTTTCCAATTACCAAATTAGAGAGACAGCCAAGAAATTTCCAATTCCTTCTATTTTTGAATTTCAATCTATTAGGATAGGTTGGTAATATTAATTTTCCTATTAAGAGATATTAAGGAAAAGTGATTGTTACTTCCTGTTATTTTTCTTGTTAGGGGTGGAATTATGTTGTACTTTCTTGCTTTTTCTAGGTGTAGTTTCCCTCACTATGTTGGTGTTTTCCATCTGTTATCCTTTGTGGGGCTGGACTTGTAGAAAGATAATTGTGTAAATTTGGTTTTGTCATGGAATATCTTGTTTTCTACGTCTATGGTAATTGAGAGTTTTGCTGGGTAGTAGCCTGAGTTGGCATTTGTATTCTCTTAGGGTCTGCATGACATCTGCTCAGGATCTTGCTTTCATAGTCTCTGGTGAGAAGTCTGGTGTAATTCTGATAGGTCTGTCTTTATATGTTACTTTACCTTTTCCTCTTACTGCTTTTAATACTCTTTCTTTGTTTGGTGCATTTGGTGTTTTGATTATTATGTGACAGGAGGTATTTCTTTTCTGGTCCAGTCTGTTTGGAGTTCTATAGGCTTCTTGTATGTTCATGGGCATCTCTTTCTTTAGGTTAGGGAATTTTTTTTCTATAATTTTGTTGATATTTACTGGCCCTTTAAGTTGGAATCTTCACTCTCTTCTATACCTGTTATCCTTAGATTTGGTCTTCTCATTGTGTCCTGGATTTCTTGGATGTTTTGGGCTAGGAGCTTTTGCTTTTTGCTTTTTCTTTGACTGTTGTGTCAATGCTTTCTTTGGTATCTTCTGCATCTGAGATTCTCACTTCTATCTCTTGTATTCTTTTGGGGATGCTATGACTTCTGATGTCTTTCCTAGGTTTTCTATCTCCAGTGTATGTATATATGTGTATATACACATATTTTCCTAAATGTAGCCAGCTCTGTCCTTGCATGTATGTTTTCAGGGCTGCTGTTTGGCACTGGACAGTTGACGTGCTCTTCCCTGGGGAACACTGCATCTCCTGTTCCCAACATAGCTCAGTTGTTTGTAGTTCCTTTTCTCTATTTTTTTTTTTAAAGTTTTCATCTTAATGCAGGATGCTGTGAAAAATATTATAGACCAGGCCACATAAACATGTAAACTTTGGTGCTTCTGGAGGCGAGAAAGTCAAGATTAGGACTCCATTATGGTTGTGCTCTGGGGAGGCTTTATAGCTTTGCAAAGGTTCTTGCTGAGTCCTCACAGGCACAGAGCAAGCCCCTCTGAGTCAGCTCGGAGCACTAATTTCTTGATAAGGGAGCTATCATCATGACCTAATTACTAATTAATCTCTGTAAAACCCCACCTAAAATGCTGTAACATAAGGATTAGATTTCATTGTGTAAGTTTGGAGAATGTACACTCATCCCTAGCAGTTGTTTGCTCTTACTGCTGCACGGTCAGTTTTTTAATTTAATGCTGAACTGACCAGTGGATGCCCCTTCAAGGTAGACTCTGATTTTTTTTGTTTTTTTGACATCTGTCTTTTTGCAATATAAAATGGGGTTCTGTTTTGGATTTCTTTTGATCGGGACCTACATCACATTCGTGCCTTACTTGGCTTTATGAGACACTGCTGATACTTAGAAATGGTCCAGTTCTCAGTTGACCCACCGTTTGAAGGAATCATGAAAAGTTTCATAAAAATGACATATGTAAGAGTCGATCATTCTCAGCTTCTCAGTTTGTCACATGGTAAGYTTTTTGTTTGTTTGTGACAGGGTCTTCCTGTGTAACTTGGGATAGAGATCCACCTTTGCCTCCCAAGTGCTGGGGTTAAAGATCTGCACCACCATGCCTCGCCTTTTGTCACATGTTCAAATAACATGACCAGTTCCAAGAAGGCGGGCCTTGATGAGATCTGTCTAGATATCTCTTACTGTAAAGTAGTGTGATGAAAATTCTCAGTGAATTTTAATGATGTTGAGGCTAGGGAAGAGGCATAATTTTAAATGACTAAGCTCTTAGGGGTGGTGTAGTCTGGGTAGCCACATTTCTCTAGCAGGGCTGCTTGCTTTTAATGTGCTGGGGTTGGCACATCAGGTATGCTTCTCAGACATTGCTGTCTTTCAGTTTCATATAAGTTGGTACCTATAACTTCTTCACAGTACTTCAAGTAATATGCATTAGTACTAGTTTATGAAGTGTGAAATAAGCAGTTCTAGGCAGGGTTTGTGATGCAGATAGAGAAATAATAGGGTATAGATCAGTGGTATAGCACCTGTCTAACGTGCTTGAAGGCCCTAGGTTCAGTCCACACTACCACAAGACAGAAAAAGAAACCATTTTTTTTTTTTTGAGTTATCTTACCTTCTACTTTTTGAGTATCTGGTGTGTGTGTGTGTGTGTGTGTGTGTGTGTGTGTGTGTGTGTGTGGCTTGTATTTTGCTAGGGATCAAACTCAGGGCCTTAAGCATACTAGACAAATTTCTGTAATTTTCTGTACTCTTCTGATTGGCATAATATGTTTGTACTGAGCATTTTCTTTCATTTTGGAATTACAAAATGCCAGTGCTTGTCTTGTGTATTTACCCACTAGAGTCAGCGATTGTCCTTAGATCTTACTATACTTACTGGAAAACAGTTCAATAAACCATTATCTAGGCAATAGGCGTACAAGAATCCACTTGAATATGCATATACCCCTGTTCTAATAACACACCTGGCATCCTAAGACTATCATCTGCACGTGTACACACACAGACTACACCTTGCAACCTAAGCCCCTTACTCCACACTCCATTCTAAACAGTGGGATACCTGCCTCCTACCCTTAACAACCATCAAATATAGACATCTCATTCAGTCATATTTCCAGTTTCCTGATGTTTGCCTTTCCTTGCTAAACAAGTTTCACTTTGATGTAGGTAACAGTCATATGTTCTTTTTGTTAAGATTTATGTCTTATTAGGTAGGACCACTGACATTTGAAATTTAGATTTTCAAATAGTACAGAAAGGCCTTTGTATTATATATTGTTAAGAATGTAGCTGGATTTACCAACCCTACATCTGACAGTGGCCTAATATCCAAGATATACAAAGAACTCAAGAAGGTAGACTCCAGAGAGCCAAATAACCCTATTAAAAAATGGGGTACAGAGCTAAACAAAGAATTTTCACCTGAGGAATATCGAATGGCTGAGAAGCACCTAAAGAAATGTTCAACATCCTTAGTCATCAGAGAAATGCAAATCAAAACAACCCTGAGATTTCACCTCTTACCAGTCAGAATGGCTAAGATCAAAAACTCAGGAGAAAACAGGTGCTGGTGAGGATGTGGAGAAAGAGGAACACTCCTCCACTCCTGGTGGGATTGCAAGCTGGTACAACCACTCTGGAAATCAGTCTGGCGGTTCCTCAGAAAACTGGGCATGACACTACCAGAGGACCCTGTTATACCACTCTTGGGCATATACCCAGAGGATTCCCCAGCGTGTAATAAGGACACATGCTCCATTATGTTCATAGCAGCCCTATTTATAATAGCCAGAAGCTGGAAAACCCAGATGTCCCTCAACGGAGGAATGGATACAGAAAATGTGGTATATTTACACTATGTAATACTACTCAGCTATTAAAAACAATGAATTCACGAAATTCTTAGGTAAGTGGATGGAACTGGAGAATGTCATTCTGAGTGAGGTGACCCAGTCACAAAAGAACACTCATGGTATGCATTTACTGATAAGAGGATATTAGCCCAGAAGCTCGGAATACCCAAGAAACAATTCACATATCAAATGATGGCCAAGAAGAAGGAAGGAGAAGCCCCTGGTCCTGGAAAGACTCAGTGCAGCAGTGTAGGGGAATACCAGAACAGGGAAGTGGGAAGGGGTGGATGGGGGAACAGGGGAAGGGAAGAGGGCTGATGGGACTTACGGGGAAGGGGGAATCCAGGAAAGGGGAAATCATTTGAAATGTAAATAAAGAATATATCGAATAAAAAAACAAACAAATAACAACAAAGAATGTAGCTGGACAGCTGAGATTCCCAGTGGTTAGAGAATTGGCTGCTTTTCCAGAGAGGACCCTGTACTTCCAGGTCCAGATCTGTTTCCCTTTTCTGGGCATCAGGTTTACATGTGGCACACAGACGTATATGCCAGCTAAACACCCGTATACAAAATAAAAAAATAAAAGTAGTTGAGAAGCCAGGCGCAGTGGTGCACACCTTAAATCCCATCCTGGGGAGGCCAAGGCAGGCAGATCTTTGAGTTCCAGGGTGATCTATAGTCTGTATAGCTCGTTCAGGCCAGCCAGCTGTTAAGCTGGTACAACAGACAAAATGTTGAGGGCTGGTATGTCCTGAATTAATTCCCTGGGACCCACATGTTGAAAAGTTAACTCTGATTACGGAAATATGCATAATAAAAAATGGTTGGGTATTGCTTGCATAATTTGAATTTTCATGTGTGTTACCATGCTGTCTTGCTGAATACCACTGCCTAGTGCTTTATAAGTAATTTGAAACATTCACAGTTTGTATTAAAATGAAGTATATAGCCTCTGAGTAAGTGAATGGTGTGGATTTTGGCCTTCTGAAACTACAATAATGAAATATGTTACCAAATAATAGAAATGTTTTCCTACGTTTTGTTTTCAAGTGAAGCCCCTGTTAGGCAATGGTTTTAGGGTTAGTTAGAATGTCCACCAGGTGGCAGTAGTGACCGCCTTTTGATACTGAAAGGCACAACCAACCAGACTTCAAGAAACACTGGGGTTTGCAGCGCCATTGGAGGAACAAAGATACGAGCCGCCCAGTACTCCCAGAGCTCCCAGGGACAAAACCATCAACCAGATAGTACACATGGTGTTACCCATGGCTCCAGACGCACAGGCAGCAGAGGATGGCCTTGTTGGACATCAAAGGGAGGAGAGGCCCTTGGTCCTGGATGGGTTGGTCCTGGAAAGGCTAAATGCAGCAGTGTAGGGGGATACCAGGATAGGGAAGTGGGAGAGGGATGAATGGGGAACAGGGGGAGGGAAGAGGGCTTATGGGATTTTCTTCTCATGGTGGTGGTGAGGGACCAGGAAAGGGGAAATCATTTGAAATATAAATAAAGAATATATCTAATTAAAAAAGAAAGAAGCACCGTGTGAGGCTTCATCCTGGAGGAGCCTTCCCCGTGGCCTGCGGCTAACACGCTCACTCGACCCCTCTGATCTCATGAGTCCCCGCCACTTGAAGTAGGGATCAGGAATTTTCACTAGCCTAGGCTTCGGACACTGGGGCTTTTTAGATTTTTTTTCTTAGTGACTTTGGGGTTATAACTTAAAGCTAGGTTTGGAAGAAAAAATGGAAAGTGTAGATTATTCAATTCAGGTTTGTCTTTGTATTTATATAAACTCTACAGGTTTACAGAAAAATTGGAAATAAACATTTTACTGCTTAATTTCATATGCTAAATTGATGATAATGTTGTTTACCTAATTTACTAGACAATTTACTGATCTATATAATATGTAAGTCCTCTGTCTTCATCGGATAGGACCATAAAGATGGCCCTTGAAAAGATAAGTTCATTAGGAATCAATATGTCCTAGGATCATGAAAACTGACTTCAGTCTCTTGCACGCCGATTAATAAGTCAGAAAGTCACGGAGCATCCATGACACCAGCGGGAACCACAGGAACTGTGATTACCCTCGAGAGATTGCCCTCTGCTGACCGTTAGAGTCTCCACTCATGAGAAATAAACCTCCAGATTCTTGTGGTCGCTGTTCGCTTACAGCTGGTCCTCTATAATTTAATTGATGGCTACACGTTCAGAAATCATACCCACATCTTCCAAGTGTGGCTGTGGGGCAGTAGTCCTCCAAGAGGCTACTTTGGTGGGGGAAGTGGGGGGAAGGAATTGGAGTTAAAAAAAAAGTAGTTTTGTCTTGGCATCTTTTCAGCTCCTGTTGTCACATTAAAGGCACTCTGAGGCCCCCGCCGAAGAAAGGCACTGCTCCCTCAGGAACATTTATTTTACTGTGATGACACGTCACAGTGGCTTGGAAACCTCAGGTAGATGCTGGGTAGCATAGGGTCCCAAGAAGAGGCTCATAAAAACAAGTGTTACCTTTCCCCTTTGATTCTAGCTCGCCTTGGAAGTCTTGTAGCAGTATGGAATTAAGATTGCCATCTGAGTCTGCTTACATTTAAATATAGAGTAATTGAGATTTTATATAGCTGCAAGATAATGATGATGAAAATCGAGTAAAGGCTTTCATTTTGCTTGGAACTTTATCTAGAGTCGCTCCCTACCCCCAGCCCCGCTGCTGGCACACGAGTGGCTGATGGAGGCTGGCTGTGTAGCTTAGGTGACATTTGTAGCTGTCACCTTCATGATGATACTCAGTACAGATGAAGCAAGATGACTAGAACCGTTGCTACCCTTCGTTTATTTTGGAAGTTAGACTGATGTAGAGTGTACTTGATTTTTATTTCAGGGTAGTAATTGAGGTGTTAAAAGCCACTGTCTGCAAGGGTGCTTTGGGCCTGATAACTCTGGGAGATAGTATATTTAAAAGTCTAGAGAATTCTCCCTAGCTAAATTTATAATAGAACATGTTATTTGATGCCAAGTTTTGTTAAGACATTCCCTGGGTTTTCCTTTGCCCCTTTGACTGTAGTATAAATTTATTACCCATCCACCATGGGACCTACCCATAGTTTCAAACTTGGACTGCAGACTGGCAGAGACTAGGTGGATGGGAGATTCAGAATAGGTGGAGTTTGGACAAAGCAAAGCCACAACTGGAATACCTTGTAGGGAAGGGTGGCACACGCCATGTCTTAAGGTATAGGACGAGTGCTTGGAAAGCGGGGGACCAGCGGACAAGCACTGAGCAAGCATCTCTCCTCCTCTCCCGCTTCCGCTTCCTTTCCCCTCCCTCTGCTCCCAGTGTCTTCACCCAGGCTGCTCTCAGATTTGTAGTGAAACACTACACCCAGCCCCTTTCCCTTCAGCTTTGCATAATTAATATACTGTTCAGGTAAGTAGATACTTTGTTGGGAGAGGTGGCCTTCTGGCTTTCTCATGTGCCCATAGCTTCTTACTGGGTATGCATGGATAGACTCACTCTCATTCGGACTTTGTCTCAGTCTGGAGCTTATAGATTACTTAAGTGCTGTAGGTCAGAGAATCCCCTGGTTTATGTCTACACCAATGTGTGCATACCAGCCTGGGTCTCCAGGGAACCTACGTTCTCTGGTCACCTACTGAACTGGAGGAGATGGGTAGGAGACTTGTCACTCTAGAGCCTCAGTTCTAGATCCTCCCTGACTCAGGATTCTGAAAACACAGCCAGACTAGGTCACCAGGACTCACCCAGAGCACCTTGGGAATCCCTTGAGGAGTCCTGGAGTGAGGAGGCACAGGTCAGCTGAGCTTCGTGAGTCATTAGTTGGCCCTCAGGGAAGGCTGGTGAAGAGGCCACTTGCTCCTCGTCACTGCCCCTCTGGTTCCGATAGGGCCTCTTTGGTGGATTTTGGACGTTTTGTGGTAGAAGGCAGTGGTCAGCAATTGGCCTCGAGAAACATCAGGCAGCTTTCTTTTTGAATCAAGGGCTGGCCGTTAGTCTTAGTAATGAGGTCAGTTTTGTTCATTTTAAATGTCCCCAACCCTAAGACACTTCTGTTTCAAGTCCCAGCTCAACTGTCACTTTTTCCTATAAGTTCTCAATTTTAATAAAAAAATTATGCTATGAAGCATTGCCCGGGTGTCATAGCATTTTATGTGTATTGCTGATCAACCCCACAAACATCTAAAATGTGTCTGCTATATGTTTTAAAGGAGCTATAAACTTACCAAGAGTAAAAGTTGCTTTCCTCTTCTGTGCGTGTGTGAGAGAGACAGAGGTCAACTTTCAGAGTGATTTGTCAGGCACCATTCATCCTGTGTTTTGAAATGGGGGTCTTTCATTGGCCTAGAGCCCACGGAGTAGGCTAGGCTAGCTGGCCAGTAAGCACCAGAGGTCCGTCTGTCTGTCTTGTCTAGCACTGGCATTACAAACAAGTATCAGTATGCCTGCGTTTATGAATTTGGGGTTCTGTGGATGGAACCCTGGTGGCACGCGCTTCCCATTATGAGTAGAATAACAGGCTTACTAACTCCCTTTCCTCAGAGGACAGCAAGTTGAAGACCAAAGGCTGCTACTGTCCTAAGTCATTATTTCAACAATATCTTGAAAGTCCTAAGTATGAATAAGACACCCGTGTTTCTTACCCTCACCCAGCACACAGACCTCTCCACTTTCATATTTGTCTCCTCAGTTCATCTCACTGTTTCTGATAAGGCAACTGCTTAGCAGGTGATGGCGAGCTGAGCTGGGACCTTCATGCGTGCTCACCTGACAGGTGYTGCTGCTGCTGCAGGCCTTCAGCCGCGAGCAGAAGGCACCTGCTCCGCCACACCCGGCACGACTGTCTACAGCTAATGCTCCCCGATGGCTTGGGATTGGAAGGAGCCCAGCAGTGGCCTTGGGTACCTACCTAGGCACAGTTTAGGTGCTAGGAACATGGGTTGGGTGATCTGGAGTAGGTTCCCAGGGCAGATCAGACCAAGGGCGAAGGAGGATCATGTGTGTTTTTTTTTTTAAAGTCATGTTTATTTATTTGCAGTCCAATGGGATAGGGAATGAGGGGCAGTTTTCAAAGTTCAGACAGGGAGGGAACGTAAGGTTGTAGGGATGAAGCCAAAGCTTGGATAGACAGGGAGAAGAGGGAGAGGGACAGAGAGGGAGGGAGGGAGGGAGGGAGGAAGACAGACACAGCAACAGAGAGGGAGGGAGGGAGGGAGGAAAGGAGGGAGGGAGACACACACATGGAGGGGTTCTAGGCTGATTAGGGTCTTAATACGGAGTTCACACTAGCCTGTAACTGGTGATCCTCCTGCCTCAGATGCCTGTGTGCTGGGATTGTAAGATGTGCCAACATGCCCAGCTCAGAGCTGGTTCTGTGAATTGCTCAGCTTGCTTATTAAAGATGGAATGATGTCTATTTTTGTGTACTGACCCTTCCTTTAAAAAAAAAAGTCTTCTTAAATGTATTCTTGCCTGGCTATAGGCTAAGAACCTGTAGTCCACTATGAGAGGGGAATTGCATCTTTTTAAAAGAATAGAGTCGGGAGAACTTGACTCTACTTAGAAACTGGGAAGACTTGAGTGATGGCCTCCATCACTCAAATGGGAAAGGCCCAAGCCTGTGAGAGCTAAAAGGGTGGGCAGGCTGTGAGGGCTTTGCAACAGGCAGAGTTCAGAAATCTGTGCTCACTCCCAGCCAGCAATCTAGAGTACACAGAACCCACGGGGAAGCCTGTGTTCTGGCCACAGCTCACACAAATGAAGGTGACAGTGACAGAGTATGGAGCCGAATGCAGCTTCATACTTAATATTTCCTCCTTCTGCACATCTTAAAAATAGGATTTATTGGGAAACTATTCCAGACTCATGTACTCGGACGTGGGAAAGCTCACGGCTTCTTAAACCCTGTATCTGGCAAGGGAAATGTAGGCACAAATGGCCACTGCACATGAATTGGCTTTGGGACTGACTGGGCGAGCGTCCCAGTTCCACCTGCGCTCTGACTCACTCTGTCTGCCTTTGATACCCTTTCTGGGGCACGTTTTCTGTTCTGCTAGATTGCTCCTCACTGGCTGAAAAGATGCCCTCTCACCTTGGCCTGTGAAGGCATGTACCTCTCATTAATAATCAGGAGCCCTGCCTCCCCTGGCGCCTCTTCAGAACATGCACCTTTCTGAGTTCCTGTATTTCACACTGGGGAGCCTGGGATTCTGAGTGTCTCTGAGGTGCCTGGTGTATAAGGTGCCAGGGACTGGCGGCCCTGCCTTGGTCGGGTGTCCTGGCTGCTTAGACCAGCTGCACAAAGAATTGGCAGCTCTTTATTAATACAGTTTTCTTACTTCTCTGTATTTGTTTAAAAACAAACAAACAAACAAACAAACAAACAAGTACACTTAAGCCGGGCATGGTGGAATATGCCTTTATTCCAGCCCACAGGAGGCAAAGGCAGGAAGATCTCTGAGTTCGAGGCCAGGCTGATCTAATAATAATAGAGAGACCCTGTCTCAAAAACACCAATTCTGAGTAATTCTAGCCCCGCCCTTGTAGGAAGTGATCATAACTCACTGATTCTAAGCTCACTGGAAGACTGAAAAATGGTTTCTGCCTCCAGAAATCATAACCTGATTTGCTTTTCTCATCACTACATTCTCTAAAACTTCCAAAGTCTTTTTGGAGTTGTTACTGCAGGCCGGAAAAGGCTAGGAATGTTCTGGGTCACCGTCTGAATGCCGTTCCTGGAGGTATGCAAAGGGTCGCCTGTAATCGGCTGTGAAGTGGCACATCTATTGTTGACTCTCTCACTCCTTCACTCGTCCGTGAGGCTTTACTCTCTCAGACTGCTGCTTTAGCTGTTAGGAATAGAAAAGTATACAAGATAGAAACAGCTCTCATTTAATGGAAGAAGGTAGATAATGTTCTGGGGGTATTTATCAGAGAAGACTGCTCGGACACAGTTTAAGCTGATAAAAAGTCTTTATTAGCCAACCGATGACCACACTGGGTGGTTGGGACCTCAGGGTAGACCTGAGCCTTTCTCAGGGTGAGCTCTTAAGCACAAAACACATGTTTTGGGTGGACATACTTCAGTTAGCAAGAACAGTTAGCCAGAAGCAGAATAACAGAAGCCAGACAGCAAGGTCAGTACATTTAGAGAGTTTCCCAGAACTATGGATTTTGATGGTTTCGGTATTTGTTTTAGTTTTACAGGTGGTACTGTCTCCGTGCTGAGTTTTGTGTCCTGAGTGGTACTTCCATCATGGAGTCAGTAGTGCTAAGGTCTGGGGGCCTTGTTTCAGATAAAACGAAGAAAGCAGAGCAGTTGCTTACTAGAATATGAGAAGTGCTATAGAGAAAAGAGAGTCAGGGCAGGGGAGGGTTGCTGCGAGTCTGCACAGGCAAGCGGGAAAAGCATGTGTATTTTATCTTTTTGACTAGATAAGAACTCTAGAACCTTCGCCTCAGCTCTGAGCATTTTGGTTTTAAACATCCTATAGGAAAACCAAGGTGTTGTGAGAAAGGAGAAGGACTTAGCCACACATACCATGGAGAAGGCATATCAGTCCAAGAGAGGGGGACTGAGGCAGGGGGTGTGTGGCATGTTGAGAAGCAGACTGGTGACAGCATCAGTATGGGTGAGTGCTGTGGCCTCTTGCTGGCCAGACACTGTGAGAAAGGCTTCACCTCCACTATCTCATAAACCCTCCAGGATTGTCATTTCCCATTCACAGAAGAACAGACTGAGGGCAGAGCGGTTGTGTAAGGTGTGGAGACAGTCTGGCTCCAGAGTCTCCTGCCACCGTGTCATGATGAAGGCGTAGCTGGGATTGCTATAGGCTGCCACTTTGCTTAAGGAGACAGTACCCTTCTGATCGCCAAGCTGGGCAGTATCTGGGTTCGTCCTCAGCAGCTGATTCATTTCAAGCTGATGAGTTTTGTTGCAGGCAGTGACTACAGATCTTGACTTTATGTTAATCATTGGCTATTTAAAGACCCTCTCATTTCTTCTCCCTTTTTAAAATTCCTGTGTGTGGGTATGTGGCCTGCATATATTTCTGTGCACCACACGAGTGTCTGGTTGTAACCTCGGAGGCTGAGAGGGCATCAGATGCCCTGAAACTGGAATTTGTGAGCTGTCACAGAGGTGCTGGGAATTGAACCCAGGTCTTCTGGAAGACCATGCAGTGCCTTTAATAATAATTTAAGAATAATTATTTTTATTAATAAAATAAAATACTATTTTATTGATATTATATTGCCTGCAATGTCTTTGGATCATATTATTAATCCTTCCCATTCACCCCTGACCCCTCCCATATCCACGCCCCACACTCTACCAATCCCAGCTTAATATCTTCATTTTTTTCTCTTTTCAGTTCTTAATATGATTGTGTTTTGTAGGCCAGGATAAATTCTTCATATTCTAGAAGTAGGGAAAGATGAATGAATAGAAGTATACTTTTTAAACAGGGTCTCATTATGTAACTCTGGCTGTCCTGGAACTCACTCTGTAGACTAGGCTGGCCTGGGACTCTCGAGGATCTGCCTGCCTCTGCCTTACGAGTGCTGAGATTAAAAACGTGTGCTGTGACACCTAGCCAGAAATACACTTTAAACCAAAGTACAGAGTACGCAATGGTTTGGAACTAAGAAGCTTGTCACCCTGGCTCTAGCGAAAGCCACTGCTCAGTCCGGCCTGGCAGGGCAAGGCTTCCTGTTCCTGCGTTCTTTCAGTCAAGCACAGCCTTTCAAACTCAGGGTTTCCTCTAGTGCGTGCGGCGGGGTGGGGCTTGGAGAAACGCACCAGCACGTGATTGCTGAGTCAGGGCCCTGAGTCTTCCGTGGTCTATGTGGCTTCTGATCAGGTGTGCAGCTGCATCATGGGAGCAGGTTTCAGGCTTAGGAGCCCGGCCAGCCTCGGGACCTGCCTGCTGCATTCTCAGCACCGTGGACTGTGGACTTGTCTCCCCCTCTCGCCTCCTTTACCTCACGCATTTCTTATTTCCCAATCCTGCCCGTCTACTGACTTAAACCAACCCTGGCTAAAGAGAGAAGTATCTTTTGGGGCGGGCCCCTAGAGAAGTGTAAGGATGTGGAGAGGCGAAGGTCACTTGTAAACTGCATGGGTGAGGTCCTGTTCATCCCTCTGCGCCGTCTCCTAGTCCACAGCCAGGATGATGCAGAACCCTCTGGGATGGTCAGCATTCTTTCCTGAAGGATGGAGTTTACACAGGCTCCTAAAACCGTAGAGGGCTGGCCGCCATCAATCTTCTAGACCTTTTCAGGGAGGCTCATCTTGCTACTGGTGCTGGAGAAAATCAACTTCTTCTGGGGGGGGGCGGGGCGGGAGGTTAGAGAATAATCCTTTTGCTGTTAACTCTTCCCCGAGTAGTTACAATATCAATAATTTCCTCCTTTTCACACATAGCCCAGAATTTTCTCTCTCTTTTCCTCATTTTATTTCCCCTCAAATCGCGTATGGTTACTGTCTGACTGATAGTGTATATTCACTTGCTAATTAATACTGACGGGCCCACTCCCCAAGGAGAGGAGACTTTCTTTTCTGAACTTGTTGAGTCCCAGACATAGAGTACAAGCAGGCACTAGAAGAAGCACCTGGTAAGTATTTATAGATTATATACATTATAAATAAATCCATGTAGTGTGTGTGTGTGTGTGTGTGTGTGTGTGTGTGTGTGTGTGTGTGTGTCTGTGTGTGTACTGGGGATTGAACCCAGGGTCTTGTGGATGCTAAGCAAGCACACACTACCACTGAGCTATACCCACAAACCTTAAACACTGGAACATCTCTATATACCTGACACAATCCTTGTCTTTAGGCTTATGTGAAAGGAAAACAAGTCAACAGCACAGATGAGAGTCACCATGCAAAGATCAGGGGTCAGGGCTGGTATTGGAAACACAAAAGTCCTGCAACGATGGGAGACTGGGACTTGGGGTTGGAGAAGGGGCTCATGTGACACTGGCTGCTGGGCTGTATTCTGAGGTCGTGGAATTTGATGTGAGCAGATTTTCTTACCATCCCCTCTGTCAGCGTTTGAGTGGAAGGACAAGGCAGCAAAAATCAATCCTCACATCAGATGCACGACGCCAGCGAGCCGGTGGTTTAATGCTCAAAGCTCTTGAGTCAGATGCTGGGCATGAGATGAGGCGGTTCTCAGCAGTTAACCTACCTAGTAAAGAAAGCAAATCACAGGCACAGCCTCCCTCAAATGCAAGGCTAGAGTGTCCTGTGGGTCTGAAAAGGCGACACTTGGTGAGAGTTCATGTGGGTCTTTGTCATGCCTTCTGGAAGTTTTCTCCTCACTGTCAAAGTTGGAAGGAGGGCAAGCTGTGAAACTCTAAACAGTTTAACAAGTCAGCCTCTGCTACTCAGAACAACTCCAGAGCGCCAAGGGAAAAGTAATAACCCTGCTTTCCCCCACTTATTCCAAGCATACAATTTGATATTATCATTTTGAGACAGAGTCTCACTCTGCAGCCCTGACTGGCTTGGAACTCACACAGGTCTGCCTGTCTCTATCTTCCAGATTTTAGGGTTAAATTCATGTACCGCCACACCCAGCCCCTAAGTATACAATTAAAAATAGTACAAAGAGTGCCTTTAACAGTTGGAGGCGATTTCTTTTTTTCTTTTTGAGTCAGGCCCCTTCATGTTAGTGGTTCTCAACCGTCCTAATGCCGTGACCCTTTAATACAATTCCTCATGTTGTTATAACTATAATTTCGCTACTATTATGAATTGTAATGTAAATGTATGTCTTAAGCAACCCCTGTAAAAGGGTCGTTCAACCCCAAAGAGATTGTGACCCACAGGTTGGGAACCACTGCTTTACCTAGCCCTGACTCCTGAAACTCATGATGTAGATCAGGTTAGCCTTGAACTCACAGAGATCCACCTGTCTCTGCCGCCTGAGTGCTGAGAATTAAAGTCACCATTCCAGGCCTTGAGGAGGTKTTGTTGTTGTTGTTGGTTTGCAGTAAGGGTTAGTTAGTAGGGTTTTATTGCTGTGCGGAGACACCAGGATCAAGGCAAGTCTTATAAAAGAAAATATTTAATTGTGTTTGGCTCGCAGTCTCAGAGCTCCAGCCCGTCATCATCATGATGGCGAGAAGCATGGCAGCACCCGGGGGGCACGGTGCTGGAGGGGGAGCTGAGAGTTCTACATCTTGATCCAAAGGACACTCTGATTCCACACTGGGCAGAGCTTGAACATAGGAGACCCCAAAGCCTGTCAACCCGGTGATGCACTTCCTCCAATAAGGCCACACCTACTCCAAGGGGCAACGCCTCCTATGTGTGCCACGCCCTATGGCCAAGCATTGAAACACACGCATCGACAGGAGTCAAACCTTTCAAACCACCACCGTGAGTAAGCGGAGAAATGAAAAGTGATCAAAGGACCTAACTTGGACCAGATCTAGTTTGTTGAGACCCAATTATTGGACATTATGTGTTGTCCCTTGGTCAACGGGGTGGCACTAGCACGCCAGTCCAGCCAAGCCCACCCGAGTGGAGCAGGAGCTTGGGAGTGCATGATGGGGTCAAGGATCTGTGCCACAGATGAAACTTCCCAGACAGGAAGAACACCCTGGGCGCCCTCCTTCCCTGGGCTCTCTTGTGTTGGTCCTATGTGACATCACAAAGGTAACTACATGCCTACCACCCTGAACGCCCTCTCACGCCATGTAAATTTATCCTTTTTTTTTAAAAAAAAAAAAACAGAAATGAAATTCACATAATATAAAATATGCTCAAACTTAACAATTTAGTTCTGTAAACTTTTCTGGTTCCAAATGTTCCTCATCCAGGAGGAAATCTGGAAACGTCTTCCTGGCCTACTTGGTCACCAATCTTGGCTCTGTCTCCACCGAGCCATCTGTAGTGGATATTCCATATGAATGGGATGGTAGATGCCGTCGGCTTTTGTGTCTGTTTCCTTTCACTCACCGCAGCATTTCTGCTCATGTACATCAAGACTTTTTTTTTTTATGATCAAGTAATGCTGCATTCATCTCTTTCTCTCTTTCTCTCGACCATTGTTCAATGGCTCCAGAGTGGATGTCCTGGATGATGCTTTCAAGAGCGTCAATACTGAAGAGAGGCAAACACCAGGACCTCACAGGGCTTCTTCCAGGGTGTCCGGCTTCTAACTGCGGTAGTGAAGCGTGGCTCCATTGGTGGATTTGGGCTGAGAAATTGTTTTAATCCTATAGACAGGCCATGGAGCCACGAGTGATAGATTGGACGAGTATCTCTGGGACCCAGTGAAGTGGGAGAACGATATGATCCCAACTCAGTTTTGTTTTACTGACGATGTCAGCTTGTGTCCTAGACCATGCAGAAGAAAGACAAAACTACACAGAAGGGAATCCTGGGCCCACCTCTCTAAGGTTATAAGATATACATATAAAAAATACCTCAATGGACAAAATGAAACATCGCATTGCATGCACACACCGCATTCTTCCTTTAATCATCTGCTGGTGGACATTTTGGCTGTTCTCACCTTTCGGCTGCTTTGAAACCGAGTGCACATGAACCTGAGTGCACATGAACCTGAGTGCACATGAACCTGAGTGCACATGAACCTGAGTGCACATGAACCTGAGTGCACATGAACCTGAGTGCACATGAACCGAGTGCACATGAACCTGCTGGGGTATCTACTTCAGCTTGTACCAGTTCATGCCTCCCGCCTGACCTAAGACAACGGCCTAGCCGTTCAACAGAGGAGAAGCATTGTTCTCAACAAATACACTGGAACAATGGAATACCCAATAAGCAAGCAAGAGGGCCAGCCTCTCGTGATCTGACCCTAAAATCTCATGACTCACCAAAGCCAGACCTCAGATTTACATGTAAAAGTATAAAAACTTTTAAAAGCTGGCAAAATGGTCCACAGGGCAAAGGCACTTGCTCCTGGCTCTGAGGACCTGGGTTTGATTCCTGGGACCCATGTGGTAGAAGGGGAGAACCAAGCCCCTCAGTCGTCCTCGGCTTTCCACCAGCCCGAGTGCACACAGACACACAAAGGTAGGAACAACATCCAGGAGAAAGGAGAGGGAAAGCTTGTTTATACTCAGAGCTCCATGAGGAGTTCGTAGAGACCGTATTAAGACCCCGAAAGACAAGTCTAAGAGTGAGAGAAAGCATTTATAAACTACACGATCGACAACTTTTGAAGTCAACAGTAAAAATCGAAACAAAACAACAACAAAAACAACAAAAAAACCACCAAACCCCCCAAAACCAAAAACTGAAACAAACAAAGAAACAAAAAACCTAGAATTAGAAGATGGACAAAAGACATGGAAAGATATTCCAGCAGGGAGGAGCTACAGATGCCTGAAAGGATGCTTAATAGCAGCCCTTAGGGAAGTGCTAATTAAAGCTGTGGTAAGTAGAAGCAAATACTATATATACATCAGACGAGCTGCCGGCATCGCAATGCCAAAGGCTGGGGAGAAAGCAGAGAAACTGGATTGTTCAGCTATTCCTGCGGAATTCCAGCCACTCTAGGGAGACAGCTTGTGAATTTCCTATAAAACTACCTTTGTACTTAGTGGAGAGATTCCACATTTTTAGCCCGTAGCATTTGTTCGAGAGAAATAAAAACTCATGTTTTCACAAGCCACAGATGAAGTTATTGAAATCAGCTTTACTGTTCTTCTTCCAGGCAGAAACATCCCAACTCTGGCACATCTATACCACGAACTACTATTCACCAGTAAAAAAGAATGAGCTATAGGTAAATGGAACACCCTGGTGGATCTCCAGGGCATTATACTGATTCAAAAAAAATCTATAAGTCAATTACATGACATTTTTGAAATGAAGTCTGAGTCACGAATGGTTCCAAAGAGACCGGGGCAGCAAGGAGAGCATGAACGCGGAGGGAGAACTTGCCGAGGCTCCACTGCGGAACGGGAGAGTGATTGTGCTCGTAGCATCATAAACACACATGTGGTAGTACTGTTTGGAGGGGGAATGTCCCCCCTTTCAAGGGTTCAGTTCCCGACATGTCACCAGTGTCAGGCAGGGCAAACGTTAAGAGAAGTGTTTACATATGGTAAAATGGACCACAGGCCTGGTTTGAAACAAGCTTGTTTTGGATCTCAAAGAGAGAGTAATAGACACCTTGATCCAGACTGCCATTTAAGATAATGTCTGAGTCAGACATGGCGACTCATCCCTACTCTGGGGACTCGGGAAGCTAAGGCACGAGGATTGCCGTGAGTTTGAGCATAGCTCGGGCCACATAGTAAGAACCTGTCTCAAAATAACTTCATTTTTGTAGAGCTTCCAAGGGAGTTTCTCACTGGGAGAGGAGGGCTTTGTTGTACACCCCACATCCTCCTGCCATTTGCTGGGATTCAGTAGGCTGCATTCACGTGGCTGGGAGCTCTGCCAACATCTGAGTATTTCTTCTGCCCTTGTAGTTTGGGGGTGAAAGATGAAAGGAAATGGAAAACCACCACGTGTGGCTGACAATAAAGGGTATTGCCTCAGGTAGAGGCTCGGCAAAGCACTGGACGCCAACGGTCTCTGTTCCGCGTTTTCTTCCATTTCCCTTTTGTGCACCAACTTGCAAGAGACAAAATAAAAGAAAAACCTAAGTGGTGGATGCAAATAAACCCTGCACACAGGCCACTGATGCCAGGGTTTACTGACTTAAGTGATTTCTAGCTTCCTTTATTCTGTCTTGCGTTATAGTCCAGGGTCAGCTGTATGACTAATGAAGCTTCACCACAGCTTCGCAGGCACTAATTAATTAATACTTCAGGAGAAGGCTCAAATACCCCTTTAAGTACCTGTGTAGAAATGACTCCCTGACTGAGCCAACTATTAGAGGCACTATTCAATGCCAGACTAGAAGGAGCCTCATTTCACAGGGGCGGGGGGAACTGGTGTTCATTTACTCATCTGGTTGGCTGTTTGCCTAGTTGGCTGTTTGTCCAATGTACTTACTCTGTGACAGAGCCAGATGTTGCTCTGAGTGCTGGAAATACACGCATCTGTTCTCGGGAGCTTACCTAAGTACACATGTGGAGGAGGTATTGGGTAATAGAAAGAAAGGGGATGGACTAGCTACTTCATCAAAGAGATAGATGATGGAAAGAGAAGATAAAGGAAGGAAGCCAGTTGGGAGGGGAGGCTGTCTCAAGCAGGTACCGGGCAAAACCCTGGGTTAGGAAGGTGTACTGGAGCCGGGCGGTGGTGGCACACACCTTTAATCCCAGCACTTGGGAGGCAGAGGCAGGCAGATTTCTGAGTTTGAGGCCAGCCTGGTCTACAGAGWGAGTTCCAGGACAGCCAGGGCTACACAGAGAAACCCTGTCTCGGAAAAAAAAAAAAAAAGGTGTACTGGCTGGTTTTGTGTGTCAACTTGACACAGACTGGAGTTGAAGTGTAAGCTGAATAAACCCTTTCCTCCCCAGCTTGCTTCTTGGTCATGATGTTTGCGCAGGAATAGAAACCCTGATTAAGACAAATTGGTACCAGCATAGTGACGTATTCCTGTGACAACCTGACCATGTTTTGGGGAGGACTGTGGAAGGACTTTAGAACTTTGGGCTAGACGATCCATTCAGTGTTGAGATCTCTGTGGGATATTGTGTAGGAGCTTGGAAGATAATGTTGAGAACAGTGCAGAAGATGGAGGCATGGATTGTGAAATTTCAAAGGGATGATTAAAGACTCTTATCAGGGCTGTGTTTTGATTGTGAAGATTCTGTGGTTTTGGTTAGCTGGAGCTGAAGAATCAGCTGTGATTAACAAGATACCAGAACCACTAAAGCAAACCTTTGTGTTACTGGGACTATTGATGCTGGTTAGCTGGAGCTAAGAAATTAGAGATTAAGAAGAGACCAGCATCACTGAGGTGACATCTTCTGTAAAGTGTTTTCTGCGAGCACAGAGGCTGTGTTCCAGAGATAGCCATGGTTGTACTTTGTGCTGTGGCTGGACTTGGTAATGTGTAAGAGTCACCAAGATGGTACTGGTTTTGAAGGCATGAAGGGGTCACGAAGAGCAGCTGAGGCTTTCAGCACTATGATAGGCTGCAGAAGGCCATTGGTGAAGGTGCAACCTCAGTTGCAATTGATGGCCCAGGACTGAATGTGTCATGCATAGGAGTTGAGGCTTGGCACCATGAAGAGAAACTATGAGAGGCTATTGGTGAAGCCTAATTTCAGTGGAAGACTGCAGTGTTTTGGAGATGCCAGTGCCATGAGATGACTACAAAGAACAGCAGCAGTGGAGTACAGGCAGCTGGAGCCTAGAAGACAAGGTGTGTGCTACAGAGGGCAGAGATGAAGAAGTGACCCAAGCCCTTGGAGGAGCCCAGAAGATCGTGAGTTGGATCCCAGACATTGGATGGTTGGAGTGTGATTTTGCTTTTGATTGTGACTGTGCCCTGATATTTTGTCCTCTTGAAGGAAAAAAGTATTTTAGAGGAGCCCACAGTTAAGAGACTTTGAATTTTTAAAAGACTTTGTATTTTAAAAGATACTGGACATTTTAAAGGGATTGAACTTATAATATGTATAGACTGTGGGACTTTTAAAGTTATTTAGATCTTGGGGATGAATAAGAAAGTAAGGGTTGAGGCTTAATAGTGATGTGTTTATGTGTCAAGTTGACAAGGGGTCAATTGTACTGGCT
>BDUI01000001.1:1438596-1452183 GCA_002335545.1 Apodemus speciosus | reverse complement strand
AACATCCCTCCATGGCCTCTGCATCAGCTCCTGCTTCCTGACCTGCTTGAGTTCCAGTCCTGACTTCCTTTGGTGATCAACAGCAGTGTGGAAGTGTAAGCAGAATAAACCCTTCCCTCCATAACTTGCTTCTTGGTCATGATGTTTGTGTAGGAATAGAAACCCTGACAAAGACAGAGGGCAACTGATAGACAGGTCTCATGTATGCGGAAGGAGTACCAGTGTGTGGTCAGCTGACCCTGAAGGCCTTAAGAGAAGAGGAAAAGATTTCTGAGTCTGTTCGAGGTTTAAGGAGAGGAGGTGAAATACCTGATTTATATTCAAAAATATATTTGCTGAATATGACAGGAATGTCGTGTAGAGAATGGAGATGGAGGCTGGCTCTGGGCCACTGACTTCTGGCCAGGCCAAAAGGATATGACTTAGGAAAGGGCCAAGGTGGGGTGGGGGAAAGGGATGGATTTAGAAGGGTTTGGAAGCAGAACAATCAGCATTATGGCGGGATTAGATGCAGGGAATGAAGACAGCAAACGAGAGAGCAGTGGGAAGGACTGAGGCTTCTGGCTTGAGAAAGTGAGTCAGGCCATGTTCGAGGAAATCTAGAGGAGAGCAGGAGTGGATCCATTTTGATGGGCAGTAAATGGCGGTCTCACTTTGAAGTTGACATTTAAAGCAGTGTCTGTGAAACTAGCCAGCAACAGATGTGTAGGGAAAAAAAAACCAGTGAATTCTTTTCTTTATAGCTGACCTGATTTTTCCTCATAGTAGCTGAGAGAAAGAAGGAACCAGTCTTTAAACTTGCTGATCAATTAATCCATTTCTCATTTGCATCTTTCCCATAACCACGGTTCCTTCTACTTGGAATATCCTCTGTACCTCCTTTTTATTATTTTAATGGTATTTTGAGATTGGTTCTTACTATGCAGCCCAAGCTGTGCTCAAACCCATGGCAATCCTCCTGCATTAGCTTCCTAAGACCTGGGAGTAGAGGTGTGTGTCACTATGCCAGGCTCAGACATTATCTTAAATGTCAACTCGGATCAAGATGTTTACTGCTCCATTAACGTGGGCTTACTCCTGCTTTTCCCTGGTCTCAAGGATGTTTATTTTTCTGATGAATGTTTCCCCACCCACCTTTGCCAGACCATCCAATTCTTCGGTAGACCTTCCTATTTAGACTATTTTCTACTTGTTTTTTTTTTTTTTTTTAGGTTCCCTTCCATAGTCTCTGTTCCTGAGACCACTTTTAAATTTATTTTTTTTCTTCTGATCCTCTTTGTGATGATACTGGGAAGCTTACCCGACCTCAGGGTGGCAAGGAGAACAGGTTAGCTGTCTGACTGCTTTCTGGATCCAATAGATGCTCCTTAGTCTAGCAGTCTTTGGCAGCTCTGGGCACTTGGCTATCCTGTCTCTGGAGCACGCTAGGCCTGTTCTCTGGAGTTAAGTTGATCTGAAGATCCCTCCTGCAGACTCAGACTTCCTTAGTTTCCTATGCTGCCACTGTTCTTTCTCTTTGGGGTGACCTCACTGATGCTGGTGTGTGTGTGTGTGTGTGTGTGTGTGTGTGTGTGCTCGAGTGCCTGTGTTTATGTTTGTGGGTACCCGAGGAGGCCAGAAGAGAGCATGAGATTCCTTGGTGCTGGAGTTACAGGCAGTTGTAAGCTGCCCGAAGTGGTTTTGGGGAGCTGAACTTGGTCCTGTGGAAGAGCAGCTGCCCATATTAACCGTTTGGGGGAGAGCCAGCTAGACTCTGGCTAGCTTAGCATCTCTTCCTGCTGCCACTGGTGTAGAATTCACCTGTCTTGCTGTTGAGACATGCTTCTGTGACAACCGCACTCTGTTCAGTTTCAGGTCTGTCCGTCTCTTTCTTTGGCCTTTTGTCACCTTGTGCCATTGGCACCCAGTTCTTATATAGGTTTTTATGAAATACTGCCCTAAGTTATGGTATTTTTCTCATAAGTGACAATGGCATCTTGCCTCCTGAAGCCCCAGCCTCTCTGCTACCAGCCTCTAAGATCTCATTGGCATAGGGACATTTGGCAGCAATCGTTAACACATTTTCATCTGAAAATTCGCTTTCTTTTCTTCTTTTCCTTTTCTGTAAAGCTCTTTGCACTTCTTCACAGTGGTTTTCAAATAAGTGTAAATTCTGTTGTTCTTTCTCCATTTCTCTTGACATCAACAGACCTTTGAGACTCCTCTGTGGAAACTGTCTGGTGCAGGGCTATGGCAGGCAGCAGGCATGGTAGAACTGGGATATGGGCAAACAGTGCTCCGGAGGTATGTCGTATGGCGAAGAAACTCCGAAGGCTTCAGCTAATGAGTAGGAAGGAGACTGCCAACAGCTTTGACCAAAGGGAGAGGGATTAACAGATGGCTCAGAGGGTAAGGGCATTGGCTGTTCTTCCAAAGGACTTGGGTTCAAATCCTAGCACTTGGCAGCTGACAACTGTCTGTGACTCCAAGATCTGATACCTTCACACTAAAACATACACGCAGGCAAGTCAGCAATAGACATTTGGGGCTGGAGAGATGGCTCAGTGGTTAAGAGCACTGACTGCTCTTCCAGAGGTCCTGAGTTGATTCCCAGCAACCAACATGGTGGCTCACAACCATCTGTAATGGGATTTGATGCCCTCTTCTGGTATATCCGAAGACAGCTACAGTGTACTCATACACATAAAATAAATAACTCTTTATAATAAAAAACAAGAAAGGGAGGACAGAGAACAGAAGCTTTATAGGAGATCTGATATGGTAGGAAGCACTACCAAAACCTACTTGACTCAGCTCTGCTCAGAAACTGGGTGTGGTATGTTTGGATATGGGCTGTGTATACCGAACAAAACCAAACACCTTATCAAAGAAGGCAAATGTCTCATTGATAGAACCCCAGTGACATGGCTACTTATAAACCAGGCTCATTCTAAGGAAGCCAGGAGAAAACTCTGGTTAGTATGGCCAATATGATGTCAAGGCCATTAATCACAGGCTAATTAGATTCGGTTGACATGTGAGCAGAGCTGCCTTTCCCATTATTAATAAGAGAGAAATAATATATTTTGCACCAGTATAATACTCATTTATGCAAAACTGGAAGCTAACAACAACAATAGCAACAATACTAAGCTGAAGCTCTAGGGGTGTCGGGGTAATAGCTTGACATTTTGTAGGCTGTGTGTGTGTGTGTGTGTGTGTGTGTGTGTGTGTGCATGTGCGCCAGCCAGAGGTTGATATGGGTCCTCTTCAGTTACTTTCCACTTCATTTTTGAGACTGCGTCTCTTATTGAAGCTGGAGAGGTCACTGGCTAGACTGGCTGGTGACTGAGCTGTAGGAATTCGCCTGTTGCCTCCCTGTGCTGGGATTAGTTATAAGATTGCCCATCACGGTGATATCTGGCTTTATAGCTAATCCAAACCATGTCTAAGGGCTTGTGCATCAACAGCTGAACCTCTACTTTGAGACTTTGTCCCCCCATAAATCTTTGCTTTTCTTCTGTATTTTCTCCCTTCTGACTGTTCAAGCAGATACTGTACTTTTTTTTGTTGTTGTTGTTGTTGTTTTATTTCTTTCTTCCATGAGGTGATTTAGTTGGGAGAAGAGTAAAATGAGCTATATATCTTTGTGACCTTGAGAGCATTGGTAGGTGGGGAATGGGCCAGAAAGCACATCAATAACATCAATAACATGTTGGCCAGAAACCCAAAGAGAAAAGAATCTTTTGCAATCAGAGAGATTGCCCAGAGCCAGAAGGAGGGGCCATAAGCACAGAGCTCCAAAGTCACAGGGCAGAGAGAGAAAACACTCCCTGAGTCTTTCAACACCCTTTGTCTCCCTTTCCTCCAGGCTCTAAGTGCAGTAAACAAAGAGACAAAAATCCTCATGGAGATTGCATCTTAGTGACAGCACTTCCATGAAGACATCATTCTAATGCCACATGTATTTCTTCACAGTAACCCCTTAAGATAGATCCTTTATTTCTAATTCACAACTGAAGAAAGTAAGTTCTAATCATGCCATAAAATTTTCTGATTTCACAGGTAGTAAGTAGCAGAACTAGAATTAACACCCAACCAGACTGGCCACCTTTCTCTTAAGTCCTGTGGTATGCTGTGCTTCGTTTCTAGGCAGGGTTTTGGGAAGATTGAGATGGATGCTGGAGGCAAGTATCCAGACATACTCTCACCCACATAGACTACATGAGCTGTAGACAGATTCTTACGTTCTAGGGACCTTTCCCTGAGTTGATGTGTGTCCTGGAAGCTATCTAGCCCTGACACCTTCCATTGCCTGAGATTATGAGCCCATAGACTCAATGAAAGGACAATGCCCATGGTTGTGTTTCTGTCTGTCTAATAGCATGGAATCTCAAAATAAAGTTAAGTTAAATTAGAGGAATAGAAATCACAAGCTAGGGAGATGGCTAAGTAATGAGCTTATTGTTCAAACATGAGCACCAAGGTCTGGTTCCAAGTACCCACATAAACAGTCAAGCTCAGTGGTATGCACTGGTGTCTTAGTTACTGTTAAATTGCTGTGTCAAAGCACCATGACTAAGGCAACTCATAGAAGAACTTATCAGAGGCTTACCCTTCCAGAGGGTGAATTCATGACCATCATGGCAGGAGCATAACAGCAGACAGGCAGGCAGGCATGGTGCTGGAGCAGTAGCAGAGAGCTCATATCTTTATCTGCAAGCAGGAAGCAGAATAAGAGGGGAACACTGGCAATGCTAAAGGCTTTTGAATCCTCAAGGCCCATCCCCAGTGACATACCTTCTCCAACAAGGCCATAGCACCCAATCCTTCCCAAACAGTTCCACCAACTGGGGACTAAGTATTTAGATATATGAACCTAAGTGGGGGCATTCTCATTCAGACCACCACAAGCTGTGATTCCAGTGCAGGGAAGATGGAGACTAATGGACCCCGGAGGCTGGCATGGTAGCCAGTCTAGCCAAATTGTCAAGAGAAACCTTATCTCAAAAAGTTACATGGAGAATAACTGAGTGTTCAAGTTTGGTTTCTATTGCTGTGATAAAATATTCTCACCAAAAGTAACTTGGGGGAGGAATTGCTTTCTTTAGCCTACAGGTAGTATTACAGTTCATCAGCAAGAAAAGGCAAGGCAGGAACTAAAACAATCCATGTAGGAGTGTTTCCTATTGGCTTGCTGCCCCTTGTTGGTGCACATTTCTTTCTTACAGAGGCCAGGATTATCTTTCCAGGTGCAGTATCATCTAAAGTAGGCTGGGGCCATCCACAGCAATCATTAATCAAGAAAATGCTGACAGATTTGGCGTGGGCCAATCTGATGGACACAACAGAACAGTTGAGGCTCCCTCTTCCTAGGCATGTCTAGGTTCATGACAAATTGAAGAAAACTTAATCATATCATGGAGGAAGGCATATGTACATGTATACACACACACAATCACATATGCATGCACACATGTACACACACAAAGAATAAAGTCTGTAACAAAAAAATTAAAAATCACACAGAAATGAACTGTTTTATGCAACTCTGAGTTGTGGACTGAGAGCTAGCTGGATACATAGAAAGAGCTGTATGTGGCCAGGGGCCAAGGTTAAAACCCCAACTGTCACCTTACATTTCTGCCTCTAGTTTTAGAGCATTGTAAAAGAAGAACCTAAACATGGAGACCCAGACAGATCAGAATGATTGTCCACTACAAGCAAGTTGCTGTAAGTCTTGTGGGTATGGACAAATATGTTTGTTTTAGTTAGGGTTTTACTGCTGTGAATAGATACCATGACTAAGGTAACTCTCACATTTAATTGGGACTGGCTTACAGGTTCAGCAGTTTAGTCCATTTATCATCAAGGCAGGAACATGGCAACATCTAAGCAGGCATGGCTTGGGAGGAACTGAGAGTTCTCCATCTTGATCTGAAGGCTGCTAGGAGAAGACTGTCCTCGGGCAGCTAGCAGGAGAGTCTCAAAGCCCACCTCCACAGTGACGTATGTGTTTCCTCCAAGAAAGTCACACTTCCTCCAACAAGACTACACCTCCTAATAGTGCCACTTCCTTGGCCAAGCATATTCAAACCACCACAGTGTGGTTACAATTTATCATTTTCGAAATTAATACATGGTTTGAAAATATAATTACTTGTTGATTAATGCAAACATATCAGAAAACCTGGTCCCCTTGCTAAATATAGTGGTATCTACAGCAGAGTACCCTAGATTACCTGCATAGGGAAGACCTTCCAAATCTCTTAGTTATGATCAAAAGACTTACTACTTAGCGGTTACACATCCAGACACAAGAGCATATTGTGGTGCATTCAGCTAACCCCAGCCCTGAGGTGGAGTCAGGAGGATTGCTTTAAGGCTAGTCTGAGCTGCAGAGAGATGTTATGTCATAACAAAAGTACACTATATGTCTCCTGCAAGATACTGGTACTAATGCAATGGCTTTTACAGTTAACTTTGCTTTTCCCACTTTTATTAAATTAAAAATATTCATACAAGGTTGATTTATCATCTATCTATCTATCTATCTATCTATCTATCTATCTATCTATCATCTATCTATCTATCTATCTATCTATCTATCTATCTATCTATCTATCTAGATCTTGTCTGCGGTATGTATCATTTAAAGACTTACTACTTAGTGGATACACATCTAGACACTCCAGCACTGAGGTGGAGTTTTATATGCATAGACCATTCTCTAGCAATGCCCTGTCCCCTGCTACTCTCCAGTTGTATGTACACCCTTCTGTCCCCTCAGTAACCTTTGTTACACTTGAACATTTCACATCTCCTTCCATCTAACATACCTGTACATTATTTTATATGACAATGTGAAACATAGGAACTAGGTATTTGTTGTGTGTGTGTGTGTGTGTGTGTGTGTGTGTGTGTGTGTGTGTGTGTGTGTATGTGTGTGTGTGTGACTGTGTAGGCCAGAGGACAGCTTTGGGTGCCAGCTCATAGATATTGTCTACTTATATTTGAGGCAGGCTCTCTCAACTAGCCTGGAGCTAGGCTTACAGGTCAGAAAGTCCCAGGGAGACTGCCTGTCTCTGCCTCCCTAGCACAGGTTCTGACATAAAAAAAACAAACAAGAAACAAAAAACAAAAACCAAAAACCCCTCAGGCCTTTGTGTATGCAAGACCAGCCATTTACTGACTAAGCTATCTCCAAAGCTTGATGTTTATCTTTCTGAGGTAAAAAGCCATTTTTTTTTTTTTTTTTTTTATTAAGGAGGGAGTCTGAAGTCTGTCAATCAGCTTTGGTAGTTTATCCAGGTACCACAAATTCTTTGATTGGGCTGGATTACTACAAAAGTATTCTTGGCTAGCTCTCTTTTCTCTCTCATAAGATGCCTTCTTTGGGCTATGATGAAATAGTGTACCTACCTCTTTTTGTGTGGGTGTGTGTGGGTGGTTTGAGGATCATCTCTGAGAGTGTGACTCTTTGAAAGCATCCTGCTGCTGTGACTCTCCCTTATTATGGAAGTGTACCAGTCTGAGAGTGGCTGAAGAAAGACCCCAGAATCAAATACTATGCAAAAGCAAAGAGTGTTTATTTTGCAGAAATAACTAGCATGCAGGGGTCAGCCATTCATACAAAATGGCGATGAGCAGATGAGCTCGTGGGCTCCTTTTAGGCACAACTAAGGGAATTTTAGGGAGGGTTAGGTCATTTTTAATATGATTGGCTAGGTTAGCAGCAGTTACATTAGTATACTTTTAATTGGTTGCTATAATATTTTTTTGCCATTTTTGGTCAGGCCTTAGAGAAATACTATGAACTGTCTCAGTCCTTGAATTGGCTATCCCTTTTGGCTAGATGTCACGGCCATCACTGAATAATGGCCCATTATCAGGATTTATTTATTTATTATTTTTTTGAGAAGCCTTGCCTGCTTCTTTGGGAAACTGAAGCTTAAGGCCTACCATGGCTGCCTGTTCTAAAATAGAGTGAGTTAGGTCCTCTCTGGAACCCAATTGCTTTGTTCTTTCTAGAATTAATGGCAGACTAATGGACTTCCTTTAGAGATGAGCAGTCTGAATTTGTGGTCCATGCTCATGCTGTCTGATGCCTTCTCTATTAGAGAACAAAGCCCTGAAAATGAGGCCCTCTGCTCCGAGCAGTCCAGCGACTTTCAGTCTCAGCTCAGCAACGACCACAGGTTTTGTTTGCAGACAGAAACCCTTTCCTTTATCCCATGGACACATGGCAATCTAGTGTCAGATAAGTCATGGACATTCCTCGTTGTTGCTATAATAAATCTCCACAAACACAGTCGTTTAAAACAATACAAATTTGTTTGATATTTTCTGGTTGTGAGCCTAGCTTTTAACTGCTGAGCCATCTCTCCAGCCCTACAAATTTATCTTAAGGTCAAAATCCCAAGTGGGATTCATGGAGTCAGGACTTGGCAGCACTGGCTTTTCCTGGGTCCCTGGGGAGGAATGATTTATTCTCTACCTTGTGGTTCCTTCTTTCATCTTTAAAGAGCATCGCTCCTATCTTTTGTTCTGACCTTCTTTTGTTCTCCCTTCACCTTGGTCTCATTGTATACTCCTAGACAATCTAAGATTATCCCGTATTTCAACACCTATGATTTATAGCAGGATAAAGTGATTGTGTCATAGGAATTAGGAAGTGAAGAGTAAGTTAGCAAATTAGAGATTTCTCTGGCTCCCAGCACATTCCAGGCTGTTGTCTTGGGAAGTTTGCATTGCTATAACAAAATGCCCTGAAGTGGGTGGTCTACATATAATAGAAATGTGTTGCAGACATTTTTGGAGGCTGGGAAATTCACAGTCATCACGCCAACAGTTTAGAGACTCCCTACTGTGTCCTGTGTGGTGGAAGAGGGCACCAGGATCCTTTTAGTCTTCTCTTTATAATTATCCTTTATAGAGAATGAATTTTACCCTTGTCAGCAAAACCCTTATGTAATCATGTTCAAGGTCCCCCAATTCTTATATTTTTGTTTGTGAGCCTAGCCTTTAATGGCTGAGCCATCTCTCCAGCCCAGTTCCCCACACCTTAACCAACGTTTTAAAGATTAGACTTCAATACATGTATTTTGGAGGGAGAAATAATCAGAATACCATAACTAGGGATGTTTGATAGTCTTCCCTTGAGGAGAGTACCACTCAGTGTACAGGAATACTCATCAGTTTCTGCCTACAATGCTACAACATGTAGATACACTTGGCTGTCTTGGTTTTCCTTTAGTATTGTTAGTTTTCAATGGTAGCTCACATCAGTGATCCAAGTACCCAGGAGGGTGAGGCAGGAGAGTTAAAGGCCATCCTGAGTTACACAGCAAGTCCCTGTTCAAAACTGAACAATGGAACTGGAGTGATGGCTCAGGGATTAAGAGTCTGTATTGCTCTTGCCGAGGACCCAATTTTGCTTTCCAGACTTGTTTCATGGCTCATAATGACCTGTAATCCCAGCCCAAAGGCATCTTGTGGGACTGTGATTGAGCCTGGTTGAGCAGGGCTTACACTGGAGCCCTAGTAGTGTATTCTACAAGGGATGGAACCATGAGCCATGCTCCCAGACACTTAGGCTCCTGACACCAACTCCATACTCCTGACTCCTCATCTCCATACTCCTGGGGTCATCAGTCACATAGGGCCAGTCCCCTAGTGTTCTGGCTGGACTCCACCCCTACAGTCACCTGGCTACAGCCCGGTTTTCCCCACCTCACAGTTACCTGACAACAGCCAGGTAACCCAGCCCACTATAAAGGGTAGATTCTTGGCCCCTCCTAGCTCTCTTGCCCCTTTCTCTTGTCCGTGCTCTCCCTTGTCTCTTGCCTCCCTGCACCCCCTCTCTCCCTATTTTCTCCCCTCTTTCCATGTGGTCATGGCCAGCTCTTCACCCCTCTATCTTTTCTTTCTCTCTTTATTTTCTATCTCTTTTCCTTTTCCTACTTTCCTATAATGACGCTTTAAAACCACGGGCTGCCTCTTCTTATCAAAACCCGCCGTGTAGGAGTAATGGAGCAGGCCTCAGCGTCTCCAGCTGTCAGAAAGGACCCAGGACTTCCCCGCCAGGCTTCCTCCGCAGGTATTTAGGCCTCCATCCCACAGGATCAAGTCCAGATCTCCCCTAGCTGACCAGGCTTCCTCTGCAGGCCCCGCATTCTGGGCAAGGACCTCCCCCCCACCCCAGCCAGGCAGCCTCCCTCCACAGGTACACGTGTGCTCGCCATCCCTACGCAGCCTGCTCCTTTTCCCTACAGCATCTGACACCCTCTTTTGGCCTCTGGGAAATTGCACTCACGTGCACATGCCCTCACACAGGCAGACATACTTAAAAATCTAAAGGAATCTTTTAAAAACTTCACTAAAGCAAAATAAAGCAAACRACCCCCACCAAGGGAACAAAACAAAACAAAGTCCCAAGCAGAACTGGGCAAGGTGCTCCCAGTGCTTTTTCTGTGCAGGCTTACACCCAGAGGCTAGCATTAAATGGACTGTGTGCCACCTAAGGGGCCTCTTCCTGGGCTTGCCGAATCCTCCCCATTAATTCCCCCCATGGGCGAGACTAATTACAAGCATCAGTCTGTGATGCAGTTCTAGAACTGCAACTCTCATAAACAGAAGAACTTATTTTTTTCTTGTAGTGACACAATACCTGAAAAGCAGCTCAAGGATGGAAGAGCTTATTTTGGTTGGAATTTTGAGGGTACAGTTCATCGTGGTGGGGCAGGCATGTCAATGAAGCCTGGTAGCATGGCAGGCTGGTCACATTGAATTTACAGTTAGGGAGCACAATGAATGCTGGGTCTCAGCTTGGTTTCTCCTTTGAAGTCCATCAGGGATTCCAGTGCACAAAATGGTGCTATGCATAATTAGGGTGTATGTTGCAACCTCAGTTAAATCCACCAAGAAACTCCATCAGAGATACTAGAGGAATGCCTCCTAAGCCATTCTAGACCTGCCAAGTTGGCAATCAAAACTAACCATCACATTTATAACCTTCAAAAGTATTTTAATTTTAGTTGTGTATGTATGTGTTTGGGCTTAGGCACACAAGAGCTATGGGGTTAGAGGAGTGCATTGAATCCCCTAGAGCTGGAGTTACAGATGGTTGTGAGCTGGAGTTACAGATGGTTGTGAGCTGGAGTTACAGATGGTTGTGAGCTGGAGTTACAGATGGTTGTGAGCTGGAGTTACAGATGGTTGTGGGCTGGAGTTACAGATGGTTGTGAGCTGCAGTTACAGATGGTTGTGAGCTGGAGTTACAGATGGTTGTGAGCTGTCTGAAATGGGTGCTGGAAGAGCAGCAAGTACTCACTGCTCTTGAGGCGTCCCTCCACCTCCATATCCATAATATGTGATTGTAGGCTTAGATTTTTTCATAATCCATTTTAATAAGGGTTCTTAAATGCTCTAACCTCTCTTAGAGCCCACCAACCAAAGGTAGGGGAGGAAGATGGCTAACAGGACAAGGGGAGGTGGACCTGTATAGAAGTAGTTCTTAGGGGTGATTCCAATCTTTGCTGTCAGCAGTCCAGTCCACTAGCAAAACAGCAAACATGAATCAGCAGTTTGATCCAGAAGATACTAGGAGGCTTGGCCGATCAACAAGAGTCTGCTGAATCAGCTGGAACATCACCAGAAGTTCTTTGGTACATTTCTCTCTATGAAGTCACAACAAGCAGAGGTCAGGGAAGAAAGTAAGGCGAACCAATGCAAGAACATTGGTAGTGAAGACCAGTGTCAGTGAAGGCCTATGAAGACCAGCAAGGCGAACCAATGCCAGAGAGTTGTCCACTGTCTGTTGGGTCATGCACTGCTCTAGCAAAACATCACATGTCTTTTCATCAGGCGGCTTCCAGAAAAACACCACAAGACACAACGGGTCTCCAATAAAACCAGAGATTCCCACTTCATGTGATGTCACCTAGAATATATTTTTATTCTGGGTACAGGTCAACCGTTTTGAATTCAGTTGATTCTAGCACATAGGAATGTTCTGTCACTTCCCAAATCAGAACTGATAAACATTTTATACAAATAGAGGTTGTTTGTTTAAATCTGATGCACCCAAATCTACAAGTATTCTGGATATGTGGTGCTCTAGCTTGAGCTTCTGGGGTGTGGGGACGTAATATGTGAGCTCAGTGTGCACAGCCACTGCTTCTGTAGAGGTCCCTGCTCCTGACTCCCTGTCAGTTCTTAGAGCATGCCTTTCAGATTGCATTTGTTGGACCAAATCCATGCCACAATGTTTTAGACATTTTATTAGCATATATAAATTCTACAAAATGATAGTTTTCAGTATGACTTTTCATGATCACCCCCTCCCCCCCCTCCCCGCACCAAATCCCTGCGTCCTTCCTCGCCATGGACATTGTTACATTGTTGATGTGTCTGTGTGGTTTACTGGTCGTTCTGCATTTCAGGTCATTTCCATAGCTTCTGTCTTTGTGTCTACACACCGAGTGTGTTTTCTGGGGCATTTTAAGTCCTTCACAGTTAAGTAGACTCCATTACTCATTTCCTGAAAGAGGAGCTCAGATTTTTTTTTTTGTACGAACACATCATAATAGCTTTCTCTGTTCTGTTCTTCATCCCCACCCCACCCCACCCCAGCATGTCAGAAAACATCAAAACCAAATCTAATGTTCTGTGACAATACCTGTCTGATCCCATTCTAAGAATTCATTTCTGCTTTATTTTTTCTTTGAATTAATATGAATATGTATTTGCACTGCAAATGCCCTCAGTTGCTTTAAGGAAGTACCGTGCTTATACATTACAAATACTGTTGGTAGCATTCAGTTCATCCCTGACTTATATGGAGGAAAGATTCGATCAAAGTTTTTCACCAGGGTAAACCTAATATGATAAGAAAATTCTAGGCACAGTGGCATAGGAGAAGGCGATGCATAGGTGGTTATGAGCAGAAAAGGCAAATAATTTTTAACTATGTTAGCTGCGAATGGATACATTCTTATGGGAGGACTTGCTGCAGCTGATGGATGTCATGACGTAGGAAAACGATGTGGAAAAAAATCATTTTACATCTGTTCGTTTATTGTTTTTTGTTAAGCTGAAGAAAGAAAAAAAGGACAAGGAAAATCCTGGGGGTAGTGGGAAAGATAAACCTGGCGAGAAAGCTGCACCGTGGTCCAGTGAGAAGAAAGATGAAGACCTGGGTAGTGGCGAGCATTTACAACTGAGCGAGAAGGGTGTGCCTCCGTCACTGGCAAAAGAAGGGCATTGATCCGAGCCCACTTGGGATAGTTGCAGGGACACGGAGCTCCAGGAGGGTTGTTTTGCAAAACAAAGGCTTCTTTTTTTTTTTCCTCTGTGGAAATTTGACCTTTATTCTCTGGCAATTCATGGAGGAATGGGTCTCCTTTGTAGGGAATTTCATCCAACAACTGGCATGAAAATATAGCAAAGGGAAACAAAAACAAAATACACACACACACACACACACACACACACACACACACAAACCCCCAAACCACAACATTATTACTCTTGTTAGGATTCAGATCCTTCATTACTGAACTGATGTTCTAATTGAGTGTCTGCTACCTGCCTATTATTATTATTATT
>BDUI01000001.1:1418669-1438276 GCA_002335545.1 Apodemus speciosus | reverse complement strand
ATTTCATGAATTCATTGTTTTTAATAGCTAAATAGTATTCCATTGTGTAAATATACCACATTTTCTATATCCATTCCTCCACTGAGGGACATCTGGGTTCCTTCCAGCTTCTGGCTATTATAAATAAGGCTGCTATGAACATAGTGGAGCATGTGTCCTTATTACATGCCCAAAGGGCAAATCCTCTGGGTATATGCCCAGGAGTGGTATAACAGGGTCCTCTGGTAGTATTATGCCCAGTTTTCTGAGGAACCACTAGACTGATTTCCAGAGTGGTTGTGACAGCTTGCAATCCCATCAGCAGTGGAGGAGTGTTCCTCCTTCTCCACATCCTCACCAGCATCTGCTGTCTCCTGAGTTTTTGATTCTAGCCATTCTGACTGGTGTGAGGTGAAATCTCAGGGTTGTTTTGATTTGCATTTCCCTGATGACTAAGGCTCCCCTCTTCCCATATCTATTCACTATAGTACTCGAAGTGCTAGCTAGAACAATAAGACAACAAAAAGAGACCAAAGGGATATAAATTGGCAAAGAAGAAATAAAGGTATCACTATTTGCAGATGATATGATAGTATACATAAGCGACCCCAAAAATTCTACCAGAGAACTCCTCCAGCTGATAAAAACTTCAGCAACATGGCCAGATATAAAATTAACTCAAATAAATCAGCAGCCTTCCTTTAAACAAATGACAAACAGGCTGAGAAAGAAATTAGGGAAACAACTCCCTTCACAATAGCCACAAATAATATAAAATATCTCGGGGTAACTCTAACCAAACAAATGAAAGACCTGTATCACAGTAACTTCAAGTCTCTCAAGGAGAAATCGAAGAAGATCTCAGAAAATGGAGATATTTCTCATGCTCATGAGAGATCTGGCAGAATTAACATAGTAAAAATGGCCATCCTATCAAAGGCAATATGTAGATTCAATGCAATCCCTATCAAAATCTCAACACAATTCTTCAAAAACATGGAAAGAACAATTCTCAAATTCCTCTGGAAAGGCAAAAAACCCAGAATAGCGCAAACAATTCTTAACAATACAAGATCGACTGGGGGAATCACCATCCCTAACCTCAAGCTTTACTAACAGAGCAATAGTGATAAAAACTGCATGGTACTGGTACAGAGACAGACACGATCAATGGAATAGAATTGAAGACACAGAAATAAAACCACACACGTATGGACATGTGAACTTTGACAAAGAAGCCAAAAATATACAATGGAAAAAATAAAGCTTCTTCAATAAATGGTGCTGGTCTAACTGGCTGTCTGTATGTAGAAAAATGAAAATAGACCCATATTTGTCACCTTGCACAAAGCTCAAATCCAAGTGGATCAAGGACCTCAACATAAAACCAGGTACACTGAATCTAATAGAAGAGAAAGTGGGAAAGAGCCTTGAACTCATTGGCACAGGGGGAAATTTCCTAAACAGAACTCCAATGGCTCATGTTCTAAGATCAAGTATTGATAAATGGGACCTCACGAAACTGGAAAGCTTCTGAAAGGCAAAGGTCATAGTCAATAAGTCAAATTGGCAACCCACAGATTGGGAAAAAAAATCCTCACTAACCCTACATCTGATAGAGGGCTAATATCCAAAATATATGAAGAACTCAAGAAGCTAATCACCAAAAAAACCAAACAACCCAATTAAAAAAATGGGGTATAGAACTAAACCGACATTTTACAACTGAAAAATCTCAAATGGCTGAGAAACACCTAAAGAAATGCTCAAAGTCCTTAGTGATTAGAGAAATGCAAATCAAAATGACTCTGAGGTTTCACCTTACACCAATGAGAATGGTTATGAGCAAAACTTCAGGTGACAACACATGTTGGAGAGGATGTGTAGCAAAAGGAATCCTCCTCCATTGCTGGTGGGATTGCAAACTGGTATGACCACTCTGGAAAACAATCTGGAGGTTCCTCAGAAAATTAGAAATAGATCTACCTGAAGACCCAGCTGTACCACTCTTGGGAATATACCCAAAAGATGCCTCACCATGCCTTATTTGTGATAGACAGAAGCTGGAAACAGCCTAGGTGTCCCACGCAGAAGAATGGATACAGAAAATGTGGTTCATTTACACAATGGAATACTACTTGGCTATTAAGAATAAGGACATCCTGAGTTTTACAGGCAATTGGATGGTACTAGAAAATATCATCCTGAGAGAGATAACTCACACCCAAAAGGACATGCATGGTATGTACACACTAATAAATGGATATTAGCCAAAAATAAAAAAGTACAGAATACCCAAGATATAGTCCACAGAACTCAAAAAGGTCAACAAACTGAAGTGCCCAAGTGAGGATGCCTCAGTCCCACTTGGGAGAGAGAAGAAAGCAGTCACAGGTGGGAGAGAGGGAGGAAGGGAGGAAGGGACCTGGGAGGGAAAGTGGATGGGGTCGGAGAACTCTGGGGAAGAGGGGAAACTGATCTGGTATTGGGTGAGGGAAAAGGACTGAAGCCCTGAGGGCCAGCAGAAAGAATGGAAACAGGCAACCTTGGGAGATAGGAGGTTGGCCGGGGAGGGGGGGACCCTCCAAAATGCACCAGAGACCTGGGAGGTGAGAGATTCTCAGGACTCAACGGGAGGGACCTTAGATGAAATGCACTACAGTAGGGAGAGGGAACTTGTAGAGCCCACCTCCAGCAGGAACACAACATCAAATGAGGGAGTTGGGGGGCATCCTGTAGTCAAAACTCTGATCCATAAGTGTTCCTGTCTGAAATAATTGCAGGGATGAAAATGGAAAGGAACCTGAGGAAAAGAAGGTCCAGCAACAGGTCCAAAGTGCGATCCAGCTCAAGGGGAGGCCCCAAGGCCTGACACTATTACTGAGGCTATGGAGCCCTCACAATAAGGGGCCGAGCATGACTGCATTCCAGAAGACCCAATGAACAGCTGAAAGAGTCAGATGCAGATATTTGCACCCAACCAATGGACAGAAGCAGCTGACCCCGGTTGTTGAATTAGGGAAGGCTGAAAGAAGCTGAGGAGAAGGGCGACCCTATAGGAGGATCAGCAGTCTCAATTGATTTGGACCCCTGAGATTTCTCAAACACTGGACCACCAACCAGGCAGCATACACCAGCTGATATGAGGCCCCCGACACACATACAGTAGAGGACTGCCGGGTCTGTGTTCAGTCAGAGATGAACCTAACCCTCAAGAAACTGGAGGCCCTAGGAAGTTTAGAGGTCAGGTGGGGTGGGGACATCCTTGTGGAGACGGGGGTGGGGGTGGGGAGGAGGTATGGGATGTGGATCAGTCAGAGGGTGGACAGGGGTGTAATATGGAGTGTAAAAAAATAAATTTAAACAACAACAAAAAACGGCTGGACCCTTAGGTGTGGTTGTAAAGCTAAATCAGTTGCTGGAAATAAGAAGGTTTGTGTACGAGAGAAGAATAAACCCTTTACTGTATCGATAGAAGCCGTGGCTGCTGAGCTTCTCTGCTGCTAGCAACTAAGAGCATCCCCGAGACATTTCCCTTCCCGTCCCGCCACTCATACGCGTGTAGTGTTTCCCTCTATTTCTGTATCCACATCTGCAGAATTATGCCATGAATCCAATTCGGTTCTTGTTGGGCAACATTTGCAAGCGTTTTTGCTAACATGGCTCTGGGAATCCCACAACGATGAGTAAGACACATTTTTCAATCTTAAGTTTTTTATCATATTGGTGAGAGAACTGGTCATATGCAGTGATCACCACAACACGAAGAAGAATAAAGGTGACATCACATGAGAAGTGTGGTCTCTCGGGGGCCTTTGGATAGGCACGAAGAAAGTGAGCACTACTGTGTCTGCTTCCTGGCTGGAGTCCTCGAAGAAAGGTTTTTCTGTAGAGGATCAGCATCTTGAAATGAGGATTGAAGGCTTCACAGACTTTTAAAGGCTTGCCTTCCAGAAAGAGGGCGTGATAGGAAGAAAGCTACAGGGCCAGGAAATGAGCAAAACATTTTGGGGAGTGTGGATTCTTTGGCTCTCTGTTCCCACGCTCTAAATCCTCCTTCAGTGAGTCAAGCCCATTCTAGTCCCAGCAACCCTCCCACCAGCTCCTCCCTGACAGCGTGACTCGTCTTCTTTTAGCCAGTTGGACAACTATGCTGAAAATATTATTTCCTTAGAGATGATATGTCTGAGCATCCAACTCAAGCCTATTTTACCTGTGACTGCCTTGCTCCTATCAGATGCATTGTCTTTATAAAATCCATGCCAGTACATACTCACCAACCTACTGAACGTGTATCTGTTCTAGCATGTTCTAGGCAAAGGGTGAGCACAAGGAGCTGTTCTGGTTAAAAAAAAAAAAGTGTGAAATTACCAAAGAACGAATGTAATCAAATATATATTGTAAGACTTTTGTTTTAAAGTGTCTGCGTGCAGGTGTCTGCGCATGAGTGGTGGCGCAGTGTCTATGGAGTCTGAGGGAGGTGCCAGTTCCCTTGGAATTGGAGTTACATGTGGTTGTAAGCTGGTGGACGTGCCTGCTAGGAATGGAAACCGATCCTTTGCAAGAGCAGGATGTGCATTTAACGCTCGAAGCCACCACTCCAGCCCCTACCTAAGATTCACAACAAAAAACAGTCAAGTCACTTGCTCATAATGGACAGAAATTAATCAAGTAACATTTCCTATTGTGTCAAGTCCTTGAAAAGAAATAAGGGTTACTGTGCAGATAAGAACATGAAGACAAGTAAGAGAGAAGAGAAAATGCTTTTAATAATGCCTGCCTTGGAAGGTGTTGTAAAGAACGTGTATTTGGAGAGCTATGAGGAGGGAGTGACCCATATTTAAATGCCCATATTTGGCATTTAAAAGTATTGAACTTTAAAACTTAGAATTAGGGGAATTTCTAATTTCTACACAAGCTTTTACTTAACACAGGGAAGGACATAAGTCAAAAGTATATGGCTGGAGGGATGGCGTAGAGGTTAAAAGCACTTATTGCTTTGTCCAGAGGACCCAGGTTCAATTCCCAGCATCCACACAGCGGCTCACAACCATCTGAAACCTCAGGTTCCAGAGAATGTAACGCCCTCTTTTGACCTCCCAAGGCAAAACAGTCATATGCATAAAATAAATAAAAATATAAAAACTACTGCTGATTTTGTGTGTGCATGTGTATATGTATGTGTGTGTGTGTGTGTGTGTTGAGAATCAAACTTGCTATGTTAATGCCCTACCACATCCCTTGATGAGTTTTTATTGTTTTAAATTTCTGTGATTTATTTATTCTTTTTTCTTTTTTAAAAGATTTTTCTATTAGATATTTGCTTTATTTACATTTCAAATGTTATCCCCTTTCCTCATTTCCCCTCCCCAAACCCCTTATCTCATCCCCCTCCCCCTGCTCACCAACCCTCCCCCCCATTTTCTTGACATGGCATTCCCCTATACTGGGGAATCAACCGCCTCTCCTCTCATAATTGGTGTCTGAAAAGGCCATCCTCTGCTACATATGCAGCTGGAGTCATGGGTTCTTCCATGTGTACTCTTTGGTGGTTTAGTCCCTGGGAACTCTGGGAGTACTGGTTGGTACATATTATTGTTCCTCCTATGGGGCTGCAAGCCTCTTAAGCACCTTGGGTCCTTTCTCTAGCTCCTCCATTGGGGACCCTATGCTCAATCCATTGGTTGGCTATGAGCCATGGGTATTTTGGTCCATCCCTCCCCCCCACGCCTTGATGAGTTTTGACAAATGATACATTTCCACTAAACCCAATTCAACACCAGAGCATCGCCAGGACCCTTAAAACCTTTATCTTTTTTCCTCATCACTTTCCAAAACAAACAAACAAACAAACAAACAAAAAAACGTGTCCATTTGTGGAACACAGAGAGTGGAGCCAGAAGGTACTATGCATCTTTTTGTGCTTGAGGCTTTTTTTCTTCTTGGAAAACAATATAGTTAGTGGAGCACATTCGTAGGTGTGTAGGTTCAAAGAAACAGTTTGGAAACTGTTCTAAATTTTAGATTTTTGCCTATTAAAATCAGAACAGGGTCAGAAGAGCTGATTCAGTGGGTTAAGATGATTGCCTCCAATCCTCAACACCTAAGTTCAACCTCTGGCACACACATGCTGAAGGAGGGAACAGACTTCATGGTTTTGTGTGCTTTTGGTCAACTTGACACAAGCTAAGGTCATCAGGGAAGAGGATTCCTCTGTTCAGAGAATGACACCATCAGACTTGTCTGTAGGCAAGTCTGAGGGAGACATGTTCTTGATTGATATAAAAGGACCCAGACCATGGTGGGTAGTGCTACCCCTTGGTAAGTAGTCCTGGGTGGTATTAGAAAATGGTTAAGGGGCTAGGGAGATGGCTCAGTGCACTGACTGCTCTTAACCCCCAGGTTCAGTTCCCAGGACCCACATGAGGGCTCATTGCCATCCCTAAGTCTTGTTCCTGGGGATCTACTACTCACTTCTGACCTCCATGGGTATTGCCACATGTGACACACAGACATACCTGAACATGAAACACCCATACTCATAAAACTAAAATTAAATCTTTAAAAGAAAAAAATTAAAAAGAAACCAGGCCGAGCAAGCCACAGAGAGCAAGTGAGTGAGAAACAGTCCTTCACAGTCTTGGATTGAAGTCCGACTTCCAGGCTCCCCCACTGATTTCTCCCAGTGACGGACTGTAATTCAGAAGTGTAGGATGATCTAAACCCTTCTCTCCCCAAGTTGCTTGTCAGCAATAGAAAGCCAACTAGGACAGCTGAACTCAGACACTCACGTGTTCTCAGTACGGTGCACCCCAGTAAACACGTAACAGAAATAAATAACAGGTCAGACCCAAATCAGAATGGTTTGCTTTGTTATTTGTGAAACCTTACGTTTTATTTTCGCATGTGTACGCACACATGCAAGCATACACCCGTGGAGCTCCGAGGACTACTTTCAGAAGGCAGTTCTCTGCTTTCGCCGTGTGGGTTCTGGGGATGTTGGCCAGCTATGCCCTCACTTAGCCATCTCCTGCGCTCTCCAGACTCACATTCTATATGTTATTTTTCAACTAGAAAAAGTATCAATTGTAAATAGCACAGTGGGAAACTGGATGGGTGTACACAGCTAACCTGTGCCAATTAGTGAGCCACATTGTTGAACCCCGTGCCCTTTAGGCAGGACAGGCGGTAGAGTGCCAGCATCTGCCACAGATTGCTTTAGCAATGGCTTCATCTACCACAGGTCTGGGAGTACTTTGGGACCACTCAGGCAGCCCCTGCCCTGTGAACATTGTGTCACTTTCAGCTGACACCCTGCAGCTGCACTGGCAGCGTAACATTAGGTGACTACACTTGGCTTTGCCTGTGGTTGAGGTTGTTTACTTTTGTGGCTATTATTCATTACGCAAAATTGCCACAATTTTCTGTTCGTGAATAGTGAATCAGTGTTATTTTTTTTTACTAGTCTATTACTTCATGGGTTGTTTGAAATATTTGTGTTGAGTGAACTGTTATGGAGTAGGGCTAATAAAAGTGTTATATATAAGAGAACGCTTATAAAGCAATTGGGTCCATATTGTTGAATATCAAGTGCCATTTTTTTTTACGTCATCAGGGATGTGACACAAATGCATTCTCATCTCAGACTGGGAAAAGATAATAAAGCAAAATAGTGATACTTGGTGATCCAGTTAGTTTATTGGGATTGCTTAAACAGTTGTGTCAGGTAAGAGGTTAGATGATTCAAAGGCAACTCCATCACTGAAGGCCCCCTCCTGCATGGGTGACAACTCACAAAAGATGGAATACTGTAGTTCATCGCATTGCTTAAGGACAGCTAGACAGCTTTGAGAGTCTCTTTCAAGCAGCTTGAATGATCTGAGTCTCCTTAGCAGTCCTTACTTCTTACCTAACACTGGGAAGAGAGGAGCCTATGGTTTCTTCAGTTTCAGGAACATCCTGGGACTTCTGAGTTGTTGCCTTTCTAAATCTTACCGACCTCCTTTTAGAACTCCTTGAGTTCTAATGAGCTTCTCTTGAGGGTTTGTGTGCTCCCCAAGCTAGGGAAATGAGAACCTCTGGTGAGAACTTAGCAATAATCAGTCAGGCAGTGAAATGTTAGAGTGGAGGGGCCAACGCTATGTGGGTTTTAGGCAGTGCTTCCACTTTCTAGTGCTGTCACATGGGTTTGCTTCATTTAACGTCTCCATACTTCTCTGCAACAACCAAAAGCATCAAGATTTGTAAATGTCTTAGAACAGAACCTGCTGTATAGTAAGTTCTCCATCAGTATTTGTTAAATCCAGTGGATATCCATGATAGGATTTTGGACAGAAAAGTGGCATTTGGAGGAGAGGCTGTAATCAAGGCAGGGCTGGTGGGTCTGGTCTAGTCTTGTAGTCTGTCCTCCCTGAGTCAGGGGGTGCTGCCCTGACAGCTGCTGCACAACTCACAGAAACACTCATGAGAAACTGACACCCTTGGACGCCGCCCCCCCCCCCGCCCCCAGTCTTGAATGGCCACTTTGAAATTATTCCCCACAATTAGAAAACTTTTATCATTAAAACCATGGGCGAATCAGCCATAGTATTATCTGCAGTAGACTTTTAGGCCAACAGGAGAAAAGGTTTTTTTCATGTCCCTCAGATGACACAACATTACACTCTCACCACGTTGCCAAAGCACTAGGTGGGTCTGCTGAGCTTTGCAGAAAATTCCTGCATTGAGTTGTCTCTGCAGAGCTGGTGGTCTTTGTTGGTCCAGTGCTAGTGAGGACTGGGGAGAGACAAATGAGAACCCTAGCTGGGGAACTGGGAGAGTTTGGGAGAAGAATATTCCCGAGTGGGAAAAGATGAGGGCCTGTGCAGAACCCTGAAGGAGGCCCAGTAACCTGAAGGGATAATGAAGGAAGAGCTTCCAGAACCCAGACTGGACGTGTACCCAAGCTGTGGATCTATTCCAGGGTCACACAAGCAGCTGTTTGCTGGTGAGCAGGGAACTCTGAGAACGCTCACTGGCCTTTCTCTTACCCCACCTCTCTTCTTCCTGTTGGCTCACTGGCTCTTTGGCCAGAACAAACTCAAAACTGGGAGGCCTAAGAGCCCGTTTATACAGGTCATCACTGCTAGATTTGCAAGGAAGAGATGTAGAGGAGGCTTGAACCTAAGGGAAAAAGGCATCTTATGATATAAATAGTCATGTGGTGGTGAACACTTGTAATTCCAGGACTACAGAGATGGAGGCCAGAGATGGGGCTATGTATGTAGCAAGACATTGTTTTTTCTTCAGAAAATAAAACAAAAGCAAAATAACTACAAAACCAATTGATGTATTACTGGATGTGCCTCTGAAGATGGGTATTACATTCTTTATTTTATTTTATTYCCACAGCTACAATCACAACTGTCTTTTGTTTGAAAAAACTGAGGCATAAGAATGTGATGTTTGCAAGGTCTCATGTCTCATAGGAAGCCCGGGAATCAGAGTCTAGTCTCAAATTCCAGAGGCCAAGATGTCGTTTCCACCATTTGATCGACCTACTGACTTTACATTTCTTTTCCCTCTTTTTCCTTCTTTTGTTTTCCTTCCTTCCTTCCTTCCTTCCTTCCTTCCTTCCTTCCTTCCTCCCTCCCTCCCTCCCTTCCTTCCTTTCTTTCTTTGGATTGACTCTGGGCCTTTCAACCCTAAGAAGACTTCTCTATGACTGAGCCACAAACAACCCCACCTCCCTGATCTTTTTATTTATGCACTCTCCTTAATACTTTACTTTATTAGATGAGTATATTTGCATGAAGAGTCAAGCAATTACAGAAAGTGATGGAGTATAAAGTTTCACTCCGTCCGTTTCTGCCTTTATCTCCCAACCCTTCCTTCCTCAGGAGTTGGCTATGTAATCGCCTCTCAGCCCGTAGGCTAGCTGGAGAGGAGGACTCAGCACTCCTCAGTGGTGTGAGCGCCCCAGCCTGCTCTTCCTTCTGCATTTACAGACTTACATGTAAAGATGCCCATCCATCCATCTCCTTACAGAAGAGTAAAACTGAGGCTCACAGAGGTGACTGATGTGCAAGGTCTGATTCTACTGGGCATTAATTAAGAGCAGGGTCATTTCCTTATAATTTTCCCTGACTTCCTTTTTTTTGTACTCCTTTTTCCCCTTCACTTTGAACCACTGCTTTTGTAAGAATGTGCATTATTTTATGACGTGCTAGTCTAAGTACATGCAGACATGCATAATACTTCCTTGTTTTTTCATATGGTACACACCCTTAAAGCTAAAATAAGTTAAAAGCCACAAAATATCAAAACCAAAACTTAAATTGCTGGTCCTAATGAAATACATTTAAGTGTAACTTAAATAAAATTATAGAGCATTTGGTTTAGTGGTAGGAAAGCATTTCATTTTTTTCTTGTTGATTTGGTCATATTAAGTTGGAGCACAACAGATCTTCTTGAAAAGAATGTGATTTTTTTCTTTAAAATAATATGTTCATCTAGAGGTCTCTGGTCAATCAATGTAATATGACAGTATATGGCAAAATCATATTGAAACATTTGAAAAGGATTATTTATCAACAATAATAATGACAAAAACAGCCCATTTTCAATATACGTTTATAATTACAATAACATTCTGGTAATGAACATTTATGACATGTTTACTGTATAGGTGGATACATAGCACATATCCACATTTTTCCTGGATGGTACTATTACATTGTTATATCTGAATTACCATATAGTATAATGACTCATGCCTCTCACAGTCATTTCCTGTTTCCAACTGCTGTTAAACTTTTGTTTGAACAGTACAGGATGGATGAATTTGTCCTTCTGGTGACTTTGGTGTCTTATTGCTGTTTGAGGTCTGCCCCAATCCTTTCTTCTTTCCCTTCTTTGAGTTAGAGCACATGATCACACACCAACGACTTCACGATTTCATTTCTAAACTTCTCTGTTTATTCAACAAATAAAGAAGTGACAGATTTAGTCCACGAAAATGCCTTCCCTTTCTGTCATTGCAAATCATAATATTTATTATCATGAATGGTTAACACAAAACACGTAAACACAGTAGCACGCACAATATTTTGTCATTTGGATTAATAAATAGCGCAAGCAGATCTAATTAGACTCATTAACATGTAGACATTACGTATCATCCTTTCAAATATTACAATCTAACTAGCCACAGTGAAAAAACTCAGACACTAGGCTATCTGTCAATTACAGATTGGCCAAGAACATGTCTCATATATATTTAAAAGTAGCTATTGCATGAAAATAAATAATTGAAGTGACTCCTGAAGACTCTCAAGGTTCTTGTAATATCATCACCCTCATGTCCATACCCACCAGACTGAAGTCTAGGTTCAAGCCTTCCCAAATACGAAGAAGAGTCGAGAGCCCTGTTCTTGCTCAGGGTCAGGTGCAGGAAGGAGGTGCTGTGAGAGAAGGCAGCCTGTGGAAGGGTTCCCATCCATGGCCCGTGTGGCAGAGGCACGTGTTCGTGTCTTTCCCAAGCCAGGGAAAAACCTTTCCCTTCTCAGGCAGGATCACACTGTTATTCCTGCGGACATCGAGGCCCGGCCTGATTGAAGCTAACCTTCTCTAGTTTGTACTGCGGCCCCCTTTCCTGTTGTAACATGTGCTCCCTGGAAAATGTGGGACAGTCGCAATGATGACTGAATTATCCTTCCTCTCACTGGGGAAATCTTCACCAGACGACAGCATTCCTTCCACAGGACTGAAGCTGTCCCAGCTCCTCGCTCTCAGACACATTGTCCAAACCCTGGAGTTAAATCACAAATGTTCACTAAAACCCTTCCATCTCTGTTTAGGCCTAGTAGCCTAGAAGGACGTCTCGCCCTTTCCAGTTCTTGGTGGTGTACCTGGACAGGATCCAAAGATGGATTTCTCTCATCTGTCTACAGACAAAGCTGCCTGGCCACTCTTATTGACCCTTTCTTCAGGGCTGCTGGGAGCCTCCCCAAACCAACAGAAAATGCCCCCGGTAAGTCACCCGGAGCTCTTGAAATGTAAATAAAGAATATATCCAATAAAAAAAAAAAAGCTATCACTGCCAGACTTAGACTCCTTGCTTCTCTGGATGATGGTCCAGCCTTTGTCTCCCAAATAACCAAGCACAGGGTATTACCTTTAAATTCTACTCTGTCTATTGTAAGTCTTCAGAAAGAAGTAGAAAAGGCTGTTGCACCTTAAAACAACATCCCAGAGAGCTGTGCTTCGACTTTCAGCAAGGTTGGTCCCAACTTGTCCCTTTAAGAGCCCCTCCCTAGGTTCCTTTGTACCATGCCCCTTTGAAGCAATGCACATAGACCTATTCTCCTTCATCCTGGAATCTATCTTCCCTCTTTAGAGATTTCTAGAAACCTGGGCAGGGAGTGTGCCAATCAGTAAATTCTGTTAACATCCCCATACATAGCCCTAGGTCTTTGTGGTTTGGGGTAGCCATCTTGAAACAGGTCAGAGAGTATAAAAATGGAATGTGTTTCTGTTGGAAATCACCACAGTGAGGCACCTTCGCCCCCACATTCTCATGGCATTGCCAGCTCATTGCTTTTGATATCTTGGAATCTGAAACTCTTCTCTGTGACAGGAACCTATTGCTCTCACTCTCTCTTGCCCTGAAATAACCCCACCTTTCCTAAACAAGAAATTTCAGGTCACAGTTGTAGCTCAGACATAGAGGACATGCTTCACAGCCTGAGGCCCTGTTCCTAGGCCATTTACATTTATATTAGAAAGCTCCCATTTGTCTTGATAATAAAATACCTATTTCTTGCGTGTGAAGATCTCTGTTTCATGTTGACAATAAGCAAATGTCAGTCAGGACCTGATGTGTGGTAGGGACGACATACATCTTAGGTATGTATTGCTTTGGCACGTGGCCAGGTGGAAGAAGAAAGATCCAAGTGCTGATGTGCAAGTGCCACTGGGTGGGTGCAGGCAAGCTGATGTAGTCACAGAAGGCATTTTCCATGGCCGCGAAGAGAATCTAGAGCATAGAGAAGAGAAGTGTCCGTGTACAGGACACACAGCTAGCCAGAGTACGTTGGTCAATCCACTCCCTGGTGTGATCTTCTTACCTTTTCTGTCAGTCACATTATTTGCTCATCTATTAGTGCGTGTTTGTCACAAATTACATTTGTACATTCCCAACCTGATTAAAATGCATACATATGTGCCTACGTACTCTACTCTACTCTACTCTACTCTACTCTACTCTACTCTACTCTACTCTACTTTACTCTACTCTACGTATGTCCATAATATCATGTCAACGATATCTAGTTACAATGATATATAAATAGAAAGCAAACAATGTGCCTTCATCCTTCATCCCCAAGGGGCCTATGACAGATTCTTAAACCATGGATCAGGATCTACTGGGGGTCATGTAACTGGATGTGGGATTCATAAAAAGTTTGACCAGAGTGGAGGGTTTCTGAACGTGCATCAACTAAAGATTATTTCAATATGAAATGCGGAATGAATCTGAGGCGTTCTTGGTAAGCCAGCCTGTGTTACATCTTCCAACTTCACTGTAGCCTTGGTTCTGAATAAGTGATGGGCACAGTTTGCAGTGTGTGTACTGGCTCCCTCCTGGCACCACTGAACCCCACCTGCAGTATCCTGCTCATCCTTGAGACGACCACATCATGAATTGCACTGGTTTTTGTTTTCTGCATAGAGATTCTACTCTTATTGAAACATAACAGTTTAATTATGAAGACAATGGCTTTTAACTTCCAACGGTTGGTCTTTAGATTGTAAGTATCAGATTAACATATTTTTTGGATCCTATTGTTGGTAGAATACTTAAATTTAATAGTTACTTTTTGAGAAACTGACTTGAGTTTTATTAAAAAAAAAAAAAGTCTGGTAAATGAATTTTAGCTTGGGATTAGGATGGAATTTCCAAAGATTTCTGAAATGGTCCCAAATGTACTTCTGTCACTTTGCACTACATATTCATGCAGAACGGCACAGTCGGCATTAACAGCTGCGGAACGAAGATATCCATCAACTCCAAAAAATGACGAAATGCTGTGTGCCCTGCAGTGTCGAAATCTGAGCCAGTATTTAATTCCTTGTGTCAAAGGGATAACATCTATCTCACTGGTGTGCAAATTTGTTTTCATCTTTAATAAATGACAAGACTGTTTCTACACTAAAAGTTGTTTAGAAGACATTTCTTCGTGGTTGATTGTCAGTAGATGTTTGGTTTTCAGCCCTGCTATGTATTTGAGATAGAGCAAAGACTAATTGCACAGAGGTGGACAGGGTTCAAGAAACCGAGCCCTCGCTGTGAGATGCAAGGGGCTTTTCCTCCTCCCAGCCCTGATGGCTCCATAGATCTACTTAACTGAATCACTGTGGCACGATCGTGCCCTCAAGCTGCAAGTGGAAAGCCCCTTGAAGCTCAGCAGGAGCAGGCTGAGTGCGTGTAACTGCTTCACGCCTGCAAGCATAAAGCGTGGTGTTTTATGACTCTTAAATGATCTGTGATAAAATGATTGAAGACACCGTTGTGTGGAATGTAAACTAGAGCTCCAGACTCGTAGGCGGGGCGAAGAGCATCCCTGACCAACAGACAGCCTGGCACTGGTTTTCCCATGTGGCAACTTACAGGTTCTGCGGGAGCAGCATTCCCTGTGTAGGGTAATGCCAATTAAATTTTTAAGGGAAAAAATATTTATTTAAAAGTCTCATAAAGTAGTAGTTTTCCATGTGGCTTTTCCCAAACATCCTTGGTGTAAGTAATCCCTTTGCCACAACACTTTAATAAAAAAAAAAAAGAAAAAAATTATTTTAAATCACAAAGTATAGGATCTCAAATGAATCTTATTTTAACATTTTTTGTTTTTGTTTCTTTCTATATTCTTTGTTTACATTCCAAAGGCTTTCTTTCCCCTTTCTCAGTTCCCCCCTCACCATATGTCCCATAAGTCCTCTTCCCTCCGCCCATTCCCCACTCACCCCACCCCCCCACCATTTCTCTGTTCTGATACTCTCCTACAAAACTGGATCCAGTCTTTTACTCTCCTACAAAACTGGATCCAGTCTTTTCGGGACCAGGGTCCTCTCCTTCCTTCTTCTTGGGAATCTTTTGATTTGCTAATTGTGCCTTGAGTATTCAGAGCTTYTGGGCTCATTAATATCCACTTATCAGTGATTGCATTTCATGTGTATTCTTTTGTGATTGGGTTAGCTCACTTAGGATGATATTTTCCAGATCCAACCATTTGCCTACAAATTGCACGAATCTTTTTATACAGTCCAGGCATTATCCCCCTCCTGGTCCACCCTCCAACAGTTTCTCATCTCATTCCTCCTCCCTCGTCTGCAAGAGAATGTCCCCACCCACTCCCCATCCCACCAGTCCTCTTCACTCCCTGGGGCCTCAAGTCTCTTGAGGGTTGGGTGCATCTTCTCTCACTGAGGCCAGACCAGGCAGTCCTCTGTTGTGTATGTGTGTCGGGGGCCTCATATCAGCTGGTGTAGTTGCTGGCTCACTGTCTGAGAGATCTCGGGGGTCCAGGTTAGTTGAGACACTGGTCTTCCTATGGGGTTGCCCTCCTTCTTAGCTTCTTTCAGCCTTTCCCTAATTCAACCACAGGGGTCCCCAGCTTCCGTCCATTGGTTAGGTGTAATTATCTGCATCTGACTCTTTCAGCTGCTTGTTGGGCCACACCATAGCACCAGTAATAGTGTCGGACCTTGGATCCTCCCCAATTTGGGCCTGTCGCTGGATCTCCCTTCTCTCAGTTTCGTCTCCATTTTTTGGCCCTGAAGTTCTTTTTAGATAGGAACAATTCTGGGTCAGAGTTTTTAACTGTGGGATGGCAACTCCATCACTCATTTGACGCCCTGTCTTTCTACTGGAGATGGACTCTACAAGTTCCCTCTCCTCACTGTTGGGCATTTCATCTAAGGTCTCTCCCTCTGAGCCGTGAGAGTCTCTCCCTTCCCAGGTCTCTGGTGTATTCTAGAGGGTCCACCACCTCCCACCTCCCGAGGTTGCCTGTTTCCATTCTTCTGCTGGCCTTCAGGCCTTCACTCCTGTTTGCCCCAATACCCGATCACGTTCCCCCCTCCCCCTCCCTGTCCCTTCTCCCACCCAGGTTCCTCCCTCCCTCTGCTCCCTATGACTGCTTTCTTCTCCCTCCCAAGTGGGATTGAGGCATCCTCACTTGGGCCTTTTGGCTTTTTAACCTTCTTGAGTGCTGTGGGTTGTATCCTGGGAACTGTGGCTAATATCCATTTACTAGTGAGTACATACCAGGCGTGTCCTTTCGGGGCTGAGTTACCTCGCTCAGTTTGATATTTTCTAGTTCTATCCTTAAATGAATCTTTTAATTAGCAGGATTTTTTGGCAAAATAATAGGACCAAAATGTAAAGATCAAGTTGTAGGTGCATATTGGGGTCTGGTGAAGTATTTCCAGGTTCATATTTTAGTGCGGATAAAATCTCTTGATATATACATTATTTCTGCTTTAAGTGGCTGTGTTCCAATTTTTGTTGAGTATGTGACAGGGACCCCAGAAGACAAAGAGTAGGTAGCTTCTTGGACCTTTTTCCCTAGCCTGCTGCCCACTGGAAGTGTGATGCCCATCTGTCCCCACACTCCTCCTCTTTCAGCATGTGTGGTGTCTTCCCTTCCTGTAATAGCATATATATCTTTCCTTAGTTAAACTCTTATAACAGGAGCTAGATCAGCTACAGAGATTAAAGCAGACATAACGACCAGGTTTACTAATATACTTTGAAGAGCATAGTGGCACCAGAGTGTCCTGATCCATATCTTACACAAAGCAAATAGCTTCTTACAAAATACCATACTTACCACCAGTGGGAAATTATCATTTCCTATCGTACCCCAGCAATCCCAATACAGCTTCCTCTCTGTATGCATTCATAACTATAATTAACTAACTATATACTGTATACCATATATTACATATATACATACATATGCCTAGTTCATGTAAATAGATATATTTATACTATATAATATAATATAGTATAATATAATATAATGGTTTAATACAGTAATATAATGTACTGTATTTTATATATATATATATATATATATATAGTCACATGGGACAAGCATATGCATATTTACATGTAGGTGCCCATAGAGTCAAGAAGAGGGTGTCTGAGACCCTGTGGGCTGCCTCTTCTGGATGCTGGGACAGAAACTTGGGTCCTCTGTAAGAGTTTCATGTGCTCTTAAGCATTGAGCCGTCATCTTATCACCCCTCTTTCCTTTGGTGTCTAGGGGCAGTCTAATAGCTATCAGTGCAGCAACTCTTCTGTCCCTGAAGAAAAGCTCCTCCTCATGGTAGCTCTCCTGTGTGTTTAGACTGCCTGGCTCTGTTTCTTTTCTGTTGTCATTGCCAGAACTTCCTGTGTTTAGCATCACCTTAAATGTTTGTTTTTGATTTGAATAATATCCATGATTTGGGAGAGTTATCTTCATTCTCATCATCCAAGCAAAGAGAAGAGTTCGGGGCATGAGCTTTTTTATCAGTGGTATATCAGGACCCAACAGTACAGACAAGAAGCTTATTTAAAACTATTAGTGCATTACTGTTCCTAAGAATATGTGATAAACTGGGCTAGTGAGATGGCTTAGTGGGTAAAGGCTCTTAATACAGGAATCTGTTAACCTGATAACCAGGAGTTTGATTCCAAGAAGCCACACAAAGGGGGAAGGATAGAGATGACTCCAGGGGTATCCTCTGACCTCCACAGACATCAGATATTCACAGGTCCTCAAAACATTGCACATACTAAATTTAAAGTGTTCCATGTGAGTACAGTCTGTAGTGTAATGGAGAACCACCCTGAGGGAGCTGTGAGAGACTGAGGGACTGGCCCCAGTCACCACCATCATAACCAATCATGAGCAGCAAGGTTGGGACCCAATAGTGGCTGTTGGTCCCCAGTACCTGTGTCACCAAGTCAGGCTCCAAGGGCAGCGGGAAGGCCACTGGCAACCCCATGCAGCCTCACAGATTCAGCTCTCCACCACTACACCACTGAGGGGACAAAAAGGTCATCACAAAGGACTGACTGGGGAACAGTGCAACGGTTCCAAGTAAGGAACTGAAATGACACCAAGGAGGATTTGTGTCATTTTTGTACACCGGGCTGCCATAAAGAAGAATAACCCCAGGAAGGACCTTCATGGAGAAGGGGATGGAGAGACAGAGGGCTCTGATAATGAAGGAGAAAGGGGTGCTAAGGCAGCAGATGTTGCAGGCTCCGTGGAGTTCCAGTTAAAGTCAGTATAATTGCAATAGACCATAGCCATTATAGATGCTACTCATGTCTGTAGAGGGTGGTTCAGGGGAGATATTGGATTGTACAGTTATTGAGTTAACAAAGACATTTTAAGAATAACTGGAGTGTGTGTGTGTGTGTGTGTGCGCGCGCGCACGCATGCCCATGTGTGTTTTCTATTCAAGGATCTGAAATAGCTCCTGGGTGGGTGCACACATGTGACTCAAAGGGAACTTAAAGCGGTGTAGACAAAACAACAAGCTACACACGTTGTTATGGTTCTCCACACAATTACAAGCAAAATGACCAGAACAGTGAGGGTGGGGAAAAGATTGGGGTGTGGGAGAGCGCTCCTGAAGGCCAGTCCCTACTCCAGGAAGCAAGCCTTACTGCATGTGGAGACTCTATGGGCGTCAACTGCAGTGTCCCAACCCTTCTTTTCAAGAAGAGATGGAAGATGCTGACAACCAGGGTGCAGGAGAGCAAGGCAGATCAGTGAGACAACATATGTATTGGGATTACAGACGATTTCGTAGGGGCCTTCCTTCTCGATAGTACCGCAATGTGGAGGACAAGACAAATCAAGAAGAGGAGACCCAGGGTCAGCATCCTTCTCAACCTACGTTGTTGGTATCAGCACACAGCGAACCCTAAACCACAAAGATGGCAGAGAGAAAGGCCATCCTCCCACTAGCGGAGCGTTCAGGTGCTCCTGTGGTTCAGTAGGACAACGGTGAGTAAATGCCAGTTAACCATCTCAACCACCATCCGATTGTTCATCCAACAAGAAGAAATCTAAGATTCCAGTAAGAAGAAATCTCTTATGGAAGAATAGGAGGAAGGATTGTGGACCCCGCAGGAAGGGGATAGAAACTCCACAGGAAGACCAACAGAGTCAACTAACCCGGACTCCTGGGGCTCTCAGAGACTGAACCACTAACCAAAGAACATATACTGGCTGGACCGAGGCCTTCCCATACGTATGGAGCAGATGTTCAGCTTGGTCTTCATGTGGGTCATGAACAACCGGAGCGGGGTTATCCGAAAAGCTCTTGCCTCTGTGTGGGGTATGTTCTAGCTGGGCTGCTTTGTTTGGCCTCAGTGAGAGAGGAAGCACTGAGCCTCGCAGAGACTTGAAGTGCCAGGGTTGGTGGGGGATTCTCAGGGGGAGCCCATCATCTCAGAGGAGAAGAGAAGGGGGGATGGAGGGAAGGATTGAAAGAGTGGGTGACCTGGAGGGGGGCGGTGAGAGGGATGTAAAGTGAATAAGTTAAAAATTTAAATTAAGCCGGACGTGGTGGCGCACGCCTGTAAT
>BDUI01000001.1:1391277-1410242 GCA_002335545.1 Apodemus speciosus | reverse complement strand
CGAGATCCCTCGTGATCTCGTAGTCTCCATTATTTTCCGGCGGGGTCCAGGAGTATGGCCGAGCTCCTGAGATTCTGTAAGCTTACCCTCTTTCTCTCAAGAGGAATAAAGCTTTTCTGCAGAAGAGCCTAATGTGTGTCGCGTGTTTCCTGCCGACGGGAAGATAGCGCGCGGCACACATAAGGTCCAATTGTTCACTCTAGACTTTGTGTATTTACCCGCTGTTATTTGTGAGCATTATACATCCCCTTCTGCTAATAATCATTGTGCCTGGGTTATGAGACCCCCTCACATTTCAGGGAAAGATCAGGGTCTTGCCAACAACTAGGAGAGCTGGCCTCGCAGGACGCTAAATGTTAAGAACCACTGTAATTTCAAATAATGCAGATTCGTTAAATTGGAAGAGCATTATAAATGAACGCCACAGCCAGTCTCATCTTTCTGGAGGAGGTTGCTGAGCCTGTGTAAGGAGATGAGTGAAGTGGAGGGACCCTTACCAGACAAGTCCATGGAAAGTGGAGACACCAGCTCTCTGCCTAGTCAGGGTCATTTGAACTGTGGGGAACGTGAATTGTTTTAGCAAAAGGAATTGAAATATTAATATGAACAAGAAAGTAAGATGTTCATTTATGGCTTATGTTAGGGAAAAATACATGTGGTTAAGGGAGGTCTTCGGGGAATGAGGTCAGAGAGTTGCAGTTTTCTTAAGTTAAATAAATTTAATTTAAAGAGTTAAAGAGTAAAATAAATTTAACATGGCTCCGCTCCCTCTGAAGACATCTACAGGCCAAGCAGACCAGAATGCAATCACTTCTGTTAGGTGCCATGAATCAAAATGAACTTTAAAATGAGCCAGTTTAGGGGGGTAAGAGCAGAAAAAGCCAGATCCACAATCCACAGGAACCAATTAGACTCTGTCCAGCTTGCCCGATCTGGGACAGGGGGGTCTTCTGTGTCATCCTATGAGGAAAATTGCATTTAAACAACCGGACTGGCTTTTGTTCTTATTTGTGCTGTTTTTTCTTCAGTCCCTTTCTGCCCATAAAGCCGACTCGCTCTTTTCAATTCAGTGTTACAGAGTGAGATGTCCACTTCTGGATTCCCTAAAGATACCAGTTAGAATTCTTAGGAAGATCTGATATCATTTTTGTCCTTTGAAACTCACAAGACCTTTCCATTTTGAATATAGAAAACAGAAAGAAATTCCTTTTTTTCCCTCCATCCTTTCTTGTCTTCCCCCACGATGTTCTTCCTCTTACCTGCCCCACCCCTTGTCCCTGCTGTCCTTGTCCTTTACTCGGAGGTCTAGCAGTTTGAGCATGGATGTGTGGGATGTGTGAGTAACACGTGACATGGAGCTCTTGCTAACGATTGCATCCCTAACTGTCAGGATCACGACATCTGGGAAATCCCCCTGCCTCGGGTATGCTATGGGTGTTCCGGACTGAGTGCGGGTGGGTCGGTGGGTGGGTGGAAACATCTGGTCCTATTTTGTAGTCTATGTTGACATTCTTTCAATCAGACACCTGGGTCAAGGTGTGGCCTCAGAACTTTCCATTGGTGAGAAACGCAATGGTGGAACAAGCAATTCGAATCTCCAATTCATATAAAAGGGATTAGATGTGTGAATATTGTCAATGGATGCATCTGGGTTGCATACAAAGGGTCACAAGAGAGCTCTGTTGGCCGGCTCACCAGGAAATAGTCCCACCGTTGATGCCTTCACTGTCATCTGAAGAATAAAGCAGGAACAACTAAGAGAGGCCCAGCCCTGAAACTTGATCTTACAGAATGTTAATCTCTCTAACGAGTGCTAATGTAATTAAAAATATTCTCCTTACATTTCCTTGTATGTGCTCACAGGCACGCATGTGTGAGCGGTCAGGGGGGATGTGTGGGAGCTGCTTGTCTTCTTCCAGTACATGTGTCTGCAGGGATGGACCTTGAAGCTGTCCTGATGGTAAATGCCTTTACCTGCTGAATCATCTGACCGATGGGCCGGGGTGACCATGCTGTTGTAGTGTTAGTTGGTTTTATAACACACAGTGCCTAGACAATTAGTTTGTCTCATGATTGAAAATCTGAATCTTTTCTTTGAACCAGACAAAGCTTTAAAAACTAGACAAGTAGTAGGGGATTATGATTTCTTTTTCTCTTCAATCTCTGGAAAACATCCTTTCCTCTTTTCAGACAGCTCTAGGTATAGCGTCCCAGGAGGAAGAGAGGCTTCTTTCCTTTAGGTGTGCTAGAAGCTTTTTCTTTCTACTTGTTTATGCTTTAGAATATTTCATAATTAAAAACGAAATTACAGTGTTTTGTTTATGATTTTACTTTTGTAATAATAAGGGTCTTGCTCTATTTGCATCCCCAGTTGTCCTTAAACCCTCAACCCTTTTGCTTTCATCTCTTTAAAAATTGCTTAAAAATTATTTTATCCATATTGGTATTTTTCCTGCTTGAATGTCTGTCATATATAACTGCTGAGCTATCTCTTTAGTTCCTTATTCCACCTACTAAATGCTGGGATTACAAGCATATATAACAGTGCCTTGCACACAGTAACGTCCGCCCAACCAGTGGCATGGTTTCCTTCTGGTCTAGGCTGGTGCCCTGGGCAGAACTTGGGCATAAACTCCTATAGCCACTGCCACAACACCCAGAAGAAGCTCCACTCCCAGGCTCTTTAACACGCCCAGGATCCCAGGATCCCTGGGGCTAGATCACACCAGGATCTCACGGTCCCAGAGGCAGCTTGACTCCCAGGAGCTCAGACATACCCAGCATCTCGGGATCACGGGATCCCAGAATCACAGGATCACAGAGACAGCTTGACTCCGAGGAGTTCTGACACAATCAGGATCACAGGAAGGACAGGCTGCAGTCAGATACAGCGAGGGCAGGTAGCGCTAGAGATAACCAGATGGCGGGAGACAAGCATAAGCTCTTTAGCAACAGAAACCAAAGTTACTTGGCATCATCAGAATCCAATTGTCCCACCATAGCAAGTCCTGGATATACCATCACACCAGAAAAGCAAGAATGTAAAATCACTTCTCATGATGATGATAGAGGAGTTTAAGATGGACATAAATACCTGCCTTAAAGAAATACAGGAGAACACAGGTAAACAGCTAGAAGCCCTTAAAGAGGAAACACAAAAATCTCTTAAAGAATTACAGCAAAACACAATCAAACAGGGGAAAGGAATGAACAAAACCATCCAGGATCTAAAAATGGAACTAGATACAATAAAGAAATCACAAAGGGAGACCTTTGTGGAGTGAAAACCTAGGAAAGAGATCAGGAGTCATAGATGCAAGCATCACTAACAGAATACAGGAGATAGAAGAGAGAATCTCAGGTGCAGAATACACCATAGAAAACATTGACACAACAATCAAAGAAAATATAAAAATAAAAAGCTCCTGACCCCCAAACATCCAGGAAATCCAGGACACAATGAAAAGACCAAACCTAAGGAAGATAGGTATAGAAAAGAGTGAAGATTCCTAACTTAAGGGCCAGTAAATATCTTCAACAAAATTATATAAGAAAACTTCCCTAACCTAAAGAAAGAGATCTCCATGAACATATAAGAAGCCTACAGAACTCCAAATAGACTGGACCAGAAAAGAAATTCCTCCTGTCACATAATAATCAAAACACCAAATGAACCAAACAAAGAAAGAATATTAAAAGCAGTAAGGAAAAGGGTCAAGTAACATATAAAGGCAGGCCATCAGAAATATACCAGACTTCTCATGAGAGATCATGAACGCTAGAAGATCCTGGGCAGATCTCATTCAGACCCTAAGAGAACACAAATGTCAGCCCAGACCATTATACCCAGCAAAACTCTCAATTACCATAGATGGAGAAAACAAGATATTCCATGACAAAACCAAATTTACACAGTATCTTTCCACAAGTCCTGTCCTACAAAGGATAATGGATGGAAAACACCAACGCAAGGAGGGAAACTAAAGCAAGAAAGTAATCTTTCAACAAACCCACACAAACATAATTCCATCTCTAACAACAAAAAGTATAGGAAGTAACAATTACTTTTCCTTAATATCTCTTAATATGAAAATTAATATTATCAACCTATCCTAATCGATTGAAATTAAAAAAAAATATGAGGAATTAGAAATTTGTTGGCTGTCACCCAGTGGTCTCTATAGGTTGGTAATTGGAGAAATAGGTCCAATATTACACAATCCCTATACACTTTCTGCTTCTTTGTATGTGACAGTGTCTTGCTGTGTACTACACAATGGTCTTGAAATCATGCTTTTCCTATCTCAGCCTCTCTAGTAGAAGAATTGTTTATTTCATGTTTTTACACTATACTATGGTTTTCAGAACAGCTTACATATTTCAAAATTACTTATACAGCCAAAAGAAACATAGACAATTAATTTGGGTGGTGACTTGTAAGAGACCAACAAAGAGTGAGACTGAATATTTTCCTTGGTATTTATAGTTATTGTATCAACTTTGAAGAAGATGACCTTAAAAGTTACTCCTTTTCTGAGATGAATTCTTTTCAAAAATCATCACAGCCAAAGAACCTGAATCTTGCCCTCACCTAATGTCTGTGCCACCCTCCAAGCAGAACCATTGTTTGTTGAAACTGTTGATGAATGACTTCATGGATAAACCATCTTAATACACACACCATTTCTCAAATGAATGTAACCTGTTCCCTGTGGGCAGAGAATGATGATAATCACTCAAATCAAATAGCTTTGAAATAGCCTTCAAATAGCAGGAAATCTATATTCAAATAATTGTGCCTACAATTCATTCCTTGGCGCTGCAGAACTGTCAATTCTTAGCTTAGCTACTATGGAGGTAAAGTCCTTCGGTGATGAGGGAGACTGAAGTTCAGCCTTATTACAATGAACTCCAATGTCTAAAAATTGTTCTTATTTTAGGTATGTACCACAGTAAGAGCCAAGATTTTAAGCTTTACTAAAAACAAAACAAAACAAATAAACAAACAAAAAGACTTTATCTTTTTATGTCCATTTAAGAATATGTCCATCATTTTAATGATTAGTAGAAAAATATGTATTGTGTTGGATATATACACAATTGTGTGTGTATAAATATAAATTTATATATTTATAATAATAAAAATATTATTTTTTATATAATAATAAAAAATAAAAAAATAAGAAAACAAGTACCTTGCGGATATATGTATGTATATGTATATGTATGTGTATGTGTATATGTGTTTTTTAGACAARGTTTCTCTGTGTAGCCCTGGCTGTCCTGAAACTCTCTCTGTAGACCAAGCTAGTCTTGAACTCCAAGCGATCTACCTATCTCTGCTTCCTGAGTGCTGGGATTAAAGGCCTGTGTCACCATGCCCGGGTCAGGAGATGCATATTTAACAGAATTACTGCATCAGCGAACAGCCTCAACTTTCTAGCTCCATTTGTATGTCATCTCAGCTGGTCTGCCATCCTGACTGTGGACACTACCTCTGTCTAGCTCCTGTCTGCAAAGCTGTGTGTGATACCCTGTGCTAACCCATCAGTCCCTGCTACTCCCAGGGTCAATTGTTAAGTCCGTCCTCACCAGCTTCCCTTCATGGTCCCTGGCTCTGTGTCTTGTCAGTCACAAGGGAAGTGCTGGCTACCCTCACCCCATGTCCTGTAAGTCTCCAACTGTCTGCTGCTTCCTCCTCAGAACCCTGCTCGTTTTTCATAAGAGCTGATCAAAATTTGTGAGTTTGTTTAATATTTTGTTTGTTTTTTAGTTGTTATCTTGCCAACCAACAGATTTATTTATATAAAAGTTCAGAGATTTTTATATTTTGTGAAAAAACATTCTGAAAAGAAGCTGTGTGCAGAAGAGCTAATGGACTAAAAGATTAATGGATTGTGGGGAGGTTGTAATGTTGTTGGTTCAGAGTCCAGTTGCTATTAATCTTGGGCAGTCTTCAGCCTACTTACTGAATAGCCAGTCCTTGGCTACCTCCGTGTCAAACCTAACATCCTGATAAACAGATTAAAACCTTCACAACGTATTATCTCAAAACCCTCTTCTCCACCAATCAAATGGCTAAGAATACAATCAGATAACGTCCCAGGCTCATCCGCCTGGATACAAGCTGCTTTTCTGATGGCCTTACCGGTTCATTTTCAAAGTGCTTTGATTTATGCCTTTCTTTGTTCTATTATTATAAAACTGTTTCCACTTTGGAAAACAGGGAAGTGAGGTGACCCAAATAAGTGCTTTTCCAGGCCATGGTCAGTCAAATTTGGCTGAAGGATTGGCTGCATTTCATCTCCTTTGAGGAGAGAGCTGTGGGGTTTTGTGTGTGTGTGTGTGTGTGTGTGTGTGTGTGTGTGTGTGTGTTGACAATTTCAATTTTTGTCTCAGTTTTCTTCCTTATCAAATCTGACTGCTGGTATACAGTAAGATAATTTTTTTTCCAAATGATTAAAGATAAGAGGATTTTGCAAACAACCCCGGAATGCCTGTCACCTAATCTGTTATAATTTTCATCTCCTGTTTAGTCATTTCTTTGTTCCCGTTACCTATGTACCTACCTGGGTAGCTTTCTGTCTTGCGAATGAGGGCTGCTCCTTAGACCTGCAATCAGAAGCTTCTCATGTGGAGGTGCCTGATACACAGGCCAGGCTTGTGTGTCCAGAGCCTGGGGAGCTGAATGGTGCTCTGTGTGAGGGCTGCCAGCTCATCCTTGTACAAACCACCTGGCTAGACACTGGGTGTTCAGAAACAAGGATGCTGCTGCCTTCTAGAAGCACACTGCTTATAGGACCCATGTGAGTTAGTGACAGAAAAGGGAGAAGCAGAAAATATCTTAGTGATTTATTTATTTATTTTTTATATGAAAGGTAGACTAATCAGTGATGCTACGCTAAACTTCGTGACTTCTTGGCATTTTGTGTTGTTGTTATACAATTCGATAAGACAGGTTTGGAGATACAGATAAGGCATCCTTAACATCCTAGACGATACCCATAGAAAGCATATCTGCTCCTAGACCCCTAACTCACCCTGTCCGCAAGGAATAAAACGCACACAAGTTATTTCATCAAAGACCATCTGAGAGCATCTGTCGTACAGAGCTGTAGCTCTTTGGGAGGAGAAATTCTCTCCCAAAGCTTTTGCCTCTGGAGGCTGCTTGAGCCTACCGTGGTCACTCACTCCTCGGAGGACACGACCTTGGTCACCTACTGCTCTAGCTGTCCACTCYGGAGCAGCAGCAGCCTCGGAAGAGACCCCTAGACCCCTCCCCTTCAGAGACTGCAACTCTTTGGCCACTTCAGCAGAGCCAGAGCCCTGCGGATCTGTGCAGACTATGTCTGGCATACAAACAGCAAATGGCGCTCATTGTGGAGTCCTTGACTTCTTTTAGGGTTACATAGATAGCTATATCGGTGGGCGTGATGGGGCAGGTCTCTGAATCAGAGAACGGGGGCTCCATCCTCAGGGGAGTATATATTACTGCTGCGGCTTCCCTCTTTCCCCCATTGGTAAATATTGAGGGGGCTCCAGCTATGGGCTTTTTTTGAAAAGAGTTTGGGGGTTAGCCATCACAACCGAGGGAGGCAAGAGGCTATTTTCGCCAGGATAATGGTTGTCAATTTGTCTTGGGAATCCCATTAAGCTGATAGCACAGTGGGTGTGATTTTTGATTAGCCATTGAATATGGGATAGGAGAAGGGGGTGTGGCAAGAACGTCAGGTTCTTTTCCTAGGTTTTGTAGGACTCTGTCCCTGCCATTTTTAATCACATTAGTGAGTTTATCCACCTCATTTAGAATTTGGGGTATGCCACCCATCTGGGTATGAAGCCGTTCCAGCATACCCTTGGGTTGTTATAAGGTTTCCACAACTATAGGGGGGGGGGATTAAAGATAAGGAACCATCTGAGTAGTGTTGGGTCATACCTAGCAAGAGCTATATCCGACAAGGTCAGGGCCGTGTGGAGGGGCTTTGGGTACTGCCCCATGTGACTGTTTGTCACAGTCCTCTCCATGGGGTGTTGTGGTCATGTGTTTCAGGACAGAAACCTGGTTGGGAGTAGAGGAAACTCCTACTGTCCTCAGGAATGAGGGTCCTGGGGTTTCTGAACCCACTCAACCTTACCAAGTTTTGTCTGGTGGCACGGTTCCACTTGCCCACCGCCATTGCTCCTGCCATTCTCTCATGAACTTCCGTAGGACGACTAGGATGAATGTCCACATCACCCAGTGTGGTCCATGCCTTGCCATGCTGCTTGCAGCTAATGGACTTTCGACAAGAAATTTGAGTTTTCTAAGCCCTAGGCGCCTTTCCTGTAACTGAAGTCATGTGACCTATAAAACATGCACAAAGCATTGAGATGTCCATTAGTATGATTAATCTGTATTGTCAACTTAATTTGATTTAGAGACACCATAGAAACATCTCTGAGTATGCCTATAAGGATGTTTCTAGAAAGTTCTAACTGAAGTTGAAAGGCCCACCTTGAAATGGGCAACCCTATTCCTTGGAGTAGAGTCCTGGGTTGAATAAGAAGGAGACAATGGGCCAATCGCCAGCATTCAGGGCGCTCTGCTTCCTGACTGTGGCTTCAGTGTCACCAGCTTGCTCCTGCTGCCGTGCCTTCTCTACCTCGGTGGGCTGTGCCCCCCAACAGTGAGCCTGGAGAAGCCCTGCCTTCCTGAAGCTGGCCCTGTCATGAGTCCCATCACATCCGCAAGAAAAGTCGTGAGCAAATGTTAGTTTTATTCTACCATTTTGAGAACCATTTCCCTGTCAGATTAGGAGAGAATCATTCGGGGGAGTGCTCTGTAGTGTATCACGAAGAAAGAAAAAGCATGTCCAAGCTGGGCATTTGCTTATAAAAGTAAGCTTAATTTTATTTTGCAAAAATCAACAAGTATATATTTCATATCTGTTTTCTCTTTAAAATGTACATTTTGTTTTTTAAACAGACATGCAGGCTGATTTTGCATGCCAAATATCTTTCTTTGGATGTCTCCTTGGAATATTTTTCTCCTAAAACAAAGGTGCCAATATTGTCCAAAACCTGTTTATTTTTTTCTTTATCCTCTAGAATCACTAACGTTAATATTTATTGGGAGGAAAGACAAGCTGCAGGCTTGGTCTTTGGCTTTCATGTTTGACTCAGCAGTATAATTAAAATCGTACACTTGCTTTGAAGATAAACATTTTGAGAGAAATTTAATAAATCTTGTTTCTGCTGTGCAAGGGAGCTGCTATATCAAAGCCTTTAACTGGAGCTGTCGACTTCCTGCTGCTGGCCTATTACTTCCAGCCTATTTATTGTCTTTTCTTCCTGGAGCCTGGGACATGCAGTTTTCCTTCCTCCCACCAAAGGCACAGCAAAACAACCATCTCTCCTCTTTTGTCTTCAGCATCATGTAAGGTGGGGCATGATCAAAAGTCACAATATCTGAATTTGCTTTGATTATGCTTTGTTTTGTAAACTTAAATTATTCTGTAGCATAATAGTTATTTGTTTACCTAAAAAAAAAATCATGGTTCTTTTAAAGCTGCGATAAAGCCAGATTTCAGGAGCATTTGAAACAATGCTGAAACAAAATCTAAGAAAAAAAGGTAATTGTCCCTGGCCTATTACTTTAAAGTAAAAGAATTTTAGGTAAAGCAAAGAAAATGAGAATTTAAAGAAGAAGAAAGAAGAAGAAGAAGAAGAAGAAGAAGAAGAAGAAGAAGAAGAAGAAGAAGAAGAAGAAGAAGAAGGGGAAGAAGTGAATTTTAGGTATTAACTTTTTACCAGAAAATAAGACTTTAAAGGTTCACCTATTCATTCCCATCTTTTAATAAATTGTAAACAAGTACAGGGCACTGTTGACAGTAGCCTATGGAGAATACCTTTGTAACATATCCTTTAGTATAGAACAATATGAAGAGAGTAGTGTAAGCATGACTTTGTCATGTCTCTTATAAGCCTATTTTCCAAAAAAGTTTTATTTCAAAGAATCCTGATTTCAAAAGAAATCTAAAGCCATAGAGTTGAGCAAATGTGGACTATGGGGTTCAAGTCATTGCCTTTTCTATCACCGGATGCACAATGTCGCATGTACAAAAGCAAGTGGGAAGACACCTATCTCATACTCCAGGCAGGATGTGCGGGACAGTGCATAGAGAGAGTGCTGGTCAGGTCAGAGGTGAAGGATGATACAGTCACCCAAGTTAGTAAATTGTAAGCAATGTGAATACATTATGCCATTCCACAGAACTCGGATGAGATCAGCTAGAAATTGAACTGTCGTATCCACATATTTTGGAGAAAAATTCCCAAGCCAGGCGGATGTGGATGGGGATAAAGACGTAGGCAGTGTAGACCACCATAGCAACAATGGTCAGAAAGATGGTGTTGAGCATGGACTGCTCCCAAGGCTCCATGACCGCACAGCAGGTGATGATTTGGTACTGATAGTAGAGCCAGGCAAGGTACTCCTTCACCCGCTTGAAATCCATGGTTCTTCCTCAAGTCGTGCAACGTCTGCCTGTTAAAGAAAATAACACGAGAGAGGACAAGGTAAGAAACAGAACATATGACCTTCTGGTAACTCAGCCAACCTGAAAATTTTCGTAATTTGAAAATTTGGTCATTTTTAGGCAAAGGTTATACATGTCAGTAGTGCTAATATGAACTTTGGGTGCTTAATTATTAATAGGTTTACTGTGGCTTTAAAAACAGTGTGTGTGTGTGTGTGTGTGTGTGTGTGTGTGTGTGTGTGTATAAAGTGGCCCCTTTTCCCCCCTCCCCTTACTCCCTCCCTCCCTCCCAGATCCCTCTCTCCTACTTCCCAGAAATTATTCTCTTCCCCCTACCGAGTAGGACTGTAGCATCCACACTTTGGTATGATCTTCTTTCTTCTTGGGTGTCGTATGCTCTGTGATTTGTATTGTGGGTATTCTGAGCTTCTTTTTGGCTAATATCCACTTATCAGTGAGTGTATACCATGTGTGTTCTTTTGTGACTGGGTTACCTCACTTAGGGTGATATTTTCAAGTTCCACCCATTTGCCTGTGAATTTCATGAAGTCATTGTTTTTTTTTTTTGTTGTTGTTTTTGATTAGATATTTTCTTTATTTACATTTCAAATATTTTCCCCCTTCTAGGTCTCCCCCTTTGGAACCGTCCATGCCACCTGCCTCTAGGAGGGTGCTCACACACACCCACCCACTCCCGTCTTCCTGCATTGGCATTCCCCTATACTGGGGCGTTGAACACCCTCAGGCTCAAGGGCCTCTTGTCCCACTGATGTCCAACAAAGCCATCCTCTGCCACATATCTGGCCAGAGCCATGGGCCGCTCCATGTGCATTCTTTGGAACTCCAGGAGGTCTGGCCTGTTGATACTCTTGCTCCCTCTGTGGAGCTGTGTAAATTTACCACATTTTTTGTATCCATTCCTCTTTGAGGGACATCTGGGTTGTTTCCAGCTTCTGGCTATTGTAAATAAGGCTGCTATGAACATAGTGGAGCATGTGTCCTTGTTAATGTTGGAGAATCTTTTGGGTAAATGCCCAGGAGTGGTATATCTGGGTCCTCAGGTAGAACTATTTCCACTTTTCTGAGGAACCGCCAGACTGGTTTCCAGAGTGGTTTTACCAGCTCGCAATCCCACCAGCAATGGAGGAGTGTTCCTCTTTCTCCACATCCTGGATAGCCTCTGCAGTCACCTGAGTTTTTGATCTTAGCCATTCTGACTGGTTCCAGGTGGAATCTCAGGGTTGTTTTGATTTGCATTTTCCTGATAACTAAGGATGTTGAACATTTCTTTAAATGCTCCTCAGTCATTTGAGATTCCTCAGTTGAGAATTCTCTGTTTAGCTTTGTACCCTATTTTTTAAATAGGGTTGTTTCTCTGGAGTCTAACTTCTTGAGTTCTTTGTATATTTTGGATATAGCCCTCTATCAGATGAAGGGTTGGTAAAGATCTTTACCCAGTCTGTTGGTTGACATTTTGTCCTATTGATAGTGTCCTTTGCCTTATAGAAGCTTTTCAATTTTATGAGGTCCCATTTGTCAATTCTTGATCTTAAAGCATAAGCCATTGATGTTCTGTTCAGGAAAATTTCCCCTGTGCCAATGTGTTTGAGGTTCTTTCCCACTTATATGGGAGGGTAATGAATTTGAAAGTAGTACGTGTGTAGCATTTGGGGAGGGGGAAATGGGGTTATCCATTAGAAAGTCCCAGATGCCAGGCACCCAAGAGGTGCCCAGGACTAAACAGGGAGGACTTTAGCTGAAATACCCTACAAAGGGGAGATAGAACTGGTAGAGACCATATCCAGTGGATAGGCACGGCCCCCAGTTGAGGGATGGGGGTCATCCACCCACTTCAAAAATATTAATCCAGAATTCCTCCTGTCAAAAGGAAATGCAGGGACAAAGTGTGGATCAGAAGCTGAAGGAAAGGCCATCCAGAGACTGCCCCACCTAGGGATCCACCCCATCTGCTGACACCAAACCCAGACACTATTGCTGATGCCAAGAAGTGCTTGCTGACAGGAGCCTGGTATAGCTGTTCCCTGAGAGGCTCTGCCAGAGACTGACAAATACATATGCAGATGTACACAGCCAAACATTGGTCTGAGCACAGGGACCCCAGTGGGGAAGTTAGGGCAAGGACAGTAAGAGCTGAAGGGGTTGCGAACTCATAGGAAGAACAACAATATCAAACAACCAGATGGTCCAAAGCTTCCAGGGACTAAACCAGCAGCCAAAGAGTACACAGCAGGGACCCATGGCTCCAGCTGCATATGCAGCAGAGGATGGCCTTATCTGGCATCCCTGGGGGGGGAGCCCCTTGGTCCTGTGGAGACTTGATGACCCAGGATAGGGGAACGCTAGGCTGCTGAGGCAGGAGTGGGTGAGTGGATGGGGGAGCACCCTCCTAGAGTCTGGGGGGGGTTAGGAGGGGATAGGGGGCTTGTGGAGGGGAAACCGGGAAGGGGGTAACAGTTGAAATGTAAATAAATAAAATAATCAATAAAATAACATCGTGTGAACAGGTGCTCTTCAACTAATAATGGGGATACATCTCCAAAAGCACAGAATAAGCTCAGATATTGTAAAGAAACACACACACACACACACACACACACACACACACACACACACACACCACTTAGTATACTTAACCTACTGAACACCAAGGCTTAGCCACACAGTTCTTGAAATAGTAGCATTTATCTACCTTTGAGATCACAAGGCTGACTGGAAGCTGTAGCTCATCGCTGTTGCCCAGGATTGCCAGAACTTTGCATGATATTGTGAAGGCCAGGAAAGGGTCAAAATTCAAAGTAGGGTGTATGGTTTATACTGGTCATGGACCACAATAAACCCTGAGATATCACATTGGGATTTCTGTCAGTTGGGTACTGCAGATACATGACTGCATGTTTTGATGGTAGGGTAAAGAACATACTCATCTGTCCCCTGATGGAGCATCAGAAGCCTCTAAGTGGACCGATCTAGATTTCTCTGTGTCTTCATTTCCTACTGATCCTGTTGTATATAGTTTTGCTGTAGTATGTCTTGGCTTTGATCACCAATGCTTGTCAGTCTCATGAGGCCTTCCAGTGAATCACTGGGCACTTGAGTACTTTGGAGGACCTCCAAAACAAATAAGAAGCCCAGATCAGCCTCCTAGCCCTTCCATTCTTTCCACATGGAAGGACACAGTCTTCAGGGCGTGCACCATTTTGGATTCAGAGACACACCCTCAAAAGTTGCCAATCTGATAGCATCTTGTTTTTGGACTTCTCAGTCATAGAACTGTGAAAAAATGATTATTTATGTTCCCTACTCTTAAAAACTTTGTTATAACACCCCAAATGAACCAAGAGATATAATCCTGCTAAAATCCAACATCCATTCACAATAAAAGTCCTGGAGAGACTAGGGATGCATGGGATATGTCTCAACGTAATAAAGGCAATCTACAGGAAGCTTATATCCTACTGTCCTTAGTAAAGAAATACTTTGAGTATTTCTTTACTAAAAGAAAATTTTATTTCTTTGAGTATTATTTACTAAAATCAAGAACCAAACAGAATGGTCATTTTCTCCATCCCTGTTCAACACAGTACTTGAAATATTTGCTAGCACAGTAAGACAAGAGGAGATAAAGAGGATACAGGTAGGAAAGGAAAAAGTCAAAGTAGTATAGTTTGCAGATGATATGATTGTATGCATAAAGCATCCTAATGTTCGCCAGAAGCCCGCTACTACTGATAAACACATTCAGCAAGAATCAGCAGGATGTAGAATAGACACACAAGACCAGTGGCCTCGTGTGCACAAGTGACAAATAAACCAAGAAAGAACTCAAGGGAACAGTGTGATGACTCACAATGACCTCAGCAACAGCAACAAACCCACAACTCATATGGGAGGAGAGAGAGGGGGGGAGAGAGAGAGAGAGAGAGAGAGAGAGAGAGAGAGAGAGAGAATATAAATGTCAAGAGGAAGTGAAAAACTTGTACAATGAGAATTCTGAGACAACAAAGAAAAAGAAATTGAAGACATGTAAAGATTTCCCATTGGCAGAGTTAACAGTGAAAATTGCTATTCTACCAAAAAGCTTTCTACAGACCAATATATTCCCCATCAAAACTCTAATGCAGTTCCTCCCAGAAATTGAAGACAGTCATCACAAATTTCATATGGAAATACAAAAGACCCATGATACATAAAACAACCCTCAACAACAAAAATCCTGCTGGGGGTAGCAGCACCCCATATTTCAAATTATATTACAGAGCTATAGTAATAAAAGCAGTCTGGTACTGACACACACACACACACACACACACACACACACACACACTCACAAATAAAAATGTAATGATCAAGACCTAATAAAAAATTAAGGAAAAGAAAAGGACCTTAGTCCCCTTCATGAGAGAAGCCTTCATGATCACCTTGTTTTCAAGGCAGCCTCTGCTATCTCTGTAGTGCTAGCTGGCCTGTGAAATTCCAGGAGAGTCTACTGTCTCCATCTCCCATCTTGCCATTTGACTTCTGAGACTACAGATGTCCGTGATCACATCTGGCTTTACACGTAGATTCTAGGGATCAGCCTGAGGTCACCAGGCTTGTATAGCAAGTGCTTTTACCCCTTTACTGGTCCCTAACTGTCTTAGTTAGGGTTTTACAGCTATGAACAGACACCATAAGCAAGGCAAGTCTTACAAGGACAACATTTAATTGGGGCTGGCTTACAGGTTCAGAGGTTCAATCCAGTATCATCAAGGCAAGAACATGGCAGGATCCAGGCAGGCGTGGTGCAGGAGGAGTTGAGAGTTCTACATCTTCATCTGAAGGCTGCTAGTGGAAGACTGACTTCCAGGTAGCTAGGGTGAGGGTTTTAAGCCCATGCCCACAGTGACACACCTACTCCAACAAGGCCACACCTCCTAATCCTGCCACTCCCAGGGCCAAGCATATACAAACCATCACACTAACAGGACCTCTTAGTACTACTACACTGGAGATTAGGTTTGACATGGAGTTTAGAAGGGATGGGAGCGTTCAAACTGCAACACAATGATAATTTTATCAGACTATCTCAGAAACCAAGATTCCTCAGGAACAGAGACAGCAACAGGACAAGCACCAATACTTAAGGTCTGCTGGACAACCTGATTTAAAAAAAAATCTTAATCATAACTACCCACTGTTGCTTCCCTATAACTACTTAGAATTTGAGATATGGCTAGGTGATTGATAGAGGATTCTGGGGTTTATTTATTAGAGATTTAGTGCCAGGAGGTTCTGGGTGAAGGTAAAGTCATATGACTTAACCAGACACATCTCTTCTCCTTAAGGAGTGTAAACTAGTAGGAAAGACAGATCTTAAGCAGTTAGTACGAACCAATACATAATTATCAATCACACTAAGTGTCCTGAAGGGAAAGTATAGTGTTCAAGGAGCGTTTGTAAACCTGATCCAGTGTGAAGAAAAGATTAAATCTCAGGGATGATGAAAGCCCAAGCAAAGCATAAGGTAAATGAGGAAGGGAGAAGAAGGAGAGGACTCAGAAAGGTGAGAGGTGGGAGGGGGCTGAGGTGGGAGGGGGCTTGGGAGGCCAACAGTCCAGGGAAGAGGGTGGGAAAAATCAACGAGGCTAAAGCGAAGCCTTCTGCCAAGACTGGGAGAATGGAGTTAGACAAGCCAATTATTTGTCCTTTAACCTATGATTCTGGGGTGTCCCAGAGGTTATTGACAGGAGGGAGGGGATAATGTTAGGAGGGAGGGGCTAAACTCACATATAGGGCACAGTAAATCCTAAAGCAGAGGTGAAGTGGACTTGTACAGCAATCATTTTGGAAGCTCTGTGCCTCTCCTCTCCCCGAGCGTAGTGCCTGTGCAGAATCAGCCATTTATGGAGCGTTTCCAAAAATCTGTAAAACTCTTTTCGGTTTTATTAATGAGATAATATTGTCCATTCAGGAATATCATTGACTTTTCTTCTCACTATTGTGTGTGCTTTTTTAATGCACTAATTAATCTCCTGGATCATGATGATGATGATGATGATGATGATGATGATGATGATGATGATGATTTACTTTAAACTTAACTTCTTTTTTTTTGGTTTTTCAAGACAGGGTTTCTCTGTATAGCCCTGACTGTCCTGGGACTCACTCTGTAGACCAGGCTGGCCTCCAACTCAGAAATCTGCCTGCCTCTGCCTCCCAGAGTGCTGGGATTAAAGGCGTGCACCACCACTGCCTGCCTAAGCTTAACTTCTTGCTTGGGCAGCTATTGCAGACAATGATGACAGCCTTTGGGAAATCCTGAGCCTTGGAAAGTATGGAATAATAGGTGTATAGTATTTAAGGCTGCTGAACGTCAACCAATCATCAAAGAAATAACTGATAAAAATCAGACGAACACATAAGGGAAAATCATATCACACACATGTTATATCTAAGACAGACATTTTGGCCAAAAATGCCATAATGGCTTAGAAATAGACATTTAAAATTTACTTTCATACTAAGCACAAAACCTTAAGTTTATTGACTACTTCCAAAATACCTCATTTCTCAGCCCTCTAAATTGCCAGTTTTTTTTAAAAGATGTATTTATTATTATATATAAGTACACTGTAGCTGTCTTCAGACACCCCAGAAGAAGGCATCAGATCTCATTACAGATGGTTGTGAGCCACCACGTGGTTGTTGGGATTTGAACTCAAGACCTTTGGAAGAACAGTCAGTGCTCTTAACTGCTGAGCCATCTCTCCAGCCCTAAATTGCCAGTTTTAACCTGTGAAAATGCTTTTATAGATTCGCTTATTTTCTTTGTGTGTGTGTGTGTGTGTGTGTGTGTGTGCAGCGCGCGCGCACACGCGCACACATGCAAGGGTACCTATGGAGGCCAGAAGAAGGTGTTCAGTCTCCCGAAATGAGTCATGGGCAGTTGTAAGTTGCTTGACATGGGTGCAGAGGAGGGAATCTCAGTCCTCTCTCTGCAAGAACAGCCAGTGCTCTTACCCACTGAGCCCTCTTTCCAGTCCCAGGGAAATGTGTTTGTATTTTCCTGTCTCATTTTAATCTCACGAGGTCTGACAGCTACTTCTAAAAAGGCATTGATTCTTTGGTTTTTCTTTCCTTTGGATTCTCCTTTTCATTTATCGATGAGAAGAAAATTTAAAGATTGTTTATTCACCATTTCTTATTACTAAAGTAAGAGTCAGCTTTTACTGGAAAGCCGTGTGCTGCAATCTATTGTAGAATATGCACTATTTTTAGATTCTAGATTTATTTTGGTCATCTATTTCTCCTTCCTTGTGAGTCCATTTTGTATCTCCTAAGAGACAACATGTACAATTAGAGAGGAAAGAGAGAGAGAGAGAGAGAGAGAGAGAGAGAGAGAGAGAGAGAGAGAGAGAATGCGAGCGAGCACTGGACAATTTGCTGAGTCACATGGATGGGAGAATTCATTAACTCACTGAACAGAGTAATTTGAGTACAGGTATATGGCTTCTGAATAGCAATGGCCTCAGAAGGACACGCTGTGTCCCAGAAGATACTGCAGGCCAGAAGGGGAAACCCTTTTGGACTATGTAGCAGCCATGCCACGCACGAGGGGCTAGGAATGAACACTAGAGGGGGCAGAAGGGGTACGGGAAAAACCCCAGGAAGAACGCTGAAAAAGATGCTGAATTTGGGAAAAACCATGACACGAATACAATGAAATAGTTATCTGTAGTCACCTAAAACTAGATTTTACACACATGTGCACACACAGAGACATACACACAGGCACACACACAAACACGCTCAGATATACACATAGACAGACATACACACAAAGACACACACAGGCACATACACAGAAACACTCAAGCGCACACACAGATTCACACATACACACAGAGATAGAGACACACACACAGACACAGAAACATACACACAGAGACACAGGCACACACAGAGACAGAGACACACACAAAAACACACACACAGATACACAGACACACAAGCACATACACAGACATACAGAGACAGAGACATACACACAGACACACAGGCACACACAGACACATGCACAGAGACAGAGACATACACACGCAGACAGAGACCCACACACAGAAACCCACACAGATATACACACAGAGATCTGCACAGAGACGTGCGCATACACATACACAGACACAGAGACAGACACACACACAGAGGAACACACAGACACATACACACACAGACAGAAACCCACACACAGAAACCCACACAGATATACACACAGAGATACACAGAGATCTGCACAGAGACGTGCACACACAGACACAGACACAGAGACAGAGACGCACGCAGAGGAACACACAGAGACAGAGACATACACACGCAGACAGAGACCCACACACAGAGACACACACAGATATACACACAGAGATAAACAGAGATCTGCACAGAGACATG